>CM056999.1:76144308-76602734 GCA_029891345.1 Dryococelus australis
TGAACGAGATGAGGTTATGTTTTTCATATGAGTCACTAATGAAACCTTCAGTGAAAATAACTGAAGTGTTGTTAAGTCCTTGAGGAAGCTCACAGACCATTTGTCCTCAAACCACAGTTGCTTTGTAAACCCTGATACTGTGATTTTGCAATACACATTATTTAAGGAACTAGTGCATCAGTGTGAACAACTGAAAAATTCATCAACTCATTTAGACAGTGATGTTATTAGATAGGCTTATACTAAAAAATGCCGGATGTACTTTTCATCTTAGAAAACTGTTTAAAAGCAACAAGTGAGGCTGTATGATATTGGCAATCAGCTACACCTTCAAACTGTGAAGCACAATTTCTGTCGTGATGGAGGTTTTCCTAAGTTGGAATGGCCCAGAAATGCATTCATCATCCGGTTTTTTGAAACAAGCCCTTGGAAAGCAATTCAATGGTGGGACACATCACTTCAAAGCTGAGGCCCTTCATCACATTGAAGGTCATCAACAAGCTTTGCAAGGAGAGAGAATAGCTCCCTTTCATTTCTGAATGACCTAAATTGCAAACTGTGTATGTGTGTGCCTGCACTTTTAATGGTTTTACAGTGGTATGTTCATCAATATCATTAAGGATTTGTTATAAAAATATATTTTTGGGTAAATTTTGACCTATATTTTTATGTTGTGGGGAAACTTTTCCATAGCTGTGTAAAAGATAAAAAATATTTTGTTGCTAATAAAACTTTGTAAGAGAAAGGTGTAAATATTTGTGAGCGTTTTTAGTGCGGTGACAATCTTGGAGACTGTACAGTAACATTGGCAATATGAATACATATACACTCAATAATAATGAACATATAGCCCTTCACAAAATATATCACAAGTAAATTCTACTGGCTGTACAGTAACATTGGCAATAAAAATACATATACACACAGTCATGATGAACATATAGCCCTTCACAAAATATAACAAAAATACTACTGCTTTCTACTCTAACTACCAGTGAAAGGAAAATCAGTAATAATTGTACATTTATTTATTGAAACTTTGCTGGATGAAACATAAATAATAATCATTAAACTTGTGTGCTTACTCATGGTTAGAAAACTGAAAATTGCACAAATCTAAATTTCCAGATTGATTTAGGAGTGTGATGACTTCAGATTTCCACCATCCTTACAAAAATGTGTTTAAGTATTTTAAATATGAAAAAGAAAAATAATGAGTGCGGCTTCCTAAATATCCAATAAATAGAGACCTGAATAATTAGCAAACGTGATACCGCGAAAAAATGAAAAATTGCAATTTTTGAGAATTTCAGCTGTAATTCATGAATTGTACAAAATCCTGTAGTATTTTAATGAATTATTATTGTTTTACGTTACATTGTTGCTTCTTAAGACGTATTTTGTGTTTTTGGATATTCGAATATGAATGCATGCGTAAGTTGGCCAGTAGGTTTCTTTAATTTATCACCATAAATGAAAATATGTATACTTTCCATCACGTGTATTTACGACCATAGATAACATGAGCGAAAATGATGATGCATCACTTTGACTGAACATTCTAATGCATAGCCCTGCAAAAGATTGTTTGTTCTTTAGGAAAACACGCCGTTGTCGTGTTCACGTCCACCAAGCACCATGTTATCTATGGAATTCACACTAAATAGCTCACTTGTTTACATTCGTAGCTTTGTCATGTTTTAACCAACAATTCTTTAATTTTTTACAAAGCGAGCAGCGGTGGTGAAAAAAGTGTTTATATGCATTTACTTACGTAGAATATATTTGTAAATCAATTTGTCACGTATTTCAAACGTGTATTCATCCAGTTAACTGTATTATTGTCATACACGTTCTCTGTAAATATATGCTGTAAAAAATTACACGTTTTGAAGAAACATAAGTTTTGTCACCTGACCTACGAAAAAATCTGTTGAAAGTTTCAATAGTTCAAAAATGTATTGGCAGATTTTGCTAAAAAAAATTTCTGTTTGTACAAGGCACTTTTATTATTTTCTTAAACAATTCTTTTATAGTTGTGTATAAATTGTTTACATTATTCTTTTCATAAAACAATATGCCCTTGCCAGTGCATTGTGACTTGTTCCGGGTGTCAGGCAGATTACAAAATCTTAGGTAAAATCAGAAATTGTTTTCAATGTTGTCTGTTGATAAAAGAAACTAGTGTTTTTCTCTTAGAACTGTAACTGTATATTTCTCTCGGAGTGAGGGGTTTTTGCAAGGAAATAACAATTGATAAAAAGCACAGCTTATCAATAAGAATAACATTGCCAATTTCAGATATTACGAATAGTGACATTTCTCAAATTATGTATGTCTTTATAAAGAGCACATTAAAAATTGGAGCAATTCTCATGCAGAAACCTGCATTTTTGTAGCAAGAAAATAGCAGCTATTTTTTTAACAAAAATAACCCCCTTTTAAAAAGCATGCATATTTTTGAGGGAAAAAAATAACACATACTTTTTCAGGTCTATATATATATATATAACTCTAGGCTTCAGATTTAATCCACTTCTCAAAAGTCAACATTCTACTACTCCCAAAAAAATAAAACATTACATCTCCTCTCTCAATTGTTAGGTCCAGTTCAAAGTAAATAAATCACTTAAAATGTTTCTCAGGGTTGTCAAAACGTAGTTGTCCTGGTCCTACCCACAGCCTGCAAAGCATTTGGACTACTGGAGCATATTTCATATTTCGTACCATTAAAAAATGTCCAGAATTATTGAAATATTTAAGAAGAATTTGCAAAAGTTCAAAGCATTACTGAAGTGAATGTCTACCACCCCCTCTGTCCTTAACGTACTAATGTAGTCATTCTGGGAAAGTACTGCATCACACTAAGGTGCCTAGCAGCACTTCCTCAAAGGTGTCGACAGGAACCACTCAGAAAAATTAATCCTGTGTGTCCAAGCCATCTTCTTAACAAAGCCATGCATTCTGTCACTTAACCTGCTTCTGGGACCATACAAAATTAACCTAGCTTATGATGGTGCCGTGGATTATTTTGATAATAATCTCGGCAGTAACAAATGTTCCGCCTAGTTGGAAGGTCCTGCCCAGAAGCATCACTTCCGGCAACTTCATGCCTAAGCAGAACAAAAAAAAACACTTCCGGAAAAATAACTCAAAACACAAAAAACTTAAGAAAATAAAATAACTAAAATAAAACTGAAAATAAAATTATTACATTACAAAAATGATTCAAATTGTTAATTAAATGTCTTTGAAAAATCAAAATCCAATATTTAGATTAAAAATGAATGGATGACATAATTTCAAGAATATTATTCTCGTAGTGCATGTACCTTTCCCAGTAGACATCAGGTCCGCCAAGGGATGCAGGAGACTGTGGAATATTTTTCTAAAGCCCATTTTCTGAACCTAGTGCAGGACTACGAGTTTCCCTTTAGAAAACTCATACTTCAGAAACACACAAATTTGACGGCCACCCATTCTATGCACCCTGGTGTATAGAAAGGTAGAGCCACAACCACTAGGAATTCACCCCTCTTTGTGGCTAGCTAATCAGTCCAGGTTATACTCCGTTCACTGTGCTTCTGGTGCTGGAGGGAGTATCTGCCTGGGTCTGAGGGCCTGACACCTTGGGGACCACACCCACGTATTGTGGTCGTTAGCCATTGTGAAACCTGAAGCGCAGTGTCCACTGCGCTTCTGGTGCCGAACACAGGGAAAAGGGGGCAGCCCTGGTCTGTCAATTACGGTACGTGGAAGTACACCTTGATAGGGATTAATCTCTCTGCTCCACCTTCGTGGGGCTGGTGGTGGAAATCTTTATCGTCATGCCCTACTCCCATTGGAGTGGTGTTCAGAGGAGAGATAAAGAGACTTCTACCACCTCTAAGTACAAAAAAGAGCCTAACCCCAACCCGACTACTTGACAGCCTAAGTCCCCGGGAGAGAGCTCAAGCCACCCATCGCCTGGAGGGCAGGTCCCCCACGCCCCTTACCAGTTTTGTTTGAACTACCCACCAAGACCAATGGAGAGATCCAGGCTATCCTCTGGGGGTGAGGAAGCCCCATGTGGTATTGCGAACTCCTGGATCAGGAGACACCAGCTCACCGAACCAGCCAGGGTGACCAGCAGTGCCAATATCAACCTGCACACCAGAGCCCGGTGCCCAGCACGGCTCATCACCTTCAGAACCACAGCAGGTTCAGCAGCCTCCACAGGCCCACCGGTTGCCCAGGTATAAAAGTGAGAGTGGTTCCACCTTGACGTAATATTGTTCTTGCCGTCCTAGACTTTGTGCCGAACCGGAAAGCCATAAAACCAGTCCTCTACACTGGTCAAGTTCCAGTTCCGAGCTGTAACTAGAGTTCAAACTCACCCCGGTGTGTCTACCCTCACACCCACCAAAACCACTTAGGCCGTGACGTACCCCATTGTCATTATAGCATGGTTTCTCTGTAGATTGGATTAAAGTTTTTATTACTTGTTTTAAGTAACTACAGTATTGTTTATGGTTTCAAGTGTTCCCTTTTATATTGTTTTCATTTGTTACCTCTTTAATCGCAACTAACTTGATGCCAGTATGCTCAACATTAATTTAGAAGTTATGCGTGGTATTTCTTGCATCTACAAGTCATGTATTGAATTTTTCTGTCAGGCCTCTGAAAAATCATAGGTACAGAAACCACATTATTTCCTGAGTAGTTTGTTGGTCATGAATGAAGGCATGCCAGGAGGTGGGTGCAAACTATCACTGGTCCTTCCTCCCTGCCATAACAGCAGATGCCGTACTAGTCACTGCCACAGAGAAAACTCTTTCAGACCAGAGAAATGTTAGACTGGTACCTTTGTAAATTTGATATGTACCTATTCATTGAGAGACGGAAAGGTAGTATGCAAAAAGGAAGGCTCAGAATTATTTTCTGAAACTTCCACGTAGCTCACAGTTCATAAATAGTTTCAAGTGTTCTTGTTCCAGGTATGGCAGTGCTGAGCTCTGTTTCCAGCACGTGTGCCAGTTGTCGTCATTCCTAGAGCAGATGCCGCTAGAGGAAATCCGGCCAGGAAGAGTGTTTCTCATCTCACTGCTGAATCGGTTGTTCCCATTACTTTCATCCAAACACTTGGCTGCACTTCCTGAGCTTTTCCCCATCCCTCAGCATGTGGACATTTGGCCAGTTGTCCCCCCAACTCTTGTACCCCCAGGAGTAGCACAGCAGCTGCAAAAACATTTGATGAGTTGTATGGATGCCTGGGTGAAACAACCTTTGTCTGCAGAAAACCACAAGGCCATGGTGAGAGTTAGAAATATTCTGTGTACTTGGCAGACTCGCATCACTGCAGTTTGTGTTCATAGTTTGCCATATTTACTTTGTATACAAAATGTGTTAGATGTAAGAAATAAGTTTTCTATGCATACTCTAGGATGTACTTGAAGGTGGTCTCCTAAGCTTAGTTACGTAGCATAAATAATAGGTTGTAGCCAGTGAAAATACCATACTTACCCACACACTTTTTTCTCAGAAACAAATTTAAAAAGTAGGGGTGTGTTTTTTACATTAAGATGAGGTTTTGAAGAAAAATACAGGGCTGTAAATACTAGAGGTGTACTGCTTTTCTTTCTTTCCGACGAGTTCGTGACTATAACAGAGATAGTGGTGTCGGCCATGTGACCTGTATAGAGACAAAGCAGATATTTGTATTATGAGGTGGACTAGGAACATGGCTTCCAAGTTGGCCCGCAAGAACGCTGCTGGCTCGGTGGACAAGCAGTCCATATTTACAGTTTTTGTTAAATTTGTTTCAATTTTCCATATACTGAAATTGCTGTGCCATAAGATAAATTGCCTTTTGTGTAAATATCTTGTCTGTGTTGCAATCAGTTTGTACCATATGAGTGACAGTTTTCACTTGTGTAAATAATTGCTCAGTCCTGCATTCTTAGCAGGCAGCTGCACGTGTTGCTGGGAGGCAGAATGATGTAAATCACAAATATATTGCTCACTGTACTTCTGAAATGTCAATTTTTTCTAATATTAAAGCTGTTTATTTTGAGTAAATAACAAAAAGGTGTAGCTTGTGTCATATTTAGATTTGTAACATGCGTATGGTATAGCTTGTGCAACATAGCTGTGCACTGAAACAGAAAAAATTTGGTTCTAAATCTGTTTATTCCTGGGAAGATATTAAAAATATATATTGTAAGTCTCACATGGGGGTGGGTGATACACAGGTAGATATGGTAGTTTCATTACTGAAATTAGTTACATTGGTAATATATTTAAATATTTGCACAATTGACTGAAAATTCCACTTAAAAATTTTGTAGATTACTTTACTTTTGTGAATAAAATGATTATATATGGTTCATTCTTTATATAGTAAACATATTTTCTGTCAAAACTGTTTGTGTCAGAATTTTTAGCTACTTTTTGGAAGCTTACTATAGTTTCATAAAAATAGCAAATAAATTTGAGTGCAATTTCACTTGAAACAATGCATCACTACCGTATTTACTTGTGTATAGCGCACCCTTTTTCCCAAAATAAAGGAAAAAAATTCTGGGGTGTGCACTATACATGGAAAAAAAAGAGGAAGGGGGAGTGGTAGCCATAAATTGTCCGGGGGCATTCAGGGAAGTGGCAGGACTATTTGTTGTCCCATCTCTCGCTCTTACATCACTTCTCTCCCTTCTCTCTCTTTCTCTCAGCGATCCTTCAATTATGTGTAGGTCGAAACCCTCCCCCGTCAATTAATGGCATCCTGTCGCACCACAAAACCGGAGCTGCCAGGTTTATGCCCCCCCCCCCCCCCCACACCCTTGTGATAACACCCAGATGTTTCCGGTCGATAATTCCACCATCCCTCTTTGTTTCCGTGACAGAGGCTAGCGATCCATGTTCGGGGAAAGGTAAGGGGGAGAAGGGAGGAGGGTAGTGTGACATTCTAGTATGGCAAAGAAAGGAGAAAAAGAAAAAACTAAGCCGGAAGTGTTGAGTAATAGGAGCGTGAGATTTTCTGAGTTTTTTTATTTTGGAATTTTTATACCCAAGTTATTTAATTAAAGTATTTTCCAAACATTTCACAATCACCACACATTAATGTAAAAAAGAAAGAATTGTTCCATAATTACTAACAGGGTGCTACAAATTTTTGGTGCAATTTTATTTTTAAAAATGTTTTCCCTGGAACTTGTTGCAAAAATCATGGCATGCACTATACACAAGTGTGCGCTATACATGAGTAAATACGTAATTTCCTATTATTTATCATATAGAGTAGAACCCCGATCTAACAAAATGTCTTGGTTGAAAATCTATTCTTTATTTCGCTGTTTCGTTAAATCCAAATTTACCTATTTAACACTCTTAACACCAACTTGTTATAAAAGTGTGTTTTTGTTTTAAAGTTAAGAGACTGTTTCGTCATTGATGGTGCAAAATAACACTTGTTAAATTAAATACAGTCAAAACTCGAACCATGAAACCCGCTTGAACCAGAAGTCCATGTTCAACTAGCATTTTCTGTGGTCCCGGGCAAATTCCTATGTAAATAATGCTAAAAAAGACAGTTTTTGCAGAAATCAAAATTTAATTTAATCTGCATTGATCAAACAAAAATTCTGTACCATCGCCAAAAATTACATGCTCCGATCATTAAATAACAGAGTATTAACAAAAAAAGTATAAGTCGACTGTACTCATAAAGGCATAGTCGGTATACAGTACATTATGTAAACTTATACAAGTATTACTAATATAAATCACAAATAAAATAATTTTTCAACACACATTGTTTTGCTAACGTCTCACTGCCATGCATTTAGTCCTATTTATGTAATTTACCACTTCCCAAATAACCTGTTATTGAGTCGCGATGTTGCAATTTACTCATACTTTGTAACAAAAAATAATAAATAATAAGGGTATTTCAGACTACACATCCGTGTATTTAGAGATCACAAAATAAAAAAAATGTATGAATGCAGTACATATGTATATGTATCGTAGAATTTTATTAGATTATCAACAAACAATATTGCAGTCTTTACGGTGGCCACCGACATCAGCGGTGCAATATTTTCGAGATATCATTTTGCTATGCGGCATTGCCAGCAATACTCATAACTACCATTTTCCACGTGAATATTTCATGAAAATTAATAATGCAGTATGTATAAAAATGTAACTCTAATAAATATGCCAGGAAAGTTAGAAAAAAGATGACGCAAAATTAAGGAAACCCTACTCACTGCACTTTATCAATAACAATATTTAAGTCATACATGAGAAAATACTTTTGTTGCAGTCCAATAGAAAGACATCTAACGTAGTTCGCATGGCCGCCACCCCCCACAAATACACATTGATAGGCACCATTTTGTGTAACATGATGCAGTGGTTTTGCTTTCTCGAGTCACGTTACCATCTGTGGAATAGTAATATCATGACGTTTATTTGTAAACACTGCAACATAATACAAGTTTTCTTTCACAAATGTTTTTAGTGGAGAAAATTAGTTGCAGTTTGTTATGTTTGTATGGAATCATATTAATTAAATGCTAAAACATGTACTCTGCAAAATTCTAGAACCAGCTCATTTCCAGTAATATTTACAGGAATACAGAAATTCAGTGTAGCATATACATGTCAAAATAGATATTTCTGAGCAAGTTATTTCAAAAGAGGAGTTTAATACAGTTTCTATTAAGTTTGAATGTGATTGTACCTGAAAAATGTTTTTTTGATTTTCCTATGTGTATTGTTTTATTTTAGTTAAACTTGACAAATACCTTACATAGGCCCATAAATATTTTTAACAAAGTTTAATGAGGGCGTTTTTTTGTGACTTATGTCAATCCATATCTACAGAATGTCTGCATCTATAGAATTTTTATGTCAGGCCCCTGAAATTTGATAGATACAGTTTCCACTTTACTAAAGTAATTCACTGGACAGATGTTCTACAAATGAAATGGTACACCACAATACCATAAACAATCCGTGGTAACGAAAATAAAGTTTAAACCTTGTTCGCCTCATAACTTTTAACAAGTGCGAAGTTAATTTCCGAAAGCCTTTTTGTACAAAATTTGGATGATTAACAGAATTTTAATTTACATAAATAGTACAAAGTATTCTGAATAAAAATATATGATAGAAAATCCATAAACGATCTCACGTTAATGATAAATTTCAAACATTGTGTGCTACTTACCTTATAACAAGTGCAAAATCAATTTCCGAAAACTATTTTATGTACAGAAATTAGACGATTTATTACCGAAACCCAAATTTATTTCAATAAGCAGAAGTCTTCCGAATGGAGATATATATCCCACAAGGCTGTGGACATCCTCTTACTGCCACAAATACGTAAACATTGTGGCACGGATTATGGATATATTTTTTGCCAGCATACATTTTTAGCCATTGCGAAGGCCAAATTTCTCACTAAAGTGAAATAGATAAATAAATAAACAAACAAGTGTTTGTACGCTGCTCCACAATCATGTCTTCATTTACCCAACACATTGACAGCCCGTAGTGGGACACGTAGTCGGCAGACATGATGCACACAACTGACGCAAAGGAAGTGACTTAATTTTCAAGAGAAACTGTGACATGTGGCAGAAAATCAAGGCAGGTTGCAGTAGAAACAGGTGCTGCTGGTGCTATAAAATTTGTTGTACCCAAAATTGCAAATAAAGTGTTATTCATGAAAAAATAGTGTAAGAAATGCATGAACAGACAATGCAGTCAATTCCAATCGCAATCCGTGTTCAAAATCCTAGAAGAAAAGTAAAAAATCAAGAGTTATAACAGCATAATTGATGAGATAAAATGTGTTCATGGGTGGGAAAGGGGAAGATCTGTATCTCACACTTTTACTGGCTACCGCTGTTGCTAAGGGCGTGTGGTGGATGGCAGGTAGGGGCTAGGGGAGGGTGAGTAAAGAACAAAGGAGCTCTTCATGATGTCATGTGTTGTACAAAGTCTAACTCACTAGGCATGTGTGCGGTCAACTCAAATCACCACAACCATAGTGCTTTTAACCAATTTTTTTTGTGTTTCGTCAGGTGGTTTAAGGGTATCTACTGACAAATACCTACATTTTATTGCCATGGGCCACTGAATGTATTTTTATGATATTTTCATTGCAGTTTATTCCATTTTAGCAAATACATTTTATTCTTTTTCATTTATTTTTTATTTTTTATGGTTCCTGAAAACCTTTATTTTAGATCGCTGTTTTCGTTACCTACATGTTCGTTACATCGCGGCTCGACTAATACATTCTGTACTTCCCATTAACTAACTTTAAAATGAGCATAATCTAGTGTGTAATTATGATTATAATAATTTTTATGAAACAATATTAAATGTTTTATGTAAGTAAGGAAACTCGCAAGAAGTACAATAAATTTTTTTATTAGGTGTGAAATTTTTATGTTGCCACTGATTGAAAATAAATTTACTTACAGGTGCGCAATTTATCGGTGGTTGCTGGAAGTGTGGCAGCAGTGCCTCCAGATGCAAGGTTGGTGACAAAAGTCATCAGTTTGTGGAACACTGTGGAGAATGTCACAGCTAAACAGGGGAATGATACTTCAGCCCACTGGCTCCATCAACTCATATTTCAACTTTGCGAGGCCAGTATAGCATTATTGCCACACGTGAACAATTACCAACTTTTTCAGGCAAGTTTGTGTTAATCTCTGTAATTACTACAGTGACCATAATAATTTTAGCTTAACTTTTTACGAAGAGCTTTGGCATAACAGAATGCTGTTTTCAAATTTTGACTGCAGTTCTTCCAATTCCCCTCTCCAAGAAGAGCTGGTGTGAATCTTAGAATCTGGGTGCTGCGCCTTGTTGACTGAGAGTACATTTTTCCAACCACCACACCAACTGGCTGATAAATATTTACCAGATATGCCTCCACTGGGTAGTGCTTGCAAATTATTACCGAGTACCACAAATGTTCCGTAGTTCGTATGAATCACCTGGCCTCACTATGGAATTACTGAAGTTACTAAAATAAGGAAAATTTCTTACGTTTTAAAGTTTTACAAAAAAAAAAAATTCGTTCTGATGTATGTTCCAAAGTATACTTGCAGTAACTAAAGCAGATTTTTGCAGTTTGCAAAATTGAGAATTTTAGCATAATTTGCCATATTTGCATGAAATACATCAATGATCTGTAAAACTGAATACATTTTTCAGCACCAGAAGCAAGATTCGAGAGCATCAAACAAAATGTTGAGGCATTAAAATGGCATCTGTTTATGTTATGTGATTCCCATTACTGATAAATTGATTAACAATGGTCAGATAGGGCACCAAAAGTCATAACCAAATAACTTAAACTTTTTTGGTGGCAACTTTTAAAACATGTACAGTAATGTGCCAGATGTCTCTTAGAATATGACACACAAAATATATCTGCTATAAGCACAATCTGCATGAGTGTTGTGTTAAATCAAAACAATGAATGAGTGAATGTATGACATACAATCTTTTGTATACAGCCGTGCTGATTCAAATCAGTTTCCGCTGAATTTACAGACGTTGACTGAATCTGCACTTCTGCCATCAGTTTGACAAACATAAAATGTTGCGGGTAGTTCTGAGTTTTTCTTCAGTATGCTTCAGTACATTATATATGATTGATAAGTCTTGCCTTTGTGAACATTAAAAGTTTTCTCTTTAAGTGTTTTCACCACCTATATATGGCATCTAGGAAACAAAAGCATCAGTGAAAAATATGTTCAATGTTACTGTTTTTTCAAACAAAGTTTTTAGTTTTTGTCCCAAACTGTGAGATAATCTACCAGCTTGACATTGACAAGGATCAGAGTGTTAATGGGAAGGGAATGAAGGGATGGTTTTCGCAGCCCTACCAGTCAACAAAAGGTGATGCGAAGGGGGTAAAAGGAAGATAACACAAACATAATGTGAATTTTTTGACTCAAAAAAAATTCTTCCAACTTTGCCTTTCTTTTTTTAATGCAGTCAAGTATTTTAAGTTTACCAACTACGCAATATGCTATTATTATTTTTTGTGATATATTGCACCCACCCACACATATAACCAGATGTTGACATCTGGATATTCATCAAGTTTACATGCATTGCTTGTCAGCATGCATAAGTTTATTTTGGTCCCTAAAAATAATTAAATTCTGACTTAGATTTATATTCAAATGTCTTTGAGTGTTTATTTTCGTTATAAAATGCTTTCCCACTGGTTATTAAGATTATAAAGTACTTCATGTATGTAAATTTGGTACATCAGTTTTGTATATTATTTCAATACACGTGTGCATGTGAAGCTTCTCCTGTATTAGTGAACATTGCAAGTGTTCCTTTCAGAGTCTTAAAAATAATTTTATACTGTATGTATGAGTTCATTACAGTCGACTCTTGGTGTATCAATAAACTGCATCCATCAACAATTTTTTGTGGTCCTGGCGAAATCCCTATGTAAATAATATCAACATAAAGTGTTTGTATTGTTCATCACATTGACATGTGCCTGGTTAGAATACTAGGCACGATGGTCGAGGATTTTGTCCGTTAGACCATAAGCGGGGTAGTTTAGAAGACTGCGAGAGGTATTGGTTAATACGTATTTACTCCTGCTTCTGGGGTGCCGTGGTCGTGGTGGGTTTTACCCAGACGTAGCGAGCTTGGCACATGCCAAAACTGCGTTCCACAGGTGAGCTTCATTGGTCCAGAAGTGGATGTTATCCCAGCCGAATCTTACTTCAGTACCAGTTAACAACCCTTTTACCACGGGATGGCACGTGGGGTGAATTCGCAGACACGGAGATACAAATAATATATTTACCGGAGCAGTCGATACTGACTCTTGCCTGAGTTGGGTGGCACGGTCCCATTCCACCTGCCTCTCCGGCGTAGGTTGAGGAAGTGCACTCAACTATATGGTGGCAAAGAACACTGAGTTTCATTCCGTACATTTCCGGCTGTGCCTATGGTCATAAGGCATCGAGGCTCTGCTCACAGTATACAAGGTACACCCTGACGCGAATAAACTAAACACAATTTACAGTGTCAGTCCTTTTTTGGCTTCCTGACCAGGCTCCGTAAAGTCTCCACTGATCCCCCATGCTATGCGGGCTGATCAGAGACGGGGAGCTGTTTGGATCACCAATGCTGCCACTGGATATGCATCCATACAGGAATGGGCAACAGGTCTCAAGCTATGAGATATCCCAGATGCTGTGGGATAAGGCAATAACTCGAGACTGTCACTTCTACCTGGCTGAAGGTGTTACTAGTGGTTCTGACTCATCTGTTCCTCTCCGCCGGCACTGGTACAGTTGGAAAGCAACAGATGGTCGTCTGATGGGTAAGAAATATATGACTGACCCCTGAAGGGCGCGCGTAGTTGAAGTTAATTAGGTTATATCGTTTACCCGGTTCTTGCCAATGATGTACGTAGCAACCTCTATCTAGCAGGCAAACAGACAGATATTCTAAGAAATAAAAGCTGAAAGGTAGGAAACAAAAGTATGTTTATTGAAGTGTCAATAAACATGCGATGTGTGCTACCTGCTATCAGGCAATTGGTGTAGGAGGTTACTATGCCTGCCAGGTGTAGGCCACCTGGTTCTAATGGAGAATGGGAAAGAATTAGCTAAACGAGAAAATATATACTTCTAAACTGTTCTAGTAAAGATGTCTTGAGGAGACAAAGTGAATTTAAAACGTGTTGGTGAGCATGTTCGCTGGTTGTCGGGTTGACTGATCGTCGACGGTGAAGTAGCCGCAGGGGACGTACTCAAAGCTGCAAAGTTCTCTGGAGGTTCCAGCACTGAGCAGTGCTGTGGGATGTCACGGGAGATGGAACAAGGAATGACTCTCAGAGCCCCTTTTATGGGATTAGTGCTGGAGAAAGTAGGGTTATTGTTAGTTCGCTAAGATAGACTTTGTGAGGGTGCTATGAAATGTGTCGATCCGCTGCTGGAATGTATCCAGGGTCGTACCACAGTAGCACTGCCCTGGAGACGGGGACAGAATTGTACCACCCGCCCGCAGATGCCAGTCATCTCTCTGGAAGCAGAAAAAAGTGTTAGATTCCAGGCATAAAAATAGGAGTAACTAGGAAGAGGAAAGGGGGTGGTGGGGCGGTGCAAATAAATGACATTACCTACTGTGTTATTTTGCTTGAAGCAATTTATGTAGAAATGGTTTTAAGTGTTGTGTGGGTTAGTGTGAGAGTGCCACTTCACAACCCTCACCAGCTGCTGCAGAGAGCACACTACGCCACAGTCTCATCAATTTTTGCTGGTAAACTGACCAGATCGCCTTGGAATTGGCAGTGGCGACAGACCATGCATACAACAGCTGTGGATGAGAGAAGTGTTGCAGCACATGTGTGTGTTTATTGCTTCGTTTCAATTGAATGATTAATATTTTTAGTATTTGGTGAGTGTGGGAATTATCACGCATGGCTGATGGCCAGGTTGGTTGATTAGGGGCGTTATGGCGGCCTGTGTGCCAAAATGCTTTTCGGCCGCTTATATTTTTGTTTCTCCTCGGGGTAATAATCCCCAAGGCTGGATATTTTCGCATTTGCACTGTTTGCACAATCAGTGAAAAATTTTTGTGCTAATTTTGAAAAATGCTCTTCGAGTTTTTCAATTTTTAATTCGCGATGCGGCTCTGCAATAGGGCAGTGTAGGGGCGCATCTGCTGCTATTTGCAGACATTTATTTTGAATTATTTGGAGGTGCCTTGTGTGCATTTTAGCTGCATGCCCAGGTGGGTGTAGCATAAGTTATAATTTGGCGTATTAGCATTGTATACAGTAATACAGTCTTGTTTTGAGTTAGGGTTTAATATAGGATAGAATGTGGATAGCCGGGCTTGGGCGCTGGCACATTTAGCAACTATATGCACCTTGCAAGTGCGCTTTCGGTCCATATGGACGCTTAAGTATTTTGCCACATCTTTGTGGGGAATTTGTTCGTCAAACAGAGATAATTCGGGGCGATTATTTGCCTGGGGTAACTGTCTGCGAGTCAAGACAATAGCTTCACTTTTGCCGACATTAATTTTTATTCGCCATTTTGTATAAAAATTTTGAAAAGAATTTAGGACATTTTGTAACCTTTGGGTTGCTAGTTCGAGATTATGGGAGCGACTGAAAAAAAAAGTGTCGTCCACATAGCACCCAAATTGCACCAGTCGGTGATCAGGTTTTGGTAGGTCATTTATGTATATATTAAATAATACAGGGACTAAAATGCTGCCTTGTGGCACTCGGGCACAATTTGACATAGCAGTCAGGTAATTTTATTTTATATAATTTACATAGTAGGCCTGCATGATATACACGGTCAAAGGCTTTTTCGCTGTTTTGATATAGGCCGTTCACGGTAAAGTGAGCACTTTTGAATCCCTAGTTACGTTTTTCTTTCAACCAATTTATATCCTTCCACCACTTGTAAATGTAAATCCTGCAAAGCAAGTGATAAACGTAGTGTATACATTCACCATACCCAAAATCAAAAGTCTGAGGCCACAATGAAATGTATTTATTGATTATTATGTGTGATGAAACAGCTTCAAAAAGTGCTCGCTTATCCGTGAACGGTCTATATCAAGGAATACTGCAACAACATAATCTTTGAAGCTAAAGGTATTTGTTATGTATTCCGTAACTCGTACAAGCTGATGTGTTGTTGAGTGTTTCGATCGGAAGCCAAATTGCTCCTCTTGTAGTAAGTTTTTACTTTCCAGGTGAGAATTTATCTGCCTTAATATAATATATTCAACTACCTTTACCTTTGAAAGTGTGTTGAGTAGGCTGATAGGCTTAAAATTCTGGGACAGTTTTTTTTGTCTTTTCCTGGCTTGTGAAAAACAATTACATTCACTTTTTTTCCCCATATATTCGGAAAATATTCAAACTTGAGCATTGAATTTACACGTAGTGCTAAATGTTCAAGAGCTAAATCGGGGAGTTTCTTTAATACAATTGCTTGTATGCCATCCTCGCCAGGTGCCTTTTTAGGCTTCATATTGCGAATGGCAAGTTTAATTTCGTGCAATTGTGTATATTCGGGTTCATATTCTGTGGGCTGCCATTGTTTAATATATGGTTTGTGGAAATTTGGGCAGTGAAAATTCTATCACTGGGTACCTGATTTGGCTGGAAAATGTTTTCCAGCACATTGGTGAAGGCCTGTGTCTTTGTTTTAGGGGTGAAGGCTACACCAGTGGTCGTGGTTAAGGGTGGAACTTTATCAGTTTTGTTTAGTTGGCTCTTGGTTAACCCCTACAGATTATTCGTGTTTGTATTTAATTTTGCGATTTTCGCATCCCAAACAGCCCTCCAAAGGGCTACTTCGTCTGAGATCACTGCCTGCGGCTCATTTATGTGGGCCTTAATTCTGCAATCTCTGCTGCATGTGTACTGGTGCCTTAAGTGATTTTTCTGCCTGATAATATCCTGTATATATTTTGGGGAAAGTTTCTAGTTTTTTTGTGATTATTTTCTCTGGATATTTTCTCTGGAATGTGCTATGCCATACCTTTATGAATAGTATCAGTAAGGACTGAGTCAATTAGTGCAGTTGATGTTACAGTAGCTGTGTCTAATTGCGGTAAATTTTCGTCAGTACTAATTTGTAAATGCGGATCAATTCGCATGGAAATAGTCTAATTTTTCTAGGGGCAGTAGTTAGTTTCAACATTAAGTGAGTGGAAATCTATATGTACTGGTAAATGGTCAGAAGAAAGATCCTGCTCAACTCTGAGGTTGAAGCCAGTACTAAACTGTTTATTTATTACGATATCAAGCACATCAGGTTGTTGATTTCGTTGTGTCGGGTTATATGTCGGCTCGTAAGGTGCCATAACCTAATAATTTTGGTTAGTTTGGTGCCTTTGCAATAGCACACCATTTACAGTTCTGGTTCGTGAGTGCCAATACGGATGTTTGGCATTAATATTCCCGATAAGTATAACAGGGCCTACATTATTTATTAGTGTATCAAGATCTGCTACTGTAAGAGAACACCTTGGTGGGGCATAAATTGATAACAGTTTAGTTTTTTGTTGACCTAATTTAAGTTCAATTCCCACTGCTTCCAGTGTAAGAAAATCTGGAAGTAATATTTCATGATTTACAATTGAGTGGTGTATAAAAATTGCAACTCCACCACCGCTGCCTGAATTCTGCGCCCTGTCCCATCTGTATAAGGCATAGCCTGGAACAGAGAATTGATTATTTGGTGTTAAGTGTGTCTCGTTTAATGCCGAGACAAATAATCAATAAATTCATCCTTTTTATTACTTAGGCCATGCGCATTCCAGTAGAAAATTTTGTATATGTGTGGCCGGAATTATTTAGTGTAGCTGCATTACAGTTGTTTACTTCCATGGGCAGTACTCTTGACCATCTTTAGGTGGAGCATGACTGTCTGTCCAAATGACAATCAATTGTACTACAGGCATAAATTCATTCACTAGTTGGGGTGTTTGGCTCAGTTCAGCATTGCTGTTGAATGCAGCTTTAATTGCATCCATGATGAAAGGAGCCTGCAGAGGTGCAGATGCTGCCTCCATGGGCTCATGGTGCGATCTGGCCATTTAGGCGTTTTCAGGGCTCTTTTGTACAGGATCTTCGCAAACTTGCTCGCCCGATGGGCTTTGAGCTGACGCCTGATTGGCTGCGCAGGTAGGCGTGGCCTCTGGCGTGGCTGTGGCGGCTGGAGCTTCGCTCATCACGTCCGGGGTGGGAGGAGGGAGAATTTTTGGTTGATTTTTCCTCGTGTTTTTTTATGCTGTTTTTGCCCCAGCGCCTGTTTGGATCGCGGGGAATGTAATAATTAGCTCGAGGCAGGAATTCTACCTCGTTCACAAAATATCCAAACCTATTATTGGTCGGATTGGTTGGGGTCACTCATGTTGTGCCCAGTGCGGCAGAAAAGTGTTGTGTGGAGACTGGAGTGGCGCCTGCTGTTGCCCTGAGGGGGTCTGAGGTTGCAAGGTGTTTTGCCATGCAATTATACGCACATTCTCGCGAATAGCCACCTTGGACTGGAGCTGGCGCGACTGTCTCTCATCTTGTGGCAATCTACTCCACTTGGCAGTGATTGTCCCCGCACTGTATGCATTTGACTTGTGTTTGATCGTTTTGGATACTGCAGGCAGATGTAAGGTGATCACCACAGTATGTGCATTTAGGTGCTGCATTGCACCCGCCAGTCACATAGCCAAATCGTTGGCATCTTCCGCACTGTGAAGGCCCAGTTGGGTGCTGGAATGCTTCCACTTTGATTTGTAGCCCTGTGAAGTTTGTCAGGGCCAGGTAGGGTGCAGGGTCTGTGCCATTTGGCAGTTCAACCATGAGTATATTTATTGTGTGGTGATTTCAATCATGGATAAACCAGCACCGTTGCACTGGCATTCTCGTTGCTGCGAATTCCTCCTGGAGGAATTCCAAAGGTGTGTCTGCGTGGACACGACAGAAAACCAATTTAACCGGGATTTCTTGAGCCTGTCGGATCAAGCTGTGCTCGTATTCCATTTGTTTGACAATTCGGACCGCATGACATAGTCAGTAATCGTGCTCGTGTGCACATGAATGCTGTATGCTCCAATTCAAACATCACTCCATGACATTGTCATGTGTGCATTGAGTACTCTTTTCAAGGCGGGATAGTTGTGTGTTTTGGACGTATGCACAGTAAAGGGCTTTATCTGCACCTTCTTAGCAGCTGGCTGCTGCGCTGCGCCAGTTTGTGACGCTGTTGTGCACTGAGGGGGCGCAGTTGTGGCCGAAGGGGCCTGAAGGACTGGTTGGTATCACATTTTGTCTTTTGTCGTTCGCATCTCTTGGGCGCCGCTTCGCTGGCTGGGCGCTTCAGGGACTGTGACTCAGAATCCATGGCAGCCTTGGGGTCAGCCATGGCTTCGCTTGTTGTCAGAAACTACAATGACATGAAATGAGCGGAGGGGAAATTAATCTAAATCGCAGTGAAACTTATGTGGAAAGTGTTCCTATAGTGTGCCTATACCTCTGTTGTGTGTGCCTTTGCCAAGCCCGCGCCCTCCTATCATCTCCCCTATACCGGAGACAAAGCCAGGGAGGGGCGGCATACTAGCGTTTGTTTTTTCCTCAAGTAGAAATTTTATTTCTGTATTTAATGGGGAAACAGTTTAAACCTTTCAAGTAGCCTTAAAAGAGGCACTTAACTGTCTGGTGTGGTGTTTTAACACTAAAAAGTGCTAAAGATACCTAATCCTCGGAGCTTTCTGCAGACAGGTCCTTCCCCGACGACACTGCAGCTAGAACTCCACGCCCTGAGCCCGGCAACATCCTAATTTATATAGTGGAAGCTTGTAGGCTGCTGTCGTGGGATGCGGGGAGGGTGTGACGTTCTTCTGCCCTGGTTGGAGTGAAAAAACTGATGAGCGTTTCTGCTTCGTGCCTCATCTGTAGCGCTTGGCCTTCCCTGAGGCCTGGGCAGCTTGTTGAGACTCTCAGCGCGGGGAGGGGGGGACGTGCTTGCCGGTTTGTGTATCCTTCAGGTGAAGAGAATTCGCTTATAAGTTCCTGTTGCCTTTAGGGTAGGCAATGTGTCTCTCACATCTGTAGTGGTGGAAGTAGGTGCCTTGGCACTGAGTTGTAATCATATTATATTAGTTGTATAGTATAAGTGGCATGCGTCAACATGGTGCGTCGATCAAAGTATATTTCAGGACCCATCACCTAAGATTTCCCGCTACTAACATTTTTATACTGGTTGTTTATGCAAACATCTAGTAACTGGATGTGATAAACATCATGTGTGCCATCACTCATTACTGTGCTGCGGCACGCTATCTGCCTTCTCAACACATCTGTGTGACACTGTGGGCTGTGGCATTGTGCGACATGCGAGTCTGGCTTCCCTTACACGCCTTCGAGGGGCGAAGTGGTTACCTATAGCAATGAGCGTGGCAACCTAGCATCCCCTCTCTCCAATCTTTCTATTTCTCTCAGCCACGCACCTTCCTTCTTCTCGTTACATGCTCTTGAGAGGGAAAACTTGTTGTCTAACAAAAGGAATAACAAGTCTCTTGGCTGTGTGCTCTTGTTTTCACATACCGGCCTAGAGCATATGTGTGCCTGGCAAATGTAGAAATTTTATCAAGATGATGTGTCACTCAAAATAGTTGCACCTATCATTTGTATTTCAAAGCAAATGGTTTCACCTGAAAATGTTATGCAGAACATTTTAACAAATTATTATTTGCAAAGACGTTTTCTGGTTAAAGGTAGTTTTTTCCCGTAAGGTTGGTGTTTCATTGTATGTGGCATAAAATTTACATGATTTTAAAACATAATATTAATTTAAATCAAGGGACAGCATCTTTGGAAATAAAATTGTATGCCTAGAAACATATACTTGATCTCCCTTTATCATCAAAAATTGTTTGAACATACAGCGACTTGTATTGTAAGTGTAAAGTTCATTTTCCGTAACTTCTTGCGGGGAAATCGGAGGATTTATATTATTTTATTTCAATATATACATCTTTTGAATAAACTGATAAAAAGGTAAGGGCATATTCGACACCTTTCACCATCTAATAAGGGGTAAGTAAGCACCGAGCCGAATGCAGTGTAACTCAAGATAGAGAAAATCAGAGGATGTGGTTTTGAATGATCAATTATTAAAAGTAGTGAAGAAATCAATTATAATTGCCATATTTATTCATTTCTGTTCCAAAATTACAAGTATTCTTTGCATTAAAATATAATTAATTACTTGAAAAGACAGACATTTGCCACGGGTGCCAACATGTAGCGGCACAGAGGGGTAATCCTCCTGTCGTCACCTCTCCTCTACCAGTCGCTGTGAACACACTACCTGATCGATAACTTCTCCGCGTGCTCTCAACTGATAAAGTGCACACTGGACATTCAAAATTTGACTTGCATTCGGTGTCATATTATTTTCATTTTCAGAAGTATTGCAAGTTTGTCAGCTTGCATTTGATGTCAGATTACAATCAATTATATAGTATTTCCAGATGTTATTTTCTTAATTTAAACGAGTTTTGGTGAAATGAAATGTTTTTTTAATGTATTATTTACAATAATACTTTTCCTAAGATTCCAATTTTTATTGTGTTTATTATCTAATCTTTATTCACAGATAATGTACAGCTCTTACTATACTCAACATAAAGTTTTATAAGGTTAGAAGTTGTATTTTATTGATGTACATGTCAGAAACCTCATCTACTGAAATCCTGCATGTATGGACATTTTTTGGCAGTCCCCTGAACAATAGATTGAGACTCGACTGTAGGAATATTTTTGTATTGATGCATGACGTCTTGTTCATTCATACTAAACGACTGCTACTCATCAGCGTAACTGCATTCCTGACATCTTGTCCAAGAGTCACATCCTACCTACCGGGCCGGGAGACATCCTAATAATTATTTATTATTTCGCCCGATGAGCCACTGAGACCAGGCAAGAGGTCTGGGTCGAGTACAGCAGTGTGCTGCGAGATGCTGCCACATGAAAGATGCCTAGATCCCACCACACTCAACTATGCCGCACGCTCAGAGGATCTAGGCACTGGACTTGCACGTGCTGTTCCCCCTCTCCAGAAGTCCTATGCCAGTGGAAGAAGGGATGGCCAAGAAGTATATAAGGAGATGCATCCCGGCCTCCCTCGGTTAGAGTTCTCGATCGCCTCTCCTGAGCCCTCATCACTCCAACTCTGGTGCCGAGGCTCAAACCCATCCTTACTTCATTGCTCACTTCGTGGGGCTGAAGATCCTCTCCAGCACCTTACCAAAGGAAGAACCAGCACCCATCGACAGTTATAACACTTAGACACATTCGGTCCCTTACGGACAAACCCAAGAGTAGAGCTCACCCCGAGGTGTTACATGCATCAGCGAACTGCCTATCTCACTAGCTTTGCACAGGGTGCCTTCCCCAGTAGTACAGTGGGTGTTAACCTTCTGCATAGCCCATGGGGAATTAGGAGATAGCACCTCTGCCATCTGTGATTATTTCCTTTGGATAAATATACACCAATCTTATCAGTTCTCTGAACTTTCACTCAGAGCTCCTTCCGTGTGTCATATCGGAGCTGGAGATCTCAGCAGGAGACTGGGTTTTTATCTTTCCGAACACACTAAACACTACAGCACATCTTGGAAGGCCACCCATTCTTTGCTCCGGCAGTGAACGGTAGAGCCACAACACTAGGATACCATCCCCTGGAAGTTAGCTTGCCGGCTCGAAGTTTCACCTACCTCATAGTTCCCTTTGTGGTGCCGAGGAAGTGATCTTCTTGGAGTCCGGAGAGACCAGTGACCACTGGACTCTCACCTCACCAGTATTGGAAGGCCATCTGTTCCTTGCACCACGCGGGAGGAACGGTAGAGCCATGACACTACGTACGCTCCCAGTGGGATAGACCTGCCATCTAGATGCTCAGCTCTCATCGCTTCCTAGTGGTGCCAAGAGTGCTGCATCCTGGTGCAGGGAAATCTACCACTGCAGGACAACACTGCGGTTTCCGCAACTATCACCCCGCAGCCCACGATGTCTCTAACTAGTATAGTCGTCGAGAGTGAGGGGGTGTTAGTATAGTCATCGAGAGTGAGGGGGTGTTAGTATAGTCGAGAGTGAGGGGGTGTTGGCAACAGTAATTTGCACCTACACGTGAACACTGACATGTCAACTGCCAACCTCCTGCAGCTCTGAGTTTTGTGCCTAATGCCTTACACCTGTAAGGGTAGAGTGGAGAGACGGGCCAAGAAGGCGAGACCTATTGCCAAACTTCCCCAGGGGCTACGTATCCTTTCCAGCTTGTTCAAGTTGCTTAGTCCACGTGAGCAAGCTGCACTCCTGAGATGCTTCACCGTACAGGACCCACCGTCACGCCCGTGGGCCTGTTCGTGCCACCAACCAGGGTCATGGAAGGATACCATCCTATAGTGCAGGTGGCACTATTTGGCATACAACAGGACATCATGCCAGAACCGCCACTGGCTCCCGTACTAGAGCCTATCATCCCCCAGTCGATTGCAACTACAGTAGCGGAAATCGAAAGTGTGCAGGCACGCACCCAACGACCTCACCGCCCTATTGCCCCGCCACCTAAACCTGCACCTCACCACATACAGGTTGTAGAATCAAACTTTGTACCAAGTCGCCGACCCACCAGGCCAGTGTTGTACACCGGGCAGACCCCTGTGCCCTGAACAGATTAAGTCACCTTAAGACGCTGCTTGCCTATCGTCGAGCAAGTAACCCAGGGCAGGGACAGTCAGACAGCCAGGACTGTCACGCATCTGTATTAAAAATTAATTCAGTTACAGGCATCAATTTTGAATCTTTCATTTCATAAACAAATGTTTATATAGCAAACCAAATGTGTATCAAAGCACTCAAGCACAAAACATTAATTAGTCTACGTTTGGTTTTTTGAAAGAATCTGTTTTAACGGTACTTATTTTGCAGGTAACCTTAATCCTGTCTATTGCAGACCCAATGCGTTTATAAAAGCAATCTACTATTTTTATTTTAAATCTATCTTTTGACTGTCATCAGCAAAAAAACATGTAAACCTTGCACATGCTTACTGTTTTCTGTGTTCACAAATCTTGTGATGCATGAGACATTCCTGCACATTTAGGATGCGCACTCTACTCTACAATTTTGCCCCATCTTTGAGCACGTCGCTCATAATGGGGCTGGTCATGAACCCTAAACAGTACTGAGGAGACAGGACATGTGGCTACAGGGTACATTGGTGCCATCAAGAATTACTACAGACATGTAATTCTAGCTTGTACTGTTCACCCAGACTCTCCCTGGAATGTCACGCTAACATCCTCCTACCGAAGGTTGTACTGTTGATCTAGCCTTGGACTCCCTCCAGGGAAAGTCATGCTAGTGCCATTAGAGGGCAGCATCTATTTTAACAGCACTCACGAAAGAGGTAAGGGATGAAATTGCTACTCCAGCATCCTGGAATCATCATCCCCTGAGAACGAGGCTAACCCCGCCACACCTCACACCCCCGAGCAACTCCAAGCTCTTATCTGGAATTAATATATAAAGGCTGACATAGCCAATGCTCTTCAGTCTCTGCTCCTCTACCACGTTCTTCAGGGTTGGAGGTAGCCATCGAGGTGTGCAACCACTGGTACCACCGGAGATTCCATCGCCTCTCTTGGGGCCGGGATCTCTACCAGTAGGAAGACTCTCTGCTCACCACTTCTTCAGCAGCTGCTGAAGACACCACCATCTGCTGCTGTCACAGATCCCTTCAGCAGCTTCTGGGAGGCTCAACCACCACCAGAGGTTCCCAACGACTTTGCTACATCCTCTACAACCCCCACCCCCTGGTACCCACTCCATTCTCCGGTAAGGTCGTGACGAAATCCCATCTGGAAGACATTCACCCATTAAGTTACTTCAGAACACCCCCAATAGTTAAACGTCAGTAATTTCGTAATTAACTAGTAACTTTTTATTAATCATTAATTAATCAACCTATGTTCACTTGCTTTTATCCAGTTCTCCTTCACCTGGGTAATTACGTCAGGTTAAAACTTCCGTTGCAAATCATATTATCTTGGGAGGTAGTACGGAGCTACCGTGTTTATTATTAGTTCAATAATAAAACACGTGTATTCAGTCTATTTCTGTAATCTGATTTTATTGGAAGTATTGAAAATCCTAAGTAACCTAACGTAGCAAGGATCAAGCTCTGCCACGCTAGTAGTCCTTTGACGGAGCCCAAAAGCCATAGGTACATATCCACCAGGTGCATTGACCAAGCTTAGTGATTCCATACTTCACCATTGCTTCTTTTGGGGCTGGAATGGAGCTGGAACTACCCGGACTGATCAATCCCCTGTGGAGACCTAGAAAAGAACACCTATTTAAATTTAAATACCTGCACCTTAGAGGCCGCTCGAGTTCTGCTAAACTGTTAGTCCATCGAAGGAGCCCAAAACACTAGGACCACATCTATGCGTGAATTGAACAGGCTAAGTCGTTCCATACTCCACCACTGCTTCTTTTGGGGCTGGAACAGAGCTGGAATTGCCTATTCTGATGAACCCTGTGTGGAGACTTCACCCAGATATTCAGTCAAGAAGTAACTCGAGCAAATGTGCGTTCTGTCCTCAGTCTCTTTTGCGGCCAGACAAAATCAATAACTCGGGTGCCGCTCGCTGCAAAGTCTGAATGTTCGTCCAAACACAGTAGGGAAGGAGTCACTGGCTTGTTCCTCACGAGGCTCTCTAAATCCTTTCCTCATGCCATACTCCCAGAAAGGAGAGGTATGGAGGAGGTAGAAAATAGCTAGCTATACATGTCTCCGAGAGTAATACCACTTGGTTATCAAATAACAATTCGCATGGCAAAGTTCATACTGCCTGTGAAACACTTACCCCATTGTTTCCCCCACGAGAAAGACTTTGAGGCTTTCCTCATTCCATCTAGAGCCCTTCAGGTGAGGAGAGGAACCACCATTAGGCCTAGACAATCCTTGGTTGTGTAATCCAAACCTCTCCCTTAATACCACCAACAGCTACCCACCGATTCAGAATACTCCACAGCATATCAGTCTACCAGAACCCAATATAGTCTAACCACCTGCCAAGCCGCTGAACCAACCACCATGGAGGAATCCGCTTCCTCCCAGTCACCTCAATGTAAAAGGTTGGGTTGTAAGAAGGGTTGTGACAGTAGCTGTGTATTTTGTCCCAACTAGGACAGCCTACCAGGCCAGTCTTATACACAGGCAAGGCACCTACGAGACACAACTACGCATCGCTTATCTATCGCTCTGTGTCGCACACGGAAAGCACCCGTCTTGCGCTGCCTGTGTATACTCTATGTGCTGTGAATTACACTATACTCTGTGCATCATAAATATCAGTTGAAGTATTGTGTACTTTAAATCCTATACATACAGTGTGTGATTTGTGTTAGTTTTGAAATATATACATATTAGGTATTGCATTAAAAGTAAAAATGTGGATTCAATTGTCCAGGTTTTTTAATACAAATTCATTTATTTGTGTTTTCTCTGGTACCGATTAACAGTCATTGGTTCAAACCCAACAACAAAAAGCCCAATCTGTAGAACTATGTCCCAGCCAGTCATGCATCAACTGTTAAGTATTTTTATAAATATAAACCAACATTTTATTTTTAATTTGAATTCTCATAGTTTGTTGCATTACTGTATTCACTTTTTTAACACTATAAATCAAAATAAGTTAAAAATTGTTTTTAATTGTGCTTCACTTTATCAATACCATTTTTCAAGTACAATAGTAACCTAAATTCAACTTAAAATGTAAGCAAGAAGCTTTTTACATCACAGCAGCACTTCAGTGAATCGGCACATTGAAGAATGATGATTCAGCACATCTGCATTATTTTGTGAATTAGCACGGCTTTAACTGCGAAAATAGTAAGTTTTGGTTATCATTGGCAAAGATTAGTGAAATACAGGTTGAAAATTACGTGTCTTCAAATCTGGCTTTTATAGGATCAAATGTAATTGAACTCATTCCAAGTAGGTCTATTTAAAGGATTTGAAACATCATTCTGTTACCACATTTTTTATTAACATCAAACTGTTTCAAATGTGTGTTGTATCATGTGTTTTGTCAAATGTGCACTGACTTAGTGTTCAACAAGATGGGGTATCTGCCACTTGTTAATGGTAAAATACAAATAGTTTTTCTCAGCCCAAAATTTTGGAGCAGATCTATTATACCGTTTTTAAAATTGAAAAAGCAGTTGTAAGAACACAACATGTTACTTACATTTGTTATGTCTCTCCCTTTCTGTACCTGCCTCCTTACTGGTTCAGCCTGATCTTTGTGCAAGTCCTCAGTTCTCGTCGTTGCCGGTAAGCTTGTTGAGATTGTGTGATGCTTCGGTTGTGCGAAGGGAGGGGAGGGGTCGGTACCACAGGTTTCAGGGAAGTGGCCAGGTGGCAAACTAGGGTGCGGGAGGAAAGTTGAAATGTTGTTGGTATAGCTGTTGAGTATGGTTTTGGAGCTGTGGTTATCTCACATTGAGGCTCTGAGGCTGCCTGGATTTTGTTATAAATTGGTGAGCTAATTTCAGAATTTGATTTTTAAGCTATAGTTTGAAGGTGATAGGGCTCTCACAACTCTGGTACTGTAGCAGCAGTCAAAAGCACTAGCTGCAGCTATGAAGAAGAGAGAAACTAACCAAAATAATTGCACACTGTTTCAAGTTGCATTTTGTGTGAAACACCTATACATTATTTTAGAATGAATTTTAGTTTGTAGCACTTATAACAGCTGTTTTGTAACTACATAAAATACAAAAACATTTTATCTAAACTCCTTCCTGCCCATGTGCAGGTCTGTTGTGCAAAGGCAGGGCTGTCAGAAGAGCAAACATGAAATTATCTTTCAATCGTTCACACATTTGCTGATGCAGGATTTTGTATATGGGATGTTGTTAGTTTCATTTATGACAAGTTGCCACAGTGGTTGTCAAAAAGTGGAATTTTTAGACGACATAGACTTTGCTCAGATTTTGTCATGTAGGGGCTGTTGTATCAGGTTCTTTGTGGTATTGTGACTTAAGAACATTACCCAGGTTAGTGGATGGCAGCACTGTCTAAAATGGTGTTCGTCACAGAAATTGTCACTTGACAGTGAAACCGCATTCAATTTTGTCAACAGCAGGCGTGTCGCACCACATTGCATCGCTGTGTTGTAAAACCAATTTTAAGAACAACATAAATGTTCATAAGGAAGCTACACAGCTTTGATTCTACTTTATAGTTTCTTGTACAATTTCTTTTATGTACAGGAATTTCGAGATGACGTAGGAAATGTACGTAAATTTGATTTACAGTCTCACTGGACACCCTGACATATAATGGCCATAAACTGTGTGCACATACATAGTTTGCAGGCTAAATGTGTCATTGCTTACAAATTAACCACTTCAACACGTTTTAAATGTCAAGAGTGTTATAAAAAATGTTTTTTAACTCGCTCCAAAAAAAATTTTCTGGTAAAAAAATAACAACTGTGCATCTTATTTGTAGCATTGTCATTGCCATTACACAAGAAAAAAATTCTTTAACATTCCTGATTTTTGTTAATCAAAACTTGTCTCAGTGGCCCAAAGAAATAAAATAGAGGAACTATCCGCCTGTTAACGTAAAAAGAACTAAGGATATTACAATGTTGTCATTCCTACTCTGGTCATCAGAGCCCTAACCTGGCATGCGGGTGTCCAGCGGAAGACAGCTGCCTGGTGGTCGCTTGCGCCCGCGAGTCTCTGGCTAATCATCGTGGGACAGAGCTTATGGCAATCCTCCATTAGGGGTGCGAAAACAGCAGATTCAAAACTATGTGAAGGAAACTGCAAGTGCAGTGCGTGCGTGGTTTTTCCACTAAGCAGTTTCATCTATCTGTAATGTTTTCCTCTGTTGTAGATATGGTTTTTTCGCTTATGCCGGCGCTGGCTAGTCTGTGCGATAGTGGTGTTCTTCCGCGAGAATTGGTTTTGTGTCTTTCACAGCAGACTGCCAATGAGCAGATGTTACAATAAAAGATTTCAGGCAGGTTTGTGGACACATCACCTGAGTGGGCATGATATTAGTTATGCAGTACCTAATATTAATTATGCAGTACTAAGGTAGGCAGACTGAAATTTGTGATGTTTGAGCAGTACCAACTGCAAAGCACCCAGTTGAATTACCTGTGTTTATTTCCCACAAATCACTTAAGTTGTAAATCTTATAGAGGGAGATAGCTGTGTTGTGTTTCTGTTGCAGGAAATTACAGTCGATAGCCTGTCCCTTAGCGTGTAATAATATACTAATTAATTTAACATGAGTAGTTTTTTGCCCACTCTTAATAATGGGCTGGTTTTATTTTTAAAATTTTTGCTGTTATTTTCAGTGCTATTTGCTATTTTTCCTGCCAATGTTCTATATGTAATTAAAGAGTTTTTGTTTTTCTGTTTTACCGTTACGTTCCATAGCAGCCCTCGTTTCCAGTCGAGGTGACTGGGGACGATGGCCCTGTCGCCTCGTGCAGTTTCTGGACTGCACGAGGGAGTGGTTGCGACACATCTGAGATCTGCATCTTCTGTACTTTGATTAATAACTTCTGCAACTTTATTCATTTCTGAACCTTCTTTTTTTTTTTTTTTTCTGTCTCTTGTGGCCCACTCTCTCCCTCTCAGCAACTAGTTTTGGCAGGGGAGTTTCAATTTAAAATTTTCGGTTAACCACATGAACTGGCGAGTGCCCTGACCACGTGGTCGTGCACAGCAACTTTTTGCCCTCACCCTTTTTCAATGCGCTAAAGTTAGTGTCTGCTTCACATAATTATTTACCATATTAAGTTCTTTATTTTTTTGACAAGTGCTTGTTCCGGGCTACGTCCGTGTCTGTAACCATGTGTTCTCAGGTTGTGTTCATACCAATAAACATCCATTGCTATTGTACGTATTTTTTGGTATTTATCAGCGTAATTCAGTGCCTCAACCTTTCTTGTGTTAGTCAGGCACAACAGTTTTCTCTGGCGTGGGAGTTTTTAGGGTGTATGCTCAAAGACCTGGTAACCCTGGAGTAACTAGCTAGTACCACACTTTTAAGTTTACGTATTTTTCAACTATGTTACGCCACGTTAACTGTGTCTGGGGATAGGCTGAAAATTGCCACACTGCTGAACGTTGCCTGGTCTTGTGCGCTGCAAGTATCCTGCCCTGTCCCAGCTGGGGCATTATAATTGCTTAGCTGGGTGGCAACCTTCACCACCGTGATTGGCGACCATCGCCATGTAGCAGCAGCCTGAGATGCCAAACTACACTATAGAAAGTCATGACTTGAGTAACCTGCCATCTTCCCCGCTCAGCACCGGATATTACTCACCGGGCGACCATCTTACCAGCCGCAATTCAGCCAGCACTAAAGGGACTATCGACCACCACCTGGACAGTGCCACGCTCTCCTCTGGTCAATGATACCTACACGTGGTGGTGAGTGTGAGCATTACCACGGGAGATGGACCTGTTAACGTGAGATGTATTTTGGAACTTAACATGCACACATGCAAGTCTGATGGTTAGTGGAAAAACACATGTCAAAACAGAGGGACTTTTGTTCTCCATTATGCAGAATAGTGTAATTTGTGACACTGCAAATTGTGAACAGTTAGGGCCAGAAATTTTTAGTTCATCACGTGCCATACCCGATGTCATTGTCACTGTGTACACACACAAAAACTTGCAACTTTTAGCGATGGTGTGTTTGTGTGCAGTGCATGTATGGACAACAGCGGCGGGTCATACAGCCGAGCCGAGTTCCGCACAAAATCTGAACCACGTGATATCCTGTGTACCAGTCACACTGGAACCTCCGCGCATCCGTGTTGGGAAGCAGCGTGTCCCATGGATGAAATTCTGGGGATACACGCTGTGGACTGGAGAGTAGCGCAAGTGGAGCAGATGCCGGATGAGGCCAGGGCAAACTGTCGGTGCAGCTTCGCGTTTGCAAAGGAACCACAACACTGCAAAGTGGGCTCTGAAATTAGCGTGTGTGATTGGGCCCAGGAGGCTGAGCTTGACTTGATGTGGTTCCCGGAAGACACAGCACCCGGATCTGAGTTCTGCCTCGTGATGCCACCTCCAGCTGCTTGCAGTCCCCGCCCAATGCTACTGCTGTTTGGCATCCCCGCCGACGTGTTGGTACAGTGTATGGAAGAGGCCCTGCGGCAGACACCAACATGCCAACTGCCTGCGACGGAGACTCTGAACACATCTAGGCTGATGCCGCTGACAGAAGCAGCACCAGGTGCCCTGATGTCAACAAATCCCATTCCCCCCCAAGTGAGCTCGGGAGCAGGAGAAACAGGGGAGATGCGAAGCCCGCACTCACCTGTAGGATGCCATCAGTGGCCAAACCACGAAAGATGCAAGTTTGTACCCCTGCGCCTTCACCTCGATGCTCATTCCTGACGCCAGTGCAGCCTGACCTGGAGATGCTATCACCTGCGTGCCCATTCAAGGATGCGAGCAGACCATCCACCAACGCAGAGGGTACAGAGGCGGTTCACCCTGCATGCAAGATGCTGATGCTGCCAGACGCTTCGCCAGACTGCCCTTCAGAAGGATGCCGGGCGTCTCCCTGGGTACCCGCAACCTGCAGGACGTCTGCGTAGCAACAGATACTCCGTAGGCACGTCGACAGCCCATGTGATGCAGAACTTCATGCGCCACCTCTGCCAATGCACCCCGACATCTGTCCGCTGGGCGCACCCACACCTGAACTACGACGATTTGACTGTACGCCTCCCAGCCACCGCTTCTGGGTTCACCTGGGATGTCTGTGCCATCCTGGGCTCCAAGGTGTGTCCACCTGGCTCTCCTGCGTGTGCACGACAGTCTTGACTACAGCCTGAGACAGCTTCGGTTCGTGCGTGTCGCTTTCGGACTTGCGAGCTTCCAGAGCACTAATTATGCAGCCTCTGGTGTTCCGATGCTATCCAATGCCTGGCCCTGTTGCCGGGTCGCCATTGTCCGACTGCCCAGTTACACACATGAGATGCCTCTTCCCTCGGCCACTATGCAGACACTGGAGTCTTGCGGCAGTATGCTCTCCGCAACATCCAGTGTCTCGACGCCTTGCTGCTACCATCACCAGTTTCACGCATCTGCCACGCCTGCCGCCACATTGTCCTAGTCCCAGCTGAGAGTCAACAGGTGGTGAGTGCCATGTGTGCCTTCAGGATGAAGTGCTGTCTGAAACAGCCAACCATTAAAATTACGTTGCTCTGGTGTCATTAGAACTGCCAGTGTTTTTCACCGCACGTCGGTTAGTGTGTTCTGTGTGTGTGTTAGAATTTGCAGTTGTGTGTAGAACCTGTGTTGTTTGCATGCTGATCAGGAGGAGAATACATACGTTACTTTGCCATTACCTGCCCGGGCGACACTGCCCACTTCCTTACCACCGCTGTTCATTCTCTCTACCCAACACCGGTCACGCACTGTTTCCAGACACGTGCACAGCCCTGCCAATCATGGAGTGAGCCTCGCCCTTGCACCGCACGTAGGAGGATCTGAGAAAGCGAGGATCCAGGAGCGCCAGCTGAATGTCAAGCCATGGGCAGAGTGGATCCAGGTCAGCGGACAGAAGAAACAGGTTCAGGCTATCCGAAGGAGGGTGTATGTCACTGTCCCTCATCTGGTCATCAGAGCCATAATCTGACACGTGACTGTCAAAAAGAAGACAGCCACCCGTTGGGCGCCCATGAGTCGCTGGCTATTCTTCATTGGACAGGGGCCACTGCAACCCTCGGCAAGGAGTGCGAGAAATTGGAAACTCATCCACGAATTATTTGTAACTCCAGCAGTTTTGCAACACATTGAACAGATGGAAGGGGAAGAACAGAAGCTGGAAGTACCATGATGAGGTGTAGCTCCCCTCCCTCATGAAACAAAAGTGGGAAGAGGGCCATGGTAGTTGCTACGTAACCATTTGCCCTCTCGCCAGGCGTGTAAGGGGAAGAAACAACATTGGGTTTGGCCATGACAAACTACAGCTGACCGTACTTGAGGGGTAGCAGACATCTGCCGACGTAGAGAAAGTATAAAAGGACGTCAAGCTAGGTGCTAAGCAACCACTTCCCCTCTCGCGAGGTGTGTAAGAGTAAGAAACATCATTGAGCCTAGCCATGATGGACTACAGCAGAGCGTACCGGAGGGTATCTGACACCTGCCGACCATGAGAGAGAGAGAGAATACAAGAATGCCACTCTAGTTACTAGACAACCACTCTCGCCAAACGTGCAAAGGGAGGAATTGAGACCACACCTTCGCAGAGTGCTGGACTGGACAGAAAGAAAAAACTATTAACATTGGTTGAGCACTTGCTACTCAATTCATTTTCGGTTATCCGACATTTTATCAAACAAACATTACAGTAATTTCCTTGAAGTCACAAAATAAAATAAATCATCGAAGTCACAAAATGAGTGTGTAATGAGCTATCATTTTCCTTAAAGTTTGATTACAACTTTCATGGTGGAAACAAGATTCTACAAAACTGAAGGAGACGGAGTTGCTGGTTTATCATTGGTTAAGTTCGTTTGAGTTACAGGCTGTCTGCCGTTTGTTTAAGTGTAATGTGGGTGGTCTTGTAGTTTCAGTGTGTGTCAACAACACTGTATAAAAAATGAGTATTTTTTTGGCCAAGTTGTTTTCTGTTTATGGCAATTTTAATTTGGTGTTGAGTATTGAGAAAAAGTTGTAATGACCCATCCCTAGTCATAACACGTTTTTACCAAACAGTATTTTACATATAGTTTTGACCACAGAATCATGCAATATAGTCCGTATCCATTTGATTTCCCAACGTGATGTATGTTAAAATTTTCTGTTTGTGTAGAGTGAAGCCACAAAGTATGTCAGGACTATTTCTTGAAAAAAATTTTCAGGGAGAAGGGTGCATGGAAATAAAAAAAAAAAAAGACTAGAAATTTTTCAGTCTATAAGAATTAATTACACTGCATATTAAGTTTCCAGATTTCATGAATTCACAATTTGTGAAACAATCTTTGCTCAACTCTGTATACCATAATCAGTGATATCTTGAAAATTATTTATCTTACTACCCAAAACTTTTGTACTTGTGGAAAATACAGGTTATCCAAACGCCAAGGGGCCGCAGTGGCTGAGCAGTTAGCCTGGCCGCCTCCCACCAAGGCAAACCAGGTTCACTCCCTAGCTAGGTCACTCCCGGATTCCCACATGTGGGAATTGTGCCAGACAATGCCGTTGGATGGTAGGTTTTCTCAGGAATCTCCAGTTTCCTCCCATCCTTGAATTCTGGCGTTGCTCCATTCTCACCTCATTTCACCCTCATCGGCTCTCAAGACTTCATTGCGCAGAGCCGCCCAGATCTGTCAACTCAACTTTCAACTTAACTCAAGTATAAACTTTGTGAGATGATTTGTTGTGAAAAATATAGTAGAAAAAAATATACTACCTTCAAGAGAAAATAATTACTGTCACCATTCTATATACTGAAAAATGCATGTACCAACAATTTTATCCACCAAAAAGTCTTTGTAATCCCACAAAATTTCCACATATAATTATCTACTTTGTTTATCAAATTGCACTGATTGAAGAACTTTGCTGTCCTATCAATAAGATTTCACACAGTTGTTTTTAAGCTGGTTATTTGTGGAAATGTCTAATAACTGGGCGAGTAATACATTAAGCATGGTGCTGTCTGGTTCAGTTGATGCTATGCAGTCAAGGTTGACCTTGCTCCCTCCCCTTACATGCCTGGAGAGGAAAAGCAATTAGATAGCAACTAGTGTGACATCCTAATAACCTCCCTCTGCCCCTCTTTTTAGCCACACACCTTTTTTTTCCTCCCCTTACATACTGGTAAGAGGGGAAGCTGTTATTTGGTTAAAAAAAAAAAAAACTCCTCCCCTTCACTCTTGGCTACATGCACTTTCTTCCCTTTACGTGCCTTGCAAGAGGAGAACCGGTAAAGTACATGAAGCATTAATTAAATAAAACTAATCATGTGATTGTGGTTCTAAATTATGTATAATTATCCTGTCAAACACTGCACCACAGTGTGGCCAATTGCTCCAGCATGCCGTACTTCAAAAATAGGTCACGGCAGACAGTAAGACACTACGGCACTGTGCTGTTCTTTCATGTTTCTAACTCAGATCGCAGAATGAGAAATATTATCAAGATTATCTGATGCTCAAAATAGTTGCACCTATTATCACTGTAGTATTTCATAGTAAATGGTCTCACCTAAAAATGTTACACAATAAATTTTAGCCAGTAATTAATTTCTGAAAGATATTTTCTTTTGCATTTAATGGGCTTTCTTTCCCGTAAAGTTTGTGTTTAATTGTATCTGGTGTAAAATCAACATGATTTTTAAACAAAATATTAATTTAACTCAATAGGCAGCATCTTCCGAATAAAATTATACCCCCAGAAGCATATACTTGACCTCCCTTTTCGCCAAATTTTGTTTGAAAATTGAGTGACTTGTATTATCAAGCATAAATCAATTTTCACTGGGTTCTTTTGGGGTGGTCGGAAGATTTATATTAATTAATTTCAATACACACACACACACCTTCTGAACAAACTGATATCCTGGAAGGACCAATTCGACAGCTTTTGTCACCAAATAATGTGTAAGCACAAAGCATAATGCTTAAAATCGCCTTATTTATTCATCTGTCTCAGAATCACACTTTATTTTAAAGTGAAATATTGTAACAACTTAAAAAGGCAAATGTTTGCCATATACTCGCAGCATTGCCAACTTAGTATAGATATGCAGCCTGGATTCAGTAAGCTTTGCCTGCTCTCTGTGATCAGAGCTCTTTTCATCTCTTTACACAGCTGGTGGAGTGGGAGCTAGATGCCTAGCAACCAATGTGGTGTCCTTATACCCTCACTGTAAGTGCTGACCTGGTCGAAAGGGGAGGGGTAAATGGTTTCACTCCTACCGATGATGCTCCACCTTCTCTGTCTCTGATGCCGTGAACACACTGCCTGATTGATATCTCTCAGCTGATAAATTGTACACGAGACATTCAAAATTCTGCTTGCATCTGGTGTAATATTAATTCCTTGATTCAGGGAGTTTGAAATTTTGGGGTCAACTTGCATTTAATGGTGGTTTACAACCAATTATCACCAATTATGGTCTTGTATTCTTTAATTAGGTGAGCTGAGGTGAAATGTTTTTTGGTGAAATATTTACAGTAATACTTATTTTAAAATTCTGATTTTTGTTGTGTTTATTAGTTAAATTTTATCACAGATAATGTACAACTATCATAAAGTTGAATAAGGTTAAAATTTGTATTTTATTGATGTATATGTCAGATTCTCATCTATTGAAATTCTGGCTGTATGAAGATTTTTTGAGTCCCCTGAAAAATGGTATATAGAGAATTCGCAGTATTAAGGAACACACACCCCCTCCCCCCTTGAAAATTGGAAATCATAATTAGTTATTTGCAAAATGTGAGACACTGTGTGAAGATACAACAAATTCATAAAAAGCTGTGTAGCCTGATTTGATACATGCTATCTGAAAATTTGGCAAGTGATAATATTACCCATCATTAAACAGTAGGGGGTTTGGTGTCATTAATAAAGAAAAGCTACCCATGATTTTTATTGGTGGTTTTTATGTAAAAATAATGTGTACATCAAAGTAAGAAAAACAAAGCTAACACTGCATCATGAATTTGTTGTTTCACCTTACGTAGTGTTTGACATTTTGCAAATAAATACTTTCAATGGTGTGTTACTTTCTCAATAATCACAATAGGTCATAGGACGCATGGTCTACCCTATTTTCATAAATTATCTCGAAGTTTGTGCCTGGAGTTCAGTACGAACTTTTATATGTACAGAATATTAAAAGGTCAATAACTCCTGTGTTTACTGATTTTCAGGTCTTGTCTGTTATGAAAATTCTGGTGGAAGTTGGAAGTTCATCTGTGAACTTTTGCATTGTTATGACTTTGCGAAAACTTGGTGACAAATTCATTGAAACAAATGCAGACCAGACTGCTATATTCCAGTTAATAGGAGGGCTCTTCTCTTCCCTCCTCAAAGATCAAAACGTCCTGGTGTTGGAGACTGCTCTGGAAGCATTTGAATATTTTGCTCACGTTACTCAGCATGCAGAAATAGTAGCTGCCTCGGTAAAGGATGATGAGACCTCTCAACAGAAAGTTGCATCGTATGTGCAGAAGATTTTGCCATGTCAAGAACCTGCACTTACTCTGAAACAGTACCTTTCACATCATTCTCAAATTGAGTTTGTGCATAAGTGCTGCAATCCAAGTGTGAGTGGAAAAGTGCCAGAAATACAACCCATTAAGAAATTCAAAGCTGACAGTTGTGAAGATGTGAAAAAAGTTGTTCAGAACTACTTGGACTTATCTAATAAAATTATTGGTTATGTCCTAAACAAAAGGGTTTCTTGGGATGAAAAAGAAAAACTAAAAAAATCAGCAACAGAAATCCTGAAATACAGTGATGAAAAGTAATATGTTACATAAAAAGCATCAATTTCATACTTATAATACAAATCATTCCTAACAAATTTTATTTTCATGTGATTAAAGTATAATTGTTATCTCTTACATTTAGAATTATTTTGTCAATTTCAGGCTGTGATATATAACACATTTATTCCTCAACTTGCCTTCATCTTTCATTCACATTACTCAAAAATACACTATATGGAAAGTGGAGAAACAACGTAACTACCTGCAGATGTATTAGTTCATGATATGTTTTGCTGATTATACCTGTCAAATTATATCAAAACCACCAAAACGTGCAATTTTAGGAGGAGCCATAATTGTTTTGGTTTGATTTTCTCCTAAGACTGCTTCAGAAAATCTTTGAAGACATACAAAGTCAAATCATATCATTATGATCATCTGCTAGTATTCAGAGTAACTGCTCTTCACAGCATGGACAGCACCTAGACAAGCTGGCAGTGACTTAGTCAGGTACTGATAGCATGGCTCCAGATTCCCGTGGAGACCTGTCTGCAGTTCGTCCCACAGACGGCAAACACAATGATAGAGGTGGTCCCACAGATGATCAATTGGATTGAGATCAGGACTGTTTGGAGGGAAGAAATTTGAAGTCTTGATTGTGCTCTTCCAGCCACGTAAGGACACTTATAGCTGTGTGGCAAGGTGCATTATCATGCTGGAAGATTCCATCCTCCCAAGGAAAGACAATCATCATATACGGGTGGACGTGATCGCCAAGGATGGATTCGTAACCAAATAAGAGTGCCTTCCAAACGGATGATGGAACATAGAGAATACCATGCATTGGATGCAGGGTGTCTGTTCTCAGACGTTTCTCGCTGAACATGCTGATGATAATCCATTCTATGCAGCTGAAAACGTGACTCGTCGGAGAAGGCTACTCGTCGCCAATCACAATCGGTCCAGTTGCCATACTGTTGAGCAAATTCCAGTAGTTTTTATAGATATACTTGTGTTAGCATGGATGCAGTCACCCTCTGTCAACTCCAGAGCCTCATTCGCAGAAGGGTTTGCTGAACTGTTGTGGTAGACACGTGTCTGAATGACCCCTGGTTCATTTGAACGGTGAGCTGTTCACTGTAGCCTGTTGATTGGCCACGACGCACCGTCATAGTCAACGTTCACCTCGGACATCAATGGCACATGGAGCTCCGCAGTTTCCATGACGGTTATTCCCAATGTTACCATCCTCCACTCACGATACATCTTTGCTACAAAGGTACATGAACCATTCATAAACACAGCTGTTTGTGAAATACTGTCATTCTCCTTGACCCGAAAACAAATGGTCATCCCATTTTTGCTACTCACTTCCCTTACCCATGACTGCAAGAAGCACACTGTGTACAGCCAGCCTGTCTGTCACATTATATACCCGCTTCACCAGCCCACATCACATGCCATACGTCATGGGCTACGTGCTGCAGATGGCACTAGCAGGTGGTCATAATAATGTGATTCGACTGTGTATCACATTTAGTGGGATTGGTAAGTCATAATTATGTCGGGATGTGCATTTATGCATGTAAATATGCTATCATAGATATTTTACATGTATAGTCTATTTCATCTAAGAACTCAATTTTTTGACAGATTGTGAAGAAGTAAATAGAATATGTATAATTGAGCCACCACGTGGTTTCCACAAGATTGTCAAAAAAATGTCTGTAATGATGGATGTTGACGAGTCAAAAAAATGTCTGTAATGATGGATGTTGACGAGTCTTCAAGCCCTGCGTACCTATAGGCTGTTCATGGTAAAGTGAACTCTTTTGAGGCCCTAGTTACATTTTTTCCTATCTGCCATTTTTTTTTTTTTTATCCTTCCACCGCTTTTTAAAGTAACTATTGTCATGCAGGTAATAAACAAAGTATGTATATTTCACGGACTTGAAAGTTGACTAAGGCTACAATAAAATATATTTATTGACTTATTCCAAATGAGAGGGCTTCAAAAAGTGCTCACTTTACCGTGAACAACATATACCTACGTATATCAAAACATGCCGCCAAGCTGCTCATGCATAGATAATTTGAAAATTATTGATTTTGTTGTAGAAATTTTTTGTTATTGCAATGTTTATTCACTTGAAAATGTTGTTTGAAAAGTTGCACCTAGCATGCCCAGCAAACAGAAACATAATACATCATAATGCTTATGGAAAATTAGCTATATTACAGCTTTAGTTTGATTTGCAATGGTAATGCATATGTTCGTGATATTAAATTTTTTTTTGTCAAATACATTTATATGGTCAATTTTACACATCAGTATTTAAATTCAATATCTCAAACACTTGAAATATATTACTGTAACTAACATTTGAGATTAATATATAAATAATAAAAATTTAATCCACCCTGATACAAAAGGTGCAATAAAAATCTGTTTCGCTAAATGCATCTACAAATAGAGTTGTGTGGCTAGGTGTGTACTAAAGCACAACATAAATCTGTGGACCATCATTTATTATTATAGATGATGAATTTGCTTTAATATTTTTAATAAGATGTTACAGCACATATGTGGAACTTGTAAATAGTGTGCCAATTGAATGATGTACTGCTGCTGGTTTAAAAAGCTTTTCGGTTGTATCTATTTAAGTTGAATGTAGGTAACGATTATACTCAATAGTGTTAGTGAAGTGCAGCACAATTAAAAGCAATTTTGAACGTGTCTCATTTACAGTGTTCAAAAAGTAACAAACCATGCAAGTTCAAGTGAAGAAAAAGTAAATAAAAGATGTTTGTATTCTTGTTTTAATAATATGTATGTGTAAGGTTGTTAACATGTTTTGTTGTTTACAGTCAAGTAATAGGCTGGGAAAAGAATGGTGGATTGTTTTTGCAATAAACAGGAGTATTGAAATTAATGCCTACCGTGGAATTAATTATTCACGCTGAAATGTTACAGATAACTCTTAAACACAATAGAACTAGCAGTGCTATTTTTGTCCTTTCCTACATCCCTGTTGCCAGTGTGTCGCTTTAACAATACTCTGGTAAAAAAAGGCATGTAAAATAATAGAAGCCGTACAGCAGCTAGGCGATTTGACATAGCAGAAACTACTGTCAGTAGGCAGTGGGAGCAACAGCATTACATTTGGTCTTGGATGGAAGGGGGGGGGGGGGGAATTGAGTGTATTGGGCACATTCCAGCATGTCACGCCATAAAAGAGAAAGATTAAAGCAGCCCAGTCCAATCCAGCAATTTCCATAAATAGGGAAGCCACACAGCCATTCTTTTAATGGGATATACAGTCTACTCTCGATGTATCGTTATCGCATGTACTGATAAATAGCATTCGTCAACAATTTTTGTGATAGCGGCGAAATTTCTATTTAAATAATGTTAACATAACCAGCTTGTTATCACATGTTCTGTCAGTATATTTCGAGTCCCGTCACCTAAGATTTCCCGCAACTATCATTTTTAAATTGGTTGTTTATGCAAACGTCTAGTAATTGGGTGTGAAAATGTAATGTGTGCTGCTGTTTATGGCAGCTCTGCGGTGCGTTGTCTGTGTTCTGTGTACTTCCTCTTGCATGATGCCTATGAGAGGAGAAGTGGCTACCTAGCAACCTGCGTAGCGACCTAGTGTCCTCTCTCTTTCTCTCACCCCTTTTTCCGTCTCTTCCTCCCTCACATGCCATCAAGAGGGGAAACTCTTGTCTAGCAAAAGAAAACAAAAAACAAGTCTCTCTGCCAAGTGCACTTGCCCTATGCCTTCATATGCCGGCAGCAGAGCAAATAAAATATGTGCCTGGTGAACATAGAAATTTTATCAAGATTATTCGTCGCTTAAAATAGTTGCACCTATCATCACTTGTATTTCAAAGCAAATGGTTTCACCTGAAAATGTTATGCAGAATTTTTAACAATGAATTATTATTTGCAAAGATGTTTTCTTTTGTAATTTAAGGTAGTTCTTTCCCATAAGATTGATGTTTCATTGTATCTAATTAACATGATTTTAAAACATAATATTTATTTGACTCAAAGAGTAACATCTTTGTGAATAAAATTATACATCCAGGAGTATATACTTGACTTGCCCTTGTCACTAAAAATGGTTTGAACATTGAGTGACTTGTATTATAAGTGTAAAGTTCATTTTCAGTAACTTCTTGAGGGGATATCAGAGGATTTATATTGGTTTATTTCAATAGACATGTCTCTTGAACAAACTGTCAAAATGTATAGGCCTATTTGACACCTTTTGCCATCTAATAATGGGTAGGTAAAACGACAGGGAAAATCAGAGGATGTGGTTTTGAATGATCAATCATTAAAGATAGTAAGGATGTCAAAATACCAATTTTCTCTATTCTGATACCATAAATTAAGATATAGTGATTATCAACATGTGCCTATAGTGTATGTATCCTTTTGAAGTTTTGTTTTATAGGTCAAATTAGATGGTCATAAATATGAAGACAATTACAGGAATGACTTTCTGGTCTGCTAAGTGAAATTAATTTCCTATATTTATGTAACATTCAGACTTATCTAATTAAGCCTAACAAGTTCATATCAGTATTTTTGATGAATATATGATTTATTTGAAATGAATATAGGCACAGTATTATACAAAAAAAAAGTTTAAAACAAACGTTCTCAACTTCTCAATGTAATATTTTAGGTCAACTTATGAAGCTAACCAATATGTACACAAGTATTGATGCTGTTCAGTAATAAAACTGAAATACAAGTAATCTTTCATTTAGCATTGCTAAATGAAAATGCTTCTACCAGACATTTTAAGTTGCAGGGACACTGGATGACTTGCTGCTACACACATATTTTCCCAAAAGATCTTCTGAATCATAATTATTGGCAATTTTCTTGTACTAGTCATGTTTACATAAGTGTTTTCTCATGTTACTAGCTGTGCGACTAACCCCACCTTGTGAAATTTTTGCCGAACACAAACTGCAAAATGAGTAATTTGCATTATTTACGTCAACTGAAAAATAATTCCACACATCATTTGACATTTTCTTCGCATTTATGTAAATTAAATCCTCAGTACCTACTTTTAGAGAGAAAAAAAAAAGACTGATATTGTTGGCAAAGGTAAATGCGAAAAGAAATTGCTTTCAATTTTGATTACATCAAAAACAAAAATGTCACAAACACGAAAAATGTACCGGTTCTTTATCTAAAACACCATTAAATAATAGGAAAACAAAATCAAAACGCCAAAAAATAATACAATGAATCCTGGTATGATTAAGGATCCTGGTCCAGGATCCTTTTGCTCGCACTACTAATAACTATCATGCAACTAAAAGCCAATGCATGTTCTGCATCAGCGACCAACAAAGTGCTATCTCCAACAGTATTAGTTTGTTTTAGTGTTTCATCTATGCGGACATTTACAGGTTTAGGTACTGTGTGGTAGATTTCCATGTGCGTTTGTAGCATTCTTGCAACAGTATACATGTACTGAATCATGTCAGAAAGTGTGCAAAAAAAAAAAAATTGTGCAGTTTTCCCATTAAAGCCACGCCACACAGCATATAGAGTGACGGAGTGAAGTGAACCCGCCAAATACTGATAATAGCCGTATGCCACATGGCAGCCATCAAGATAAAAACAACTCGTTTACTGAGAGTTTCAATTTTCCATCTCTTCCCCTATAATCAAGGGTCTACTGTTTATCTTAATTCTTTCATAGTTGAACCATCATTAAATTGTTAATTCCGGTCAATGCATGCGAGTTCAGTACAGGTTCAGCCTATTTGGAAAACCAAAGACCTGTTGCTGTGCAACATAACCTCAAAAAATTATGTGAAAGTGGATGAGGATTTCCAACAACTAACCGTTTGATTCTCGATTCTTGTATACCTGTAATAATCAAGGGCATCGAGGAATCGACTTTGACGTCCCTAAAAGATAGTAAATCAATTGTATTTGCCGTATTTATTCATTTGTCTCGAAATTACAAGTTTTTTTGCAGTAAAATATAAGTAATTGCTCTAAAAGACAAACATTTGCCATGGGCGTAAGGAGTTGCCAACATGTAGTGGCGTAGAGAGGTAATCCGCCTGCCGCCACCCCCCCCCCCCCCCCCACCAGCTGCAGTGAACACACTGCCCGATCAATAACTTCTCCACGCACTCAGCTGATTGAGTGCATGCGGAACATACGAAATTTGACTTGCATTCAGTGCCATATTATTTTCATTTTCAGAGGGTTCGAAAGTTTTGGGTCAGCTTGTATTTAGTATTGGATTACAATCAATTATATGCAGTATTCTAACATGTCATTTACTTTATTTAATTGAGTTTTGGTGAAACAGTTTTTAATGTATTATTTACAGTAATACTCTTGCTAAAATTCCCATTATTGTGTTCCTTAGCAAAAATTTATTCGCAGATATTGTACAGATAGCTCTTACTATACTCAACATAAAGTTCTAAATACTAAATGAGTTACTATCCTTTACAGAAATATAGAACAATTAAATACTTCCGAATATATCAATTACTCTATATTTCAACAAAACAGTACCCCCCTTGGTTTGGGAGAGATTTAACAGAAACATGCCCTAAACTGAAATCTACCTGAATGGTGACTGATGGCTGTACTGCAATTCCATATCCTTAACATTTTTTTTTTTCCAATTAAAATAAAATGTTAACATTGTTATACATTCTTATAAAGGCTGTTCATTGTAAAATGAGCACTTTTGAAAGCCCTGCTTAAGATCAACTAGTATGTACGTTGTGTATTCCTCCATCCTATGCAAAATTAACATTGCCATGGGCCTCATCACTTTATTCATGCGTTGGTCAAGTGAAACTGTGGAATTATTAAAAAAGTGAATGTGTCACAAATCGTCTTATACTTAGGCGCATTAAAAAAAACAGAGAGGGAAAGAAATAATTTCAGTTTGCAGAGATGGTTACCTAACACTATTTACTTGATGTTAAGATATGGAACTATTTTCCCTCCATCATTACCAACTTTACTGGGCACATGTCATTAAAACATCACCCGTTAAAATATATACAGGCAGGAGCAGTGACTTTTTTTTTATCTAAGGTTGATTTAAGAGCTCACTTTATCGTGAACAGCCTTTACAAAGTATGTGTCACAGTAAAGTATATTACATCATCACACAAAGTAAATTAATCAGAAAATTTTACAATAAAATAGTACATATCTCCTTCCTAGCAATTACAATGTTACATTCACATTAAGTACTAGTTGTCTAGTTTCATTAATGGCGAGGAGGATTTTGATGTAAGTAACCTGCACAATCTGGTTCCTCACTGAACCAGCAATCAACATGTTAAAAGGGGACCCAAGGTCTGGCCAAAATACAATATAGCTGCTGCCTTTCACTTTAGGTTAGTGCTAGAACTCACACAAGGTCCTCAGACCTACTCCAACAAAATTAATAACTCCTAGTGCTATGGATCCAAGGACACCATCGTAAAGGGAGCAACACCATTCTATACTTTACACAAGCTCACATTTCATCATTTCAATCTTGTACGAAGTCATCCTATGTCATATTGCTTTTCCTTTTAAAAAATAATATGCAACTTACATTAACAAATAAGAAACTTTTCTTCTCATTATTTATTAAAAATGAATTCAGAATACAATCTACAAGTGTCTCTTTCTTTGTACAATTTAGCTTAATTCACACAAAACATACTATGCTTCAATTAGCACACTGATGCAAGACATGTTTTCAACAATGGTAATTGTACGACTTCAGCTCATCAGTATAGCCGCAGTGTATCTGAGTTCTACGGAGTTTGCATTACCGTTGGCCATGTGACATCAGACGATTGTACTGTCTGCACGGCAAGAATGGACGTTTCAGCCAGCAACTTCTACTATTCACCGGCTAACCGAAGCTATGTTTCTCAAGGCAACAAGAATACATGTCACCAGTAGTACCAACTAATTTCCGACACAACCAAATCTGATCACCAAGTTCCATCTTCATCTTCTTACGTGAATACATAGACGCATTAACAAAAACACTAATTACAGCAGTATTGTCTGCCTTGCCCTTATGAACTGGAAAAGTCTTCCAACAGATTATCCTGTTTGGATCAATCTCACTAATCTCCTTTGGTGCAGGCTCCTCGGCATAAGACCTTCTGAAGAAACACATTTTCAACAAACCACTACTAGCTTTAGCAGCTATTCCGTGAAGACCAAAACGGTCATACCTTGCTTAGTTATCCTAGCACCGTGCCATTCATCGTCTATCCGCACTAGACACTGCGGCCCCTTCTGTGCAACAATGCGATGGGGAGTCAGTATAGTTTTAGTTCTCACCCTGCTATACCTACCCCATTCCCACTAGTCTAGAAATTGGTTGCCTCTACCCAGCTTGCGTAGTTTAGCTTCCCGTCAAGCTCTTGACAAAAACAGGAGGAAGTACGTCACCATGTGTTTAGTTCCATTAACATAGAATAAACAATGGTGGAAACCTATCGTTGAGTCACGTTCTTGTAGATGTTGCACCTTTCCCAGTAGACCTCACCCTTGAGTGAAATGTAGGTGATCCTGGGAACTTTTACTCAATTGAACCTCCACGCTATTTGCTTACCTACAAACGCTAGCCTGGCCAGCCTTTCTACATACTTAGGTCGGTAGAACGGTGGAGCCTACACAGGTACACAGTTTTTGTTCTAGCTTGCCAGTTCAGTGTCACTTCTGCTCCACTGCACCTTTGTGCCAGAGAGGGGCGTTTCCTGGATTGGGGAGACGTCAGAACCACCAGCACCCACGTGTTGAGACTGCTGGCAGTGAGGCCTAATTTCCTCAACTCATCGTGCCTTAGCGCCAAGCACTGAGATTGGGTATCCGCTTGTCGGCAACTGCTCACGTGACTCTACGAAGTAGAGAACCCAAACCCTGCTTTTCACCTCGTGGATGTGAGAGAGAGTGTGACTCCAGATGAAGTGGGCTGAAGGAAAAGGTTAAACAGGTGTTAATTTCCTCTAGGAATTCGCAAGAGCGGACTCCCGCCCTTGTTGCAATGATAGGACAGCTCAACCCTAGAGATCAAGCTCAAGCCCTACGACACCTGCTTGTACCAGTCACACCAGAAGTACCACAAGATCTATTCCAGTCACCAACCCACCTGAATCTAGAAGTTCACCCATGGCTTGTGAAATACTTCAGTCAACCAAAACAGCAGCCACAGCCACCATCACCTACCTCACGCCTGTTGCTCTGTCCCCACAAACACGTACCACACCTGAAAACCAGCTTATTCAAACCTCAGGAACATCAACATGCACAGTCACTCTGCCAGACGTGGGTCCCAGCACCAGCAATCTTAAATGCCCAGGTGTACCGCCCAAGGCACAGAGCCTGAAACAAAAGATTGTTCTGGCAGAACCAAACTTCGTGCCCTGCCAAAAAGCTATCACACCCTGCCAAAAAGCTATCACGCCAGTACTCTACACTGGGAAAGCACCAGCCCCACATAGAAGCTAATTGCACTCAACAAGCTCTCCAGCATTAGGGTGTGCCTGACTTAGCACCCAAACAAAAATACTTTCCCCCACATCTGCTTGACGTTGAATTAGCCTAGTCGACAGGGTGTTACGCGTCAATACAAAAACAAATTACCATGCACCGTCACTTTCAATCACAAAAATATAAAACACAGCATCATTCCATTAAGTCTAAAACATTCACAAGAATTTCTAATATGTTTAATACATATGCACAGTTACTTCTGAAACGTTTATTACTCGTTCGTGAAAAGATTCTTGTTCTTTAATTACCACAGTTTTAGTCTGATAGATATAAATTACATTAAGTTAATTTGCAATCTTCCTCATACTAGGAAAAACACAATCTAATACTTTATAATATTGTTCATTACTATTACCTACCATTAATATTTATTCACTGAATTGATGCGTGACATCCTTTCGACTAGAGAACACAAAGTCAGGTGAAGGTGGGTTTTTGTCTGGTGCAAAATCAGGCACACCCTATTCTGGTGGGTTTTTATATTAATTCAGTGTACATAACTGGCCTGGTAGCTTTATGGATAGGCACAAAGTCAGGTCCTGCCAATGCAATCTGTCTCTTCAGGTTCTGAGCTTTAGGCGGTATACTTTAGCGACTTAGGTTATTGGTACTTGGACGAGTTGTTGGCAAAACGACTGTGACCGTAACATGTTGTTCTTGTTGGTGGGGACAGAACAACAGGCATAAGATATGCAATGGAAGCTGTCGCTGCTGATCAGACTGATTGAGGTACCCTGCGAGCCATGGGTGTATTCCTTTACTCAAGCGGGTTGGAGCCTGGAACATATCCCTCGGTATCTCTGGTGTGATGGGGATGAGTAAATGTCGCAGAGCTTGGGCTTGTTCTTTAGGAGCGAGTTGTCTGATGGTTGTGATTAGGGCAGGGGTCAGCACGTTCGTCTCCCACCAAGGCGAACCACGTTCAATACCCGCCGGGTCACCGGATTTTCGCAAAGTGGGAATCGAGCCTTGGTTGGCAGGTTTTCTCTGGAATTTCCAGTTTCCCCGCCCCTTCATTCCGGTACCACTCCAAATTCACTTCAATCACCCTCATCGGCTCTCAGACCTCGCTGTTAAGTGCCACCCAAATCTCTTCACTCACTCCAATTGACTTAGCTACTAACATGCATACCGGAAGGCGCACAGAACTGTGAAGGTGGTCACGCTCGCATATAAGGATATGGAGCTCACCTGAAAAAAAAAAAAAAAACACTATATTACATTGTAAATGATGTCAGCAGTCTGTTTTGGCCATGGTAGACATTGACTAAAGATATTATTTAGGCCAATATCTAAATTCATCCAAAATGTTGATTAAGCATTGCACTGATAGCCTCATTCCATCTTAATTTTGATTTCACAGGCAGTATATTAAATCTTTTCTAAAATGTATTGTTTCTGTCTACTGTACATTATTGTACATTTTTAAAATACTGAAAAAACCTAATTGATTTTATTATTATGGGTTCCCAAGTTAGTTTGAAAGGGTGTATAAAAAAAAATCAACATAGTGATGATTAAAATTTTTTTTGAGGGAATCTATGGGCATGCTTAACTGAAAGATGATGCTATCCCAAAACTTTTTCGTGGTTGTCAGCATACTTGAGCAAAAGTGTTTCAGCTAAAAGAAAAGCACCCCACAAACTTTCTCACGTATCAGAATATGTCACTGAAACTACAACTGTAGCTGAGCAAGATGATATTGTGGATACTGTCGCAGTTTACTGTGAAATAGAGACACAGACATTGGGTGCTTCAGAGTTCCCACTTTTTTAACACTACTTCTGATGTACCAGAATCTTGGTATCACATTATTCCTACATGTGATTATAATAGTGATAAAATTATTGAATATACTAATACTGTATGTCCATGAGTTGGAGATGTAATGAAACCAGTATACGACAAGGAAGTTTGCATTAGTGCTGACTGTAAAGTTGCCTTTGCAGTAATGGGTAAGTCAGTAACACTGTCTGGCTGTGATTTTCAATTGCATTCTCCTGACAATTGTCGAATTTTCTGGCAAAAGCAGATAAAGTAAGAATATGCAAAGGAACTTAATTCCCAACACCATATTGGACATGGAGCCTAGTAGATGCTACGTGGATTTGTTATGTATCTGGAGGCATTTAGAATGTCCAATGCTAATTGAAACTGGATATCAGCGCAAACTTTGTAGCAGTGCTCAACAAATTTTGAAAATAAAAAAGTCTCTTAATGCAAAACTGTTTCAGATACATTTGAATCTTAGCCCTCATAAAAAGGAAAAATTTGAAACTTGGAAAAATGGTACAAAGAATCAAGCAGAGCAAAATAAACATTTGCGTACAAGTTTGCTCTTACAGTCAGCAAATAAAATGAAGCAACTTCAAAAAGAATGTGTACTGGAAAAACTTAATTCTCTGAAAACTTCAGAAAAACGAAATTACAGTTGTAGAAATATTTAAATCTCTTCACATTCTGGAAAATCTGGTTGCAGATACTCTTAGGATTGGATTGCAAAATGCTTATTATTTCATATAAGATCGCCAAGTGGATATAATATTATCAAGGATAACATCATCATGCCCTTACTTTGTGTCCGTACAGCAAGGCGTTATTTAGCACTAATAGATCATAAATATGGCTTTGATGAGAAGTTTTTTAAACTCTTCAAGGAACACTTAGCAGTTAAAGAAGAATATCAAAAACATGGTCTTCTCATCTTAGATTAAATATCTATGCGGGAGAGTGTGTCTGTGTGGTGAAAACCTTAACATATAAAGGACTAGTTGATTTTGCTAGTGACGGACCAAAGTCAAACACTATTGAAGAGAAGGCTACGAGTGCTTTGGTATTTATGTTCCAGCCACGTGCTGAGAAATGCACTCAGCCTGTCTGCATATTTGCCTCAAAAGGTCCTGTGTCAAGTGTTACTTTGGCACAGTTCATCAGAAAGACTATTGTGTGTCTCGAACAAAGTGGTGCCAAAGTTCACGGTGTAGTTTCCTATACTACAGCAACAAACTGGAAGTTCTGGACTGAACAAAATGTAACTGGTGTGTTGGGGAACACACAGAATTGGGTTACTCACCCTAGTAATGAAGATATGAAAGTTTTTTTATTTTGAGACACACCTCACCTAATCAAGAATGTCAGAAACAGACTGTAATCCAGCAGTCTTGAAGGTACATCCATTTATACTACATGCTCATGTATGTTATTGACAGTTGGATTACTAGAATGTGTAGTATATCATTTGGATATTACATTATTATGTTTGTCATTTTTTGAGCTGTAATTTGTATTCAGACAAATCAGTTCACACCGGAAATAAAATAGGACCACATAAAGGGTCTTTATGACCTGGATTGTAAACTCCCAACCTTCCTCCGAGTGTGCTCATGACTAACTAAACACCATGTAGTATTAAACACTGCATCAAAAAATAAAGTTAAGCTTGCTGTTCAGGTATATTTATTCTGGTATTACATCTTACCAGGTACAGTTTCTATAATAAAACAGAGTTCCTTCATCATTACCATGTCAGTTATGACATTTCTTGATCAACAGAGAGTTATGCAGCACTGCATATGAGGTGAGGTAGATGTCGAATGCATTAGTGTGGGAAATGGGAAGTGTGGAGGAAGTTGATGTACCATAACACAAAGCAGTGGAATTATTAACTTATTTTTATAATCGGAAGTAACATAGTGAAATAAGCTTTTTTTTGGGAAACGGGCTGAATATTTGTGAATGATGGCGCAACCAACAGTATGCAAAATTATAGGATGCGACCGTCCAGAACTAAATAAAATATTTGGATAAATGTAGGGGGTGGGGACACTAAGACCAAAACAAGCACAATTTAAAGTACATAAATTTGAGTGTGTGGTATTCTTAAATCTGTCTATACGCATTCAAAGTGAGCAGCTGAATTATTACTGGTTCTGTGATATTTTAACCATTGTCTGTATGCTTCTGGAGCGACATTTAAGGTAGGTGTGAGTAGCACTAATTAGCTGTCGTTTTCAGTTAATTTTGATTTTTTGCAATTGCATTAATCTTTTGTTCATTCACTAAATTTCAATACATACTTCTCAGGTAATCAGCAATTCAGTGGCATCTGTGTTACGTGTGTATGAAATACGTAATCATAAGTTCATGATTGTTCTTTTACCATTTACTTCTGCATTAAGTTCAACCACTTGTTTGATGCTCTCAATAGACTTTGAGGTAACTATGCAAGACGTGTGGCGCTTGTTCTCCTCGTGTCTGTTCTTCCTGCATCCGCACGGATACCTGCACTTACCACATCCTGAGCAGGCTGATCCATGGCAGGCTACAAGATGCTGATAGAAAGCACCTGCTGCCTTAGTTACTGCCAAGTCCAAGTGATCATCCCACTTAAATGTCCCCAAAGTCTGGAGATGTTAATTGGTCAGGCCTGCAAAATGCTAAAGAAATCCCCCAAATGTCAGGAGACAGGACAATTGGAATAGGCTTACAGGGATGTTTCCTACAATGTCCTGCAGCATCCCAGCATCTTGTATGACCAACCCCTGGGAAACCATTGCAGTGTGTTGTGTGTGATATAAAGTATACTAATGAAGGGCAATATCAATTATCCTAACAGCAAATTATTTAACATAAAAATAATTAATTGCGCAGCTACAGTAGAGCTAACCACACACCTGTGGGCTATCATAGACTCGCCCATCATCAGCAAGTTCTGAAAACTTGACACTAATTTTAATAATTTTTTTTAAATGCAATATTGTCAAGTGTTTTATTGATACTCGTTAACTATTTAGCAGCAAAGAACAAAGAACTGCTAAATCACATTTACTTTTCAACTTATTGTTACATTAATCTGTCAGCTTTCCTTAACTAATTTTTTTAATATTACATTTTTGTTTAATGCAATTTGTTTTAGTGCTCAATGTGTACACTTTTCACATTACTGTAGTAGTACTGTTTCAAAAAATCTTGACGCCAACTGGAGCTAGCTAGGCCCAGGTTTCCACCATAATTGACAGTCTGCAACCACGTACTCTGGAAAGGGCCATCATCTTGTTTGCATCATTTGCCATGTAATTTACAATAATTTATTTTAGCTTGGAACATTTTTCTGTTAATTTGATAAAGAGAGTGCCTCTTTCCCAGCACTTAAATTATTTGTGACCAGAACTGATCACTGTTGCAGTGTTAGCTACTGGTGGACTATAGAAGCCAGACCCATTTTTGTAAGCCTTCTGGGAAATATGTTTAAGTATATGCACTGTGAATGCCATTGCTTGTGTCATTACTCGTGCGGCCCCTCTCGGATATAAAATTGATTTTTCAACTTCCCATAATCACTGCATACCGAATGGCCTCAAACAACTTTGTTACAATATGTAAGGCTTTGGGGAGGCCTGTAACAACCCCATTCCAGTTACAGTAAATTAACAGTATCAATGTAGAAGTAGAAACAGCCACAATGGGCCTTCAGCAACATAAACTGCACTCTGGACACTTGCTGTGTTGACTGACCATCTCATCATCATCACCAGATCAAGTGATGCTGCAGTCTCCTAAAAATGCCTCACTCCATCACACCTTTCACTCTTTTGCCCATTTCCTTTTTAATAAAGCTACAAGAATTAATGAGCACACACAATACATAAATTGTTAAATAAACCATCATTTCTACATGAGCTGCCATTAGAATAACATTAATTTTACTCAACCTACACAATGGTAAGGCTTACCTTATTGGAACAGTTTTAATGTTGAGTTAACTTTGCAAGAATTCACACATACATGTTTACAGGTACTGAAGTCATCTTTGGAGTGGTTGAATCCCTGGGACGAGAATGTAGAAACAGACTGTATCGCAAGAACACAATGTCTGGCAAAAATCACAAAGGAAGGACTCAGAATAACAATATCTACTACTATTGACCTAACAAAATACCTATTAAATGAACGTGGGTATAAATATGTTCTGACCGGCAGAATAAACCAGGGTTCTTTAGAAGTATGTACAATATTAAAACATCATCATACGAGTGCAATTTTCACCTTTTTTTTTGTCATACCTATGCAAACATTATGTAAACATTTTATCTTGTAAAAAAAGTAAATTACCTATTCTTTTTAGTTACTACATATTTATGGAAGTGGTAGGGTATACATTGTTAACTAATTATATGTGTCTATACAGTTTCATATTTTCCTGTGTACATGTTGCAGGTGTTTTAGTGCAGTTGCAGATGGGTTTCAATCCCATCGAATACCAGCCACTAACATTTACATCTTTGAGTAATTTAACAGAATTATGAAAGTGCTTTAACTTAGTTATAGTGATGTGTGACGCTATCTGGGTCTGGGCAATGAGTCTCTATATGTCTCGGAATAGTAACTTTGTTAGTGCATGCTGGGAGCACTTACTGGAGGCGACTTATGATTGTTTTACTTGCACACGACCTGAATACAGAGTGGGCCATGTTGGCTGTCAGCTAGGCACAAAGTATGTTGTTGGTTTGGCTACTGGCTTTGTGGCTGGTGGCTTACTTATTCCGGCGCTTGGCTGGGGCTGTGGGCTTGCTGGCAGTGGTGCGGTTGTTGGTGGAACTGCTGCTGTTCCATGGGCTGCTGCGGCTGACGGTGGCTCTTGGCAGGTTGGGGTAGTGGCGTATGGAGAACCATGGGCACCCTCTCTCCACGTCTGATGGCTGCTACCACTGGGTGTGATGTCTCAGAAACCTTCCGGGGAGGCTGAAACGTAGAAAGGGAAGGAGCTGGGAAGTGAAGCCCCACTCACTGCCGGGTAGCTTGAGCTCGTTCCTGGGGTGTCTATTGGCCGAGTGCCTTAGAAGGCTGGGTGCAGCTTCAAGTAGCTTGGCAGGTAGAGGTAGCCGTCCTCTCCTTCAGGTCCTTCTCACCTCACTTGGTAAAGGGCATCAGGTTCTACACCTTGACTCGTGAGATAGGAGCAGTCAACGTGCAGTTCCATATCTAAGTGTGTTCTGCCATCTAAGCACACTGGTCCGGGGCGAGTATAACTTTATTCCCCAACCGGCAAGCCAAACGATGCGGTGGATGGAGAGCGGGTTTCCTCGGAGGTGTCCCAATAGCTTCGACGGGTGAGCCTCTAGAGTGGACAGGTCAGACACGTTCAACCGAACACTCCCTCTGGCAACACAAATTGTGCAGCGGACGGATGCGAGCTGGCCTAGCAATTTCTCCTCTAGTAGGGGTATGACTAGTGGTTGGGGCTCTACCGTTTGATACACCGAAGGGGTGGCCATCAAAAGGTGTGTGATTCTCGACGTGCGAGTCCCTGAGGAGGAGTTTGCAGTCCTACACTAGGCGGTAAAATGGTATTGTTTAAATCGTGGTTTCCTGCTCCACACATATGGAATGTGGTGTCTACTATGGACTCTGGATGTACTCAAGGAAAATGAGAGAATTAAGATAGGATAAGAACGTGTTTATTCCAAGAGGAATAAAACACGGCCCGTACTATCTCGTGACTACCTTGAACTGACAGTAAACTACGTTATCCAGGTGAAGGGAACCTGGTTCAAGGCTAAAGGGTGGCAGTTTCAACTAGTTAGCCAATTACAACCTTCCTTGTATATGCTGTAACACATGTCCTGAAGAGACTTAGGGAGGCCCACTTCCTGAAGGGAATGTGGGGTAGCTGTTGCCAAGGGTAAGTGACTGGCAGATGACTTCTGGAAGGCTTCGAAGGTGAAGGCGATGCTGAAGAGCTTCCAGTCATTGTAGGTGGTGATTGGCCAGAGGGCTCTAATGCACAAGGCGGTGGAGCTCTTACAAGAGCAGACGAACAACTGGCATTTTCGACTGGTGCATGGCGATATATTCTCGCAGCCAAGGGCTCGCCAGGCTTGGAGTGGGGAGTGCGATGCACACGCATCTTGGGCAGAGCTAAGGGCGGCCATTGTTGGCAGGTGTTGCTCTCTCTCGGTGCGCCCTTGAACTTCCTCCGGGTTGCAGCGATAACTCAACCTTTGACAATCGATTGTTGGCATCTTCTCTAGGGGAGGCTGGGCTTGCTTACTGACCAGCTGATGGAATGTACAATTCAGTCATGTCCGTAATCATCCTTGCAAACAGGGAAAATCCCGTAGGCGCTCTGGTAGAATTTATTAACTTCCAGACCCCGTTCAATGCGCTGTAGAGTGAAGCGTGTAGATGAAGCAAAATTAATTTATCTCATTAGTCAGCAAGCATCACACAAAATTACTTTAGAATTACATACCAAATATGGTAGGTACAGAGTAGATAGTGTCCAAGTTCGTAAGATCTAATTATATAGTTTTAGGAATTTCAATCTCGTGTTGTGAAACTTTTTTTTTTGTGGTTTTATTCACTTGTGTTAACTTTGGAGATTAGTTTTACTTTTTGACTGATGTTTACATATTATATGTTATACCTTCCTTCTTGCTCCTGGTGAGAGAATGTATTTTTGATATTTGTATGTTGATTACAGAAATTCTTCGGAATAATCAGATAAGCTGAAGGGCAAAACGATCACCCAGCCACTCCGTCATTTCCTTCAGCTGTACAAAATGTTGTCTGTATACAGTATTATAAAACTACCCAAGTATGGTAAATGCACTGTGGTTGAGTGCCATTAATTTCCGTGTTACGCCTAAAAGAAATATACAAATCTGAAGCAAGGTCTTCAGCATTTGACGGCTTGAAGGAGAATTTGGACTCATTCATTGAACATGAAGAATGGAAGTTTGTTGATGTCATTGAATACGACTATGCATACGTACCGATTATAGACTGTGTTATATATTACCTTACAGGAAATTTGTGCAAAAGAATTTTGAACCGCAGTAAATGTGACAAATGGAAAATGGCAGTATCAACTCAAAGTGCGTTCTCCCAGCACCCAGAAGCTGAATTAGTAAATTTAAAAAACAAAAGATTGGCTCATCCATCCCAACTACTTTTTCTTTTGTTTCATAAGGGAAGTTGAACACAGTTTTAAGATTTACTCATGTTCTCCAAATGTGTATGATTTGACAATCTCTCATATGATAAACAACAAACATTTAGCATTCCCCTGTAAAGTACATAAAGAAGAGATTGTTACAGATGCTGGCAGGTAGTATTACTTGACTACGAGGATGAGGCAGTTTGCACAAAGGAAAACGGACAAAAATGAAAAAAAATTAATCAACGTAAAAAAAAAATGCTAAATTTGCAACCTCACAGCTTGATTTGAATTTCTACAATCCAATTAATTTACGGTCCATGCTAGTTTTATTGTCATGGTTTCATCTAAAGAAGTTACAGCATGCTGTATAGGTGTATTATCTGACATTTTAACTTGAGTTCAACATATATTTGGTTGCAGAAGTACAAAAATCAGTGTGTTTAAAAGTTTCCATAAAGGATAAGAATCATGCTTCTTAAGAAGCATTGCATAGCAAAATGTTACTGATGGAATGTGAAAATGGTAGTTTCAATCATTTCACACAAGAAAGTACATCTAGGCATATTGTGTGACAGGTTGCGTACTTCTCAGGTATTAGCAATATAAGTGTACATGTTAATCAATTTTGATATGTATCATTGAAGAACCGGTATATTAATTGAACAGTAACATCCTCAATACCAAAAAAAATATTTGATGTCAGCAAATTTGAACGTGTGTGTAGTGTCACTGGTTTTCAAGTTTTTTTTTTGCCTGAACCTTTGTGCTACTGACCACTTTGCAAGTGTTGTCCAACACCTGTGCTACTGAAAAACCTGCAGGGATATTAAGTTATTATGTGTGGGCCAGAAGCTATAAACAAGCAATGAGCTAAAGTAACACTAAACTGAAATTTTATATCGTAGGTCAACAATGGCTTTGCTTTACAGCTTTGACTACTTACAGATTTTACCTGGCAACATGCTTCAAAATGTATGTACTAGTTTTGTGTTAAGGAATTGATTGAATTGATCATTTAGCTCATTAACATTCTCTAGAAACCCCCAAGTTTCAGTTTCCAAGGATAGTTTAAATTGTTCAAGCATTCGTTGCCTTAATGAAACTTTTTTTAGGAGGGGTACTATTTTTTATTTTGTATGGGACATTTACAACTTGCACATCATGGTCAGACAAGCCATTTATAATGGGAACTACAAAAACTGAGTCATACTGAGATTTCTCAATTATATCAATTGCTATTCCGGCACTCTCACATACCCTGGTTGGAAAATTAATCACAGAAGTCGCATTAATGAATTCATGATAGAGTTTAACTGGAATTTTTAGTAACCATCTACAAGAAAGTTAACATTAAAATCACCATACAAATAAAATCTAAGTGCGTAGAAAATGAATTTGATAAAATATTTTCAAGTATTGATATAAACACCTGCAAATTGCCAAGGAGGAGTCTGTACAAAGACACCAACGTACAAACACCACACTTATCCAATTCAGTTCTACACACTTGATGCTAATTTATAATTATTTTTTGATCAAGATATCCTGTCTTTGAATGATGTTCAGTTAGACAACACATTAACTTTCAACGTATATTCCTCCAATTCCAATATCTTATTTATAGTTTTGCTTAGCATTACTGCCATACCAGATTTACTCACACTCATATTTGTTGCGGATTGATTACCATTTTATGAGAATTAAAATTTATATAATAAAGGACTAGGCCTTTCTGAGTTTGATGATTCTCAGCCCCCAGCTGCTGATAATCAGTTAACAAATTTAGTTTTCCTGACAGTGAACATTCCCTTGCTGATTGTGTAGAAAAACAACAGGCTTACTTATCTGCGCACTACATCACCTGGAAGTAGTACAAAAACAAACATATTGTATGAGGTAGTCGCAAAATGAAAATAGAAAGTCATTAACAAATTATGAGTAGAAATCGTCAGGATCCAGCCTTTTCAATACAATTTACCGTTAGTTGAGAATGTGTGTTTGCTGAAGGCCATTCATGCTGATCACATTTGTGGTTCTTTGCAATTTTCACTGTGTGAAGTGTTACATCTAATTATGTGAAAATCTACGAGTGTGTGTGTGTGGTTAAAATCAAGTTAACAAAAGAAGGTGATTGTGTTCTATATGTATGTTATCAGAAATATATCAAGAAGGAGGTGTATCCACCATCTATATGGCTGAGTAACATGGGCCTTCTATTCTTCAGAATACAAACTCTTTTCAAAGGAATGCAAATTTTATTACATCACATTACCTTCTATTTGCCCCCAGCTACATTTAATAAACTTTCAAATTTTTACAATAATTTCCAAGTACTTAAACATTAATGAAAATAAATCTACATGAGGTCATCACCAGGTACTAATTCGAGGGTTAACAAAGAACTTTATCAATATTAACATTTTAAAACCAAATTACACCTAAAACGTGATTCTAACAGTATAATTTTACATAGTAAATTTGTTCAAAACGTTAAAACTCTATTTATTTAGTTTATAACGCAGGTAGAGTACGATTTGCTGTCGCTGATCATGCACCAATTTAATGAAAATTCAACTACACAACAGTGATTAACATTACACTACGCATTTGCAATACATGAAATTTATGTTTATTTTTATTTCAACAGGCTATAGCTGCCCACTTTTTTAAGTAAAAGATAATAAATGAGAAGAAAACTTATGACCACCTAACGAGCACAATTCTTAAGTGATATTTGCACAAATATAAAGGTTGATGTAGTTTTCCAAATTTGTACGTGGATGAAATAATATTTGCCATTTACTTACAGTTCCCATAATGTTTTCCAGTATTTAACTTGACATTTAAATGACACAAAACCATGTTATCCCTATTCCAGCAAGGCAAAAACAACACTAGTTCGCTTGCAGCTCTCTACAGCTACTGCATGGACTAAATCAGTCAATAAGGGAGTCAATTTGCTAACACTGTTAGATAGGCGAGTATCCAGACCTGCCTTCTACGGCCGTGGTACGTAGTGTACTGTGGGCATGAAGTAGGCCTATTTTTTAATGGATTGTTGGCAACCCTGCATCCAACAGGGAACTACTGACTGCCTAGGTTGACCAGCCTATTTCTCAGCCAGGAAATAACAGTCAAGATGGCATTGTAGGCTTGTTAGGTAAGCAGATTGCTCGTGTCACCTGTTTTTCACTTTTATCGTTGCAAAGCAGTGCAATTTTGCTATTTTCATAGTTTTTGTCTGCTACAATGCCTACATGAAGGGTGTCAACCATCTTAACCAGATGGTGAAATATTATCCCAAAGCCAGCAAAATAATAAAGTGGACAAAGAAAGTGGTTTTTAATTTGTTCCTGATAGGTGCATACAATGCAATTGTGGTGATGAAAGAACACACAGGTGTGAAGTTGAAGTTTGTTGACTTTCTCTCCCAATGCATTGAAGGTATGACAACTACTCCCATTGAGACAAACAGCCACCAGTTGCTAGAAGACTCGGACAACTCAAGTAACTGTAGTCCCAGTGTCTCACCTGTTGCCCGGCCATCAGTACAGGACACTGCTTCTAGATTACTGGATGGTGTCAAGAACCATTCCCTCGTGAAAATTCCTCAAGTTGGGAAAAGGACAAATACATTGAGGCAGTGTCGAGTGTGTTCTGTCAAGGACTCCGAACCAAAGCGCATAAGTTTTGTGTGTTCATCCTGCAACAATCCCTTATGCCCAGATGGCTGTTTTTCAAGATATCACAGTGTCAAACACATCAAGAAATAAAGATCACACTGCCTAAAGATTTCCTACTATATGACTTTATATCCATAGTCATCTTTTTTTATGAATATATTTTTTTGCACACATTTAGTTTTAAATTGTACAGTTTATGACTTAGGAAGTTAATTGATAGTTCCTCATTATTCCAGCTAACAAAAGTGATGGAAAAGGAATTGGAAATATTTTTTTATTTTGCCTAAAAAAAAAACTTTTTTTATTGGCATAATAGATATTTTGATTGTATTCCCCATTCTTTTTACTGTTGGAAATTTCTTACTTTGATTTACGTAGCACAAGAACTAACTTCACAATTATTTAATTTATCAAATCCACTGGGCATACAGCACACATTCTCTGGAAATGGTGATACAAAGGTGCAGTTTTCAAGACAAACATGTGGTATGCAATGTGTTAACAAGACACTATCTACATCACCCTACACATGCAGTCTGGTGACAATCAGAATATCATTGACTTAGCAATATGGTATCTTCCAGTGCAAGAAATCACACAACTGCAAAAATGGCATAATAAGTAGTAAATTATAGTCTTCCACCAAGACAATCAATGATCCCATCACTTTACTCAAGGGAACATTGCCATGGATTTACCTATACTGTTGCAATAAAATTCAACACAACTTATGTCAAAAAATTTACTTACAAAAATTAGGTAACTTGACTTAAATATTTCATCACAGTCCATATGGTGTGGGCCAAGGTTGCTAATCACAACAATGATAAGTTAGTTTGCATACACAACATACTTAGGGGAAAAGTTCTGGAATGTTAACATTGTGATTGTAAAAGTAGTATGTGATTAATTTTCCCATATTAATCACACTAATGAGATAGATATTTACTGCATTGTAGTTGTTTTTTCTAGTACTTTTGTAGCATTACTTGCTAGTTTGTCGCACATCTTCAGATTTACCAAATGTCGCATTGTTGGTCTACCATGGGGGCAGTTCTGATGGGGGAAAAAAAGAGAGAAAAGAATATTAGTAAAAAGAAGAGACTTATAAACATACCAAAAATTAAATACATAAAACAATTACAACCCACAATATGACAACTGAGGATTATAAATGGCATCTGTTTATGAGTAAAACACAATAACTATACATAAGCAAGCAAGCAAATGCTGACTTTTATGAACACTCCAAAATCCAAAAGTATTAACATACTTCCATAGAGATTAAATTTTAATACCTCATATTCATTTTATTTGCATTTTGACACAGCTAGAAGTGTTATACTCTAAAACTGAAGTGGTGTTTAACAAACAAAATTGAAGAATGGCAAAATTTACAAATTTAATTTCAAAATATGCTTGTTCATGTTAAATTTAAAATTATTCAAATATAAAAATCAGTTTTTTTAATATTAAGGCTGACAGAAAGGGCAAATCAATGATTTTTGAATCTGCAGTGAAGCAAATACATATTATACTTATGGATATAGGCTATTCATGATAAAGTGAGCACTTTTTAAGGCCCTTATAAATTTTTCCTCTCATCCAATTTCCCTCTTCCTACTGCTTTTTAATATAAACATTGCAATGTGAACAATAAACACAGTGTATATATTTAGCCACCTTCAAAATTTAACGCCTAAGGCTATAATAAGATACATTTATTAGCGGTTAATGCCTGTTGCAAGGGCCTTAAAATGTGCTCACTTTATCGTGAACAGCCTATAATCATTTTTGCAACACATTTCCATCAGAACAGCAGATTTAAAGGTCATCAGGATAGATACCAAGGGGGGGGGGGGGAACTTTGGGAGAGAAATATGAACAGAACTGAAAAAGAGGATTGCAGCAGACAACTTAGGCTGTTCACGGTAAAATGAGCAAATTTTGAAAGCCCTACTTAAGATCTACTTGTATACACGTTGTGTGTTCTTCCACCTTATGTAAAATTAACATTGCCATGGGCCTCATCACTTTATTCATGCATCTGTCAGGCGAAACTGTTAAATTATTAGAAAAGTAAATATTGTACAAATTTGCTCATTTTTACACTTCGATGCATTAAAAAATACAGAATGCGAGAGAAATTATGTAAGTTATCACAAACAGTTGCCTAACACTTTTTGTATGACATTAATATATGGAACTACTTTCCTCTCCATCGTTATCAACTTTAATGGATGTGTGTCACTCATTGCACCAGTTAAAATATATGCAGGTAGGGATAGCGACTTTTCTCTAAGGTTGAGTTCAAAAGTGCTCACTTTATCGTGAACAGTCTTTATAATAGAACATCTCTATTATGACCCCATTTATAGCAACCATCTTTCTATACCTTGTTTTTGACAAAATGTTGAAAATTTGATAAAAATTAATCAAAAGAACTAAATTATTGCAGTTTTTTGGTTGCTGTACTGAACATGGTGCATATCTGAAAATAGATACCATCCCGCTAGTCACTACACTAGTCAATACATATTTACTCTGCCAAATGTTTTTGCACGCAAAAGGACTACCACCACATCACATGTACTTGGTTTTTGATTACTGTTTGTAGAAACTTATTACACTTTATTTTTTTGGACTCTGATTTGGTAACATTTTTGGCTTGATTTTAACCACCCATGCCGTAATACAGATGTAATTTCATTATAATCAGTGGAAACAGAGCCAGCTTGTCACACTACATGTAGACTGTTTACAGAAAAGTGAGCACTTTTGAAGCTATGTAGTTTCTTATTTCTTCCATTTGCATTTCTTATGCCTCATATCCATGTAAAGGCCGCACTACACAAGTCTGCTGTGTTTAATCAATAAATACAAAAGCACCACTTTAATAACTTTTTGTTGGCGGTGGCGGTAAAATAAGGGGAAAAATGTTTTCAGGTTGAAGTGTTTGGAAGCAAAATATTTGATTTACGTAAAGTACTTAAAAAATTGTCGTACAGATGTATCAGGATGTCCACTGCAAACAAATGCAAAGCAGTAACATTGGAACCTGTCTACATTTTTTTGCAAGTGCAAATGCAGCTTTTGGTGGCCTCTTGCAATAAAGGAACATAATCCAAATAAAATGATACCGCACTAGGGTATTTGCAACCTCCCTTGTCACCAAACACTTACTAAACCTGGAACACCAGATGCTACTTCTGAGCACATATTCAATTTTCGGTGGCCTCTTGCAGAAAAATCAGATGATATTTCAATGAAACATTTATCTACATTAATGAACAGACATTTTCCCAATAAAATTATACCATAGAAGGGTATCTGCAACCTCCATTGTTGCTAACCAATTACAAAAACTGTAAAATTGGACACTGTGTACTTTTTATGAACACTAATTAAATTTTTGGTGGCCTTTTGTAGAAATATCATTAAATATTTCAACTGACAAATGACACTTTTTTCAAACAATAGTGATTAGACAACTTCAGCTCATTCCTACGGATAGCCTTGCTTTTTGAGTTCTTGAAATGTACATTACCGTTATTAATTTCTGACACATGATGTGATTGAACTGTTTACCGTATAGGATGGGCATTCTAGACAAGGTAAATTGTTTTATTCACTGGCCCACCATAACTATGCATCTAGAACGAGTACTTTTATCCACCGCTAGATAGCACCTTCAGTAGAATTCTCGTTTGTTCTTTTTCGCTCTCCAGTCGGCCGGTGATGTCAGGCCAGAGAGCTATGCTTTTCGCCATCCCCCATTCTGCGATCAACCCTCACAAGGCACCAGCCAACCAGCGCCGATCAGCGGACAATTTTAGTATAAAAGAGGAGTCGCTGCTTGACTCCACACCAGTCTTCAGCTGCCCTACCGCACGTGCTTATACCCTATCCGAGGGTTCTCCTGTCACATTCTGCTTAGTCAACCTAGCACTGTGCCAGTTACGCTGTACCATCTTCTACACACTAGACACAGCGGCCCCCTCTGGGCAACAATAATATCCAGCGATAGCTAGTTTTAAGTTGTTCTCACAATGCTAACCTTCATTGTTAGTTCAGAATCGATCACCTCTACCGGCATTGCGTAGTTAGCTTCCCGGCAGATGCTCTTGCCGACATAGGAGGTAGTATGTCGTCACTGGTTATCTCCCTTATAAGGAAATAAAAATGTGTGTTTTGCTGCAATCCTGAGTACCACACTTCCTTTAGACTAGCACCATCCCAGTTGATTTCAGTAAAGTAAGGTGATCCCAGGAATATACTCATTTGAACCAAAACACATTGTTGCTACTCACACATCTCTAATACGGCCACCCATTCTATCTACACAGTAGGTAGAATGGTAGAGTCCACACAGGTACACTGCTCTCGGACTAGCTTGTTGGTTTGGTGCTCACCTCTTTTCCACCGCACCTTTGTGCCGGAAAATGGGTGTTCCCTAAACTAGGAAGACTCGGCCGAGACAACACCCACGCAGTGACCCTTGACGGCAAGGCCTGACTTGCAACATGCACTGCACATCCGCGCCAGGTGTTGGAATAAGGTGTCTGCTCAGTCGACAACTTACATGTGGTCTGACACGCTGTAAAGATTACAAGGAACATGCCTAACCTGGCCAACATGAAGGGTGTGTGTTTCTCCCAATGACCTACCCCAAATGCTGTGGTCTGACGGAATGCGTGAAACTGACCTCTGGGCGTCTACATGAGCTAACCACTGTCTTGGTAGCTTCAATTGCTAAACTCACCACAAGGGAACAAGCTCAGGCAATATGTCACCTGCAAGACCCCGTCGTACCAGAGGTGCCCAAGGACTTATTTCCTGAACCTGTGCGTACAGGCTCAAAAGTTCACCCGTAGTTTGCTGCCTACCTCAACCAGCGAGACCAATGACCTACTGAAGCACTTGCCTACCCGATTCTAGCTGTACTAGTTCCACTTACTCAGCCTACAGTCAGACAACACTTCACACCCTCACCTGCTGCGTCATCACATACGACCAGTGCGCCCACTGCCGACCCAGCTAACGATCACATCCATCGCCCAGATATACCCGTGAAGGCAGGGAACTCCAAACACTGTCAGAACCACACTTTGTGCCCTGCCGCAAAGCTACCAGGACAGTCCTGTACAAAAGGCGTGCCCCCGTACCTCGTCAGCACTAAACCTCACGCATGAACCCCAGCATGTAAGGGTGCGTCTGATGCCGCATCCCAACAAAAACCAGTCTCACTGAAATGTAAGTATTTTATTAGACACTATGTCATGCATCACAGCAAATATTAATTTATATTAATAGACATCTTCTGAATAAAATGATACCACAGAAGGTTATTTGCGACCACCTCTTGGAAAAAAAAAAAAAATGGGTGATGCACACATTGTCTATGAATAACCAGCACGAAGTCTAAATATTAGCCTAACCACAGTAAAATGGAAAATGCAGCTGTTTTTACTGTAGAAGTGTTGAGAATGTGAACATTATTTGGCATGCATGAGTCAGACACACCTAATAAGCATGGAAACTACAGCATAACAAGACAATTTGAAGTACTGTTAACAGTTCAATTAACTATATGTAGACCATGGACATAGTCTGAAGGCACCTGGTGAGGTTATTAATTGTATGTGCGGTCTAGCAGTTTATATGGAATTGCATATTATGATGTACGAAGGTGGGTCAAAATTGGTCCAAAATTTCCCAAAATATTTATAACTGCCTTATTTCTGGAAACTGTGAGTTGTTTTAGAAAGGGTTCTTCTAATATACAAGCATCACTGCCTTTGATCTTAGGTTCTGCTGTATAAGCTCCACTGCCTTTGAACTTAGTTTACAAAAATTAGAATCAATGGCATTTGCCCAAGTAGCAATAGCATTTTTTTCCTTCTAAAATAAGGCCTCCTAAATGGCACTGGTAATACATAGGTCAAACAGAATTGAGTAATTTAGGCAGGCTGATGTATTGAAGTGGTTGCTGGTAGCAAGTATGTAAGCTCCACATCTTATTTGTGTAATGAAAAACCTCATATCTAAAATGGAGCACATAAACACTAGGAGTGTGCGACTATTAGAAATTCAAATAGTTGCATATAGTAATTTACAAACTATTAACATTCGAACTTTGAATACCTTCTGCCAAAAATTTGAACACGCTCAAACCTCGTTGGTACGGCACCCGTTTCATACAGACCCCTTGTTCGTACAGACACATTTTCGAAAACCACGAAAAATGGGAAAAAATTTGGTCAAAAGTTTTCAAAACAAAAACATTGCAGTGAAAATCTATTAAAAACACATTTGAAAGATGCAAAATAAAAAATAACATGGATTGTATGGACTCTACCCTTGCGCAATGCATCACATAGTTTAAAAAAATTAATAAATTAATCCAGAAATTCATTAAAATTTACTGCCAGTAGCACGCAGCGTGCAAGCGAGCTCGTTGTCACGTTAATATTATTTGTAAGAAAATTCCTTGTTATTACTAAGCATTTTTGACTGTCTGGTGGTATTAAATTGGCTTTTTTGGTTTTCTTTACTGACTACGATTTGGATTTATTTTGCTACAGTTGTTTACCTACGCTACTTTTTGGACACTTTATTTTAGATTGCAATTCTAACATTAATGGAAGCAAGAAGCAGACCATTATCACAGGAGATGGATGCAGGTATTCACTCACAATGTTTTTATAAATGTCTTCTCCGTCCTTTCCACGTTTCGTTAAAAGGAAAACGCTTGATTTAATAATGTCAATGCAGTATTTTCATACGTATGCAGAGAAACTTTCTACAGTTCACAAGTGTTTCCAAATGACACATTCCCTTGCTTTATGTGTCATTTTAGGCGGAAAATACGTAATGCAGCTGTCGTGTGTTAACCAAAGCTAAAAGAAAAAGGGCATGCTCCTAATGTGTCATATTTTCCCGTGGCAATACACCTTATCACTTATTACCTTTCTTTATTAATGCCAAACTATAAGTACAAAGAAAAAAATGTATATATAATGAATGGTAAGTCGTAATGTCTTATGTTTGATTTACTGTTTACATATTATAATGTTTGAACTGCTATTGCTTTTTTTACACAGGAATATTGTGCTAAACCAGTTGGAGTGTATCACATTTTATTCACAACACATTTAACAATAAAAATTAATTTACTTTTAATACACAGAACTTTTATTTTTCATTGATAATAACATTATATAAAAACTTCACTTACTACTGATGTGATGTTTTATTCGAGATTGTAGGAAAACATTGATTTTACAAATCAAATATTTTTTTTTGCACACACGCACACACACACACACAAAAAAACATGTCTACGTGTTATAAAATATTATTTTGTTAACGTAAAACATTTCATCTCCTAGAAGGAACTGTAAACACCGGCCATATCGCTGCTGCCGCTGCTGTTAAGCAAATGTGTGGCGATGCCATATGCTTTTTCGTTAATTTCAACTCGTTGAATTGTCTTTTCTGCATAAATGAGTTACCATTTTGCACAGAATACATCAGCCTGTTCAATTAATTTTAGGGTTGTACGAATGTGACTTTTTTCTCATGAAACAAAAATGAGAGATATGTTATGAACATTCATGAAACTGAAACGAAAATGAAAAATAATGTCATTAGAGCTTAGCCTTAACAAACCATTAATGAATTTCGTAACATTTTAGCAAGTTATTCATTGCAAAATAAAACCAAAAAAATGTAGGATACAGAGTATTTACCACAAGGGGTCTTGCCTACATTTAAGTTTTTCTTTTATGTAATTATTTCAGTTATAAAAATAATGAAAACAAACAAGATGATTTACTGGTGGAAATTTTATATGCTAGTGAACTAAATAAACATTCATTAAATACACGAAAATTAATTGAAATCAAGAATTTTTGTTTTGTTACAACTTTCGGTAAATTTTTTTTTACTGAAACAAAAATCAAAGTTGCCATTTTTCATTTTCATTTCAGTATACAGAATATTCACACAATCCTAATTAATTTTTACTTAATCAACGAAAACAATATCAAATGTATACTTACCTTGCATTAAATCTAAAACACAGGCTGTATTGGCGCTGTATGCATGACGTTGCAGTCTACTTTTTCATTAATTTTAGCTCGTTCTGTTGATTTTTCTACAAAACTAGGCTACAGTTTTGCTCAAAATATGTCACCCTGCTAAGTTAATTTATATTAAATCAATGTAAACAATGTAAAATGTCTTATTTCCTCTTGGGAAATGTGAACACGGCCTGTATCGCAGCTGTTCGTATTACGAATATGTACAGCATTATAGTATTTTTTGTTAATTTTAAATTGCTCATACGTAGAGACCTGGAAAATTTGTGAAAGCGATAAAGCAAAAAATAACGCGAATGATGACATAAAAAACTAAAATTTGCGATTTTTTAAATAATTTAAGCTGTAATTCACGAATTGTACAAAATCCTGTAGTATTTTTGCGAATTATTATTGTTTTATGTCATATAGTTGCTTCTTACGATGTATTATATATGTTTTTGGATATTCAAATACAAATGCATGCATGACGGCTAGCAGATTCCTTTGATTTATTACCTTACACGAAAACATGTTTACTTCCCATCACGTATATTTACGACCATAGATAACATGAGCGCATGTGATGATGCGTCACTTTTGAGTGAATATTCTACTCACAGCCCTGCAAAAGTTTGTTTATTAGGAAAACATGCCGTTGTAGTGTTTACGTCCACAAAGCACCATGTTATCTATGGAATTCACGCCAACTTCGCTTGTTTACATTCGTATTGTAGCATCTGCACGTTTTAACCAACAATTCTTTATTTTTTACAAAGCGAGCGGTTCAGCTGTGAAAAATGTGTTTATATGCATTTACTTACGTAGAATAAATTTGTAAATCAATTTATCACGTATTTTAAACTTGTACTCATCCAGTAAACTGTATTTTTATCATACACATTCTCTGTAAGTATATGCGGTAAAAAATGAGACGTTTTGAAGAAATAAAAGTTTTGTCAGCAGGCCTAACGAAAATATTTGTTGTTGAAAGTTTCAATAGTTCAAAAACGTACTGGGTGATTTCTTTCTTTTTTTTTCTGTTTGTACAAGGCAATTTTATTATTTTTTTAACAGTGCTTTTATAGTTTTGTATAAATTGTTTACATTATTCTTTTCATGAAATAGTATGCCCTTGCCAGTGCATTGTGACTGTTTGTCGTTCCAGGTGACAGACAGAATACAAAATCTTAAGTAAAATCTGAACTTGTTCTCAACGTTGTCTGTATTAAAACCGTAACTGTATATTTCTCTGGGAGATAAAAATTTTTGCATGGAAATAACAATTGATAAAAAACACTGCTTATCAATAGGAATAACATTGCCAATTTCAGGTTTTACGAATAAAGTGACATCTCAAATTATGTATGTCTTTATAAAGAGCAAATTAAAAATTAGAGCAATTCTCATGCAGAAACCTGCATTTTTGTAGCAAGAAAATAACAGCTATTTTTGACAAAAAATAACAACTTAAAAAAAAAAACATATTTTTGAAGGGGGGAAAAAAACACTTCAGGTCTCTACTGCAGAACTCTGGTATCATTTTACTCAGAATACACTACCTACCTTAATACATAAAATTCCACTTCATTAATAAAAACACGTATAATTTTGGCATCAGAGACAAGTGAACATGACTTCATGTACCCAGTTAGCAAAAATACTGTTTGGATGCAAGTTTCACATTTAAGGGGTCACATGGGTCGAAATTTTGCAGTTTTGGGTCATACAGACAACTCAGTCGTACAGACGTTTTGAGGAACTGTGAGTGTCTGTACCATCGAGGTTTGACTATAATTTACATTTCTCGTCTCAAGTGGATATTTTCTTGATATTATATGCCTACTCATTATATGCATAGTCATTCATTTAAACTGTTTATTCCATAGTTATCACAGCTGGATCATTACTAATTGTGCAATATCTGGCTGCAAAAGGACTGGTTGGGGGGGGGGGGGGGGGAGGAGGTGACACATTTTTAGGTAGCTATTGTCATTCACTGAAAATTCTATTCATGTTTTTATTTTCCTTTATATGCACCATTGCCAAACAATCATTTATATAGATGACAAGGAGCCTGGTATTTCATCTCATGTTCCTGGAATCACACTTCCTCTACTCACAGGCAACATACCTCCCTCTCTACACTTCCAACAAACACATGCAAACAGCGACCCCATCTCAGTAGACCACTAACACAAAAATTAAATTGAAAGGTAAATCTACAAACCCATGGGCGATCCATTTCTGCCATGTGATCTACAAGTCGTCGCATGTCTGACCGGCTAAGAGCAGTCCCAATCATGACGGACTTACGGCAAGCTTGTGATGCAAACATCATTCTGACGCGTGAAGGCCGGCACATTGTGTGCGGAGAGTCCTGCAAAAACAACAACAGTTGAGACCTATTAAAACAATCAGAATATGTGTTTCACTTCGCTTTCACAGTCCTTTATATTATTATGAAAATATAACTTAACAACTATAAGACTAGGCTGAATTCAGTTTTTAGTCAATTGAAATGATAATGCTCAGTTTGGTACAAATAATTGTCCAGTATACTCTAAGTAATCTACACTACAATTTCTTTCTACCAGTGTTGTATGTTGAACAAGTACTTTGTTTTTGGTTTGTCATACTTGGCAAATTCATTGTTAACAAGAGAATTCAACATGTAGTTACAAAAATTAAACGATTCCAACTAACTCTTACTCGGATTACTATAACATGGGCTTAACTTTATTTTTCCCCTCTGTTATTAATAACATAATTTTTAATTTATTATGAATAAATGCAGGTATAATGTTACCTGCAATTTATAATACTTCTCGCTGCATCTAACATCATTTGTAGTAAAACCATTAATACAAAATGCCACTTAATGTAGTAAAATAAAAACATTTATTTAATGAAAGCAATTCATGTTCATGATTTAAAGTTGATAGCTCCAAATGCTAATTAGGTGAGACTAAAGCATGACAAACCAGTCAGACTGACATATGTAATCAATTGTCTTGTTGTTTTGATATAAGTTGTATGTGTTGATTCGTGCCGCTTATACTACTAATCAACTACGATTACGACTCATCGCTCTTTATGTTAAATATACCCTTACTTCAACCTACGTAAGAGTCGTCTACTTCAACCACCCACGTGAGAGTTGTGCAAGCACCACATTGCACATAAATTCTCTGCTGCTGAAATCTCCTGGGCGGCTGAGCACATGGCCACAAGGTGACGCAACCAGCGGGAACACCACAACCCCCCCACCCCATACACTGAACACCTACAAGCTTCAGCTACTTCAGGCGCGGCCTAACACCGCAGAAAATGCACCAGGAGTCATTCTTGTTTCTTCTCTCACGACATCTCGAGCACTGCTCAGTGCTGGGACCTACAGAGATCTTCCAAGTCTTAATTACGCCCCCAGTGGCTACTTCTAACTACGACGATCAGTCATCCAACGAACAGCGAACACGCTAACACTTGTTAACTTCACTGTGTCACTTCTAGACACCCGCTTTCTTTGGTACAGTTTAGTAGTAAAGTATTTTTCAGGTCTATAACAATCTTTCCCTTTTTACTAGAGTTGTTCTGATACCATGTTTTCCAATGCCGATACAGATACCCCGATACCAAAATCCTATACCAATGCCCTTCACACTGAATTTTAGAAAAAGTATTAGTGTTAAAAATATATTATAAAAACATTTTTCCTAGACTCATTGAAATAAATAAATAATGTCTTAAAATATTGTATATAATTTATTGTAATCCGACACAAAATGCAAGTTGACCTAAAACTTTCAAACCCTCTGAAACTGCAAATAATATGACACCAGATGCAAGTCAAATTTTTAATGTCCCGCTCGCACTATCAACTAAGAGCGCATGGAGAAGTTACTGATCGGGCAGTGGGTTTAACGGGGAGGGGAGGGGGAGCAGGAGGAGGATGACCTCTCCACGCCGTTACCTGTTGGCGACACCTTGCACACATGGCAAATGTCTGTCTTTTAAAGTAATTAATCATATTTTACTGCAAAGGAAACTTGTAATATTGAGACACAAATGAGGCGATTATAATTGATGTCTTCACTGTCTTTAATAATTAATCATTCACAACCACATCCTCTGGTTTTCCCTCTCATGAGTTACACTGCACTCGGCTCGGTGCATACCTACTCATTATTAGACGGCAAAAGGTATCAAATCGGTAGAGAGAGACGTTTTCGGTGAAAATATTTTCTTGATTCCATCAGTTTTGATTAGATGATTTTGGTATATTTTTCATCTCTTTTTTTTTTTTTATTTTGTCAAAAATTTCGTCGATTTTAAAAAAGAGGGCTTGTATTAAAAAAAAAAGTTATATATATGTATAATTAGTCACATCTGTTTACGGTGATAAAAATGGACAAATTTCATCCTTTTTTTACTTGAATTGGGTACATTTTTCGTCATTTGGATAAGTGATTTTGGTACTTTTTGTTATTTTCTAAAAACAAAAGCTGTACGTTTGCAATTAGTTTTAAAAACGTTATGTGGGAAACACTGCTATTGAAAAGACTACAAAAACATAATATCACTTCACGTAGGTATTTATACTTAGTAGACCAATAATAAGTATCCAAATTTTCGTGCTTGAACATTTGCATGCAACTAAACTACACTGTTCAGTTGTAATAAGTGAAAATAAACACTCACAAATTTGAAAAAACTTACATTAGGCTAATTCAGCTTTAAATAAATGCCAATGTAGTCATCAATTTCATATTTTCTGCTGTGTTGTCATTCAATTTTTATAATCAGGTAGCAAAATTATATTCTCAGCATTATTTTTCATACTGTATTTAAGTAAATGTGGAGTGGACAGCAACATATATGCTCACAATATTTTTTATTTTATAACCAAATATTTATTTAAAAATAAAATATAGGCTTGTGACAAAGTCATAGCATAGGTGTCAGCAATTAATTCCTTTCCTCAGCAGGTTTTAACCATTTTTCAAACAAAAATATTTGCAAAAAGAAATTACATTCCTGGCTGAAATTAATTATGTTATAGTGTGAACAACTGTACACATTTATTTTCAGTAGCTATTTTGTCAGATCTATAAAAGTAAAAAAGTCAGATAAGACAGTCGGGAATATTGTAGACCTAGGCCCAGCATATGTTGGTTACAAGGTAACCTTTTACATGAAAACAATCTGAGGTTAGGTAATACAAAAATGGTCAGTGGGTCAGGATTTATTCCAAATAATGGTTTATACAAACTTTTTTAATACCTGCATTGTACTTATTCATCCACTCCCGTAACTTCGGGAGATCAACTTTTTGCAATGGAATGTTAGCTTCCATGAAAGCGGGGGTTTTTGACAAAACAAATTCTTGTTTTTCAACTTTCGTATTTTTCGACTAGATCAGTAAGCCAAATTTGATGTTTTACAGACATCTATGCACCCTAACTTGTTCCGCTTCCAACGCTAAAACTTTGTTTTTGTTATGAATAGCACTGCCCTGGATGTGCTTTAGACAAGTGTCCTTTCTAGACAATTCTACTTGTACATAAATATGCACATAAGTATTTTATTAACTTTGCCAAATATATAAAACCCCTCGTGAGAAAATTCTTTATTATGGTCAAATACTGTTATAACCATTATTACTACACACGTCCGACATATTTGTTTAGCCTTTAAGCAATCACGTTTGCTATCGGCGGAAATATTACGACATATATAGCATGTGTCACTATATATATGTATATATACACACACACACACATCAAATACTTGCTGTATATATAGTATATTTGCTATATATCTCGGAAACTGCAGTATATATTGTGATTCTCGCAATACTTATCGCCCAAATGTGTAGTTATCGATTCTATTAATATATTGCTTATGTGGAGAAATGTGTGATTTTCGTGATTTACGGATTTACGAAAATTAGTCAATTTCGCGGAAATAAATGTATTTCGCAAAAATTTTGCGATTTCGTGTGCCGCAAATAACATGTGTCTCTACAAATAGGCACTTACATATTATCAGTTTATTCAAAGATGCGTGTGTATCGAAATAAATTAATATAAATTCTCAGATTTCCCCGCACGAAGTTACTGAAAATGAACACTTATAATACAAGTTGCTCAATGTTCAAACAATTTTTTGCTAACAAGTGGCAGAGTATATGCTTTTGGGCATGTAATTTTATTTGCGGAGATGCTGCCCTTTGAGTTAAATAAATATGAAGTTTTAATTTCATGTTAATTTTACACCAGATACAATGAAACACCAACCTTGCAAGATAAAACAACCTTTAAACACAAAAGAAAACATCTTTACAAATAATAATTCCTCGTTAAAATATTTTGCATAACATTTTCTGGTGAAACCATTTGCTTTGCAATACAAGTGATAGGTGCAACTATTTTGAGCGACGCATACCGTATTTACTTGAGTACAGTGTGCACTCATGTATAGTGAGTACCATGATTTTTGCAACAATTTCCAGGGAAGAATTTTTTAAAATAAAATTGCACCCAAAATTTGTGGCGCCTGTTGTTAGTAAGTATGGAACAAATTATTCTTTCTTACAGTAATGTGTGGTGATTGTGTTATGTTTGGAAAATACTTTAATCAAATAACTTGGTCGCAAAAAGCCAAAATAAAAAAAATTCCGAAACCCTCTTGCTCCTACTACTCAACATTTCCAGCTTCGTTGTGACCCACTCTTATTTTTTTTGACGTGCTAGAATGTCGCACCACCTTTATCTAAAAGAAAGGTCTCCTCATCCCTTCTCCCCCTTCCCAACCATGAACATGGCTCGCTAGCCTCTGCCATGGAAACGGAGGGATGGCAGAATTATCGACCGGCAACCATCTGGGTGTTATTACAAGGGTATTGGGGGGGGGGGGCGTAAACACGTGGCAACTCAGGTTTTGTGGCGTGACAGGTTGTCATTAGAGTGGGGGGAGGGGTTTCGACATACATGTAACTGAAGCATCGCTGATTGAGAAAGAGAGAGAAGAGGGAGGAGTGATGTAAGAATGAGAGATGAAACAACAGACAGTTCCGCCACTTCCCTCAACATCCCCGGACAATTTATGGCTAACACTCCCCTTCGTCTTTTTTTTTTCCATGTATAGCGACACCCCAGAATTTTTTTCCTTTATTTTGGGGAAAAAGGTTGTGCTATTCATGAGTAAATTCAGATTTAGTTTTTTTTTTAATTTTAAAGTGTGACATATACAAACAAAAATGTGGTCATTTTTGTGCCTAAAGAAAGTAATAACCTGACTTCATTTTCTACAACTGATACTAAAGTATCCACCCGATACCTTATCTGATACAGATACATCGGAAAAGGCGAAGTATCGGAACAACTCTACTTTTTAGCCTAGGACCAGGTCGCCTACACCTGGCTAACATACGTAACCTTCAGCACTCCACTGTTCGGTAGGAGGTGGAGGTAGCACGAATCACATGTTCATTGATTTTTCAATAAACATAATTTTGTTCTCTATCCTTAAGCTTTTTCATTTACAGAGTATCTTTCTACTTTGCCCGCTAGGTACAGTTCACGTCATGCACTGCCAACAGAAACAGAGTATTTTTCTAAACCTAATTAACACACCCATTAGACGGCCACCTGTTTCTTCTCACCACCCAAACACTGCTAGTGCTGGAGGGGAGGAACAGAGGAGCCACAACCACTAGGAATTCCTTCATCCAAGGAGAGGCAGCAGGCCCAGGTTGTTCCCTTTCTTCGAGCACTGATAGTGGTGGAGTGACCATAGCCTGAGTCTTGCCGTTCAACCTTGCCTGAAATCACATCCATTACAGGCATTGGTGGTCCAAACGGCTCCCCGTCTCTGATCAGCCCATCAAGTGTGGGGGATCAGTGGAGACTTTTACCAAGCTCGTGCCAACAAGCAGCTACTGGACTGACACTGTTAAATTGTTTCTCGTCAAGGTGCACTACGTGGATTGTTCAAGCAGCGACACTATGCCTTTCAGGGTAAGGTACAGCAAAAGGCATAGGGAGCAAAACCTAGCGTTTCTTGCTGCAAATCAGTAGTCTGCACTTCCTCCCGCCTATAAAGGAAAGGCAGGTGGAACGGGACTGCGCTACTGCACTCAGGCGCCAAGCAGTCGCTACTACTCCCGGGGTGTTTATATATTTTTCCAAAGAATATTCGCACCAGCCATGAGTATCACCCAATTCCGAGAAGACTGGTTTACGAGACCGAGGCTAGGTACGGTCTGGCCAATCCTAGGTTCTGGAGCAGGGAATCTGTCATCTGGAACCATCATTAGGTGTGGAGCAACCCAGCGACCAAGGGTCGAATCCAACTTCATCAGCATCACAATGGTCTTCCGAGTAAGTCAGCAGCTAACACCTCTCGCAGCCACTGACAAACCTGTACAAAACCACGCTATTGATCTAGCGTACAAATCCAAGGTGATCATGCCAAGCAGACCTTAACCAGGCATGCATCAAGTGATTTTCTGGCACCCAACATGGGGAGTCAAGACTATTAACTGTACGCAGCGAACGGCCGAACTAGACCAACCAGGACCCAGAGCTAAGGGTCAAGCCGGTGAAGCTGAACGGACTTCGGGGAGTCCACGAAACACCCCATGACATCCATAACCACTGAAATGTCGGTCTCAGAGGTCAATGCCACCACAGGTGAAAACCACGACAATGAGTATGACATATCAGACGCACAGTGTAGCCATTCCAACTGTCCAGGCAGTGGCTCACTGCAAATAGAATGCACATACTGCACTAAGATATTTCATTATGCATGCCTAGGCTGGCCAGAAGAGGCCTGTGATACAGAAGGATTAGAATACAGATGTGCTGTGTGCCATCAACAACCCACAAGTTTCTGGAATGAAATCACGTGTCCCGGCCGAGGCATTAATTGTATCAGGTGCACGACATGCAGCGAACCCTACCATCTCTTATGTATGGGGTGGCCCGACAAACGCGTCTCTATGCCCAGGATGGCCTAGCAATACAAGAGGTGCCGACGAAAGTATACCTCTCACTCCCGCAGATCCAAGCCGTCCCGTATTAATATACAAACGGGGACAGCACCTGGCCATCCAGCAACCGGTAGAGACGACAACATTCAAGTTACAGATTTCGCAGGCAGACCCCATGAGGATCCGGTAGCATTTACGCAAGAATACGAAAAAGAGTTCAGGGAAACGGACCTGCCAGCAAAATAATAGGTCGACCGGGCCCAATTACATTTAAAAGGCCTAGCCCTCACATGGTGGGAATGATACAGCAAATTCCTGACTGACTGGAAACAGTTTAGTAACAGGCTTGCTGCGGAATTCACTGGCGAGGAGGTGTTAGCCAGACTGACGACTCAATTCTATAGCCACTCAGGTACCCAACGACGAAGCTGAAATCTTCATACGGAGGAAGGAACAGATGTTTCAACACATGTTCCCCCGAGTCCACGAAGCTACAGCAGTTTGTTCCATTAGGAAGCTACAGCCGTTCGTTCCATTAGTCGGATGTTACTACCTAGTTTCAAGAACGTCCTCCTCACGGCTAAACCCACCACCTTAGACGAACTGGTTGATCGAGCCCGAGAAGCAGAGCAAAGCTAGTCTCAAAAAATCTATATCGACCAACGTCCCTGAGGTACGAGCTCCATTGGTTGCATCCCTTAAAGGTACACCAGCTCCAACCACTCGCATGGCATTCATACCAAAATGCTGGTTCTGCCCAGAGAACCACTGGAATAAGGACTGCCCCCGGAAACCAGAGGGGTTTGCCATTCCACCCAACAATGTTAATCGAATGCCAGCAACTATCCCAGCAAAACTGACTGGAAAACCGACTACTGATAGCAAGGCGGGAAACCTTACAGATAAATCTGCATCGCCTCTCATCAGCGTCTACCAAATTTATAGTATCACCGGCAATTTCTGAAGCAGTGATACTAGGTTGCCCATGGCTACGGCAACAACAGTGCATCATAGACTACGGACAATGCCGTGTGTACATGGGCAAGAAGGATAAGATCACCATAAACTGGGACTACAGTCCAGACAACATTGTACCTACTTCTATCGAGCCCAACCGAATCAATCATGAGCTTGGTGAGAAGGAATTCAACCAGCTACACCAAGTATTAAATAAACATGCTAGCGCCTTCGGACAAGGGCAGTTGTTACGCCAGACTAGGTCGATCCAACATGAGATCTGGACGACAACCGACGTCCCAGTGTACAACCGACCCTACAGGATGTCAGAGCGCCACCGTGACTTAATCATGGAACAAGTAAACGACATGAAGGATCAGGGGATAGTGGAACCCTTGAATTTACCGTATAACTACCACGTACTCCTCGTCCTGAAGAAAGATGGAAAACTTAGATTCTGTGTCAATTATAAGCATCTAAACGAATTAACACACCCTATTGCCCCCCATCTATCAACCACACACATACCCTGCGTGACATTGGCAAGGTGGAATTCTTTAGTACCCTGGACATGGAGTCTGGGTATTGGTAGATCTCAGTACACCCGGAGAGCCACAAGTACACTGTATTCACTACACCCGAGGGCAAAACTCTTCAATTCCAAGTATTGCAGTTTGGGTTGAAGAACGCCCCAGCCACATTCCAATGCCTCATGTCCGCAGAAATACTAACTGGTTAAATCGGAGAGTTCTGTTTTGTATACCTCGATGATGTAATCATTTATTTCAATAGCTGGGAGGAGCATCTTGAACACCTGCAACGAGTTCTTGAACGACTAGAACTGCATGGAATGACTTGCAAGCTATCAAAGAGCTGTTTCGGCAAGTCATCCATATATTACTTGGGACATGTAGTGTCACCAGAATAGAACTTCCCACAAAAGAATTTGATTCGAGCTATTGAAGAGGCAGATGAACCAAGAAACAAGCGACCAACTACGCCAGTACCTGGCTCTGTGCAACTGGCTATGCAATATCATACCAAACATTGCACAACACATGGCACCACTTCACCCACTCCTTGAGAAGGACACTTGTTAGCAATAGGGACCGGAGCAATGGCAAGCTTTTAATAATCTGACAGCAAGCTTCGCGAACATCAGGCAACTCCATTGTCCGCAAGGAGACCAACCGTTAATACTGCAAACAGATGCATGTCAAAACAGTCTGGGTGCAGTATTATATCAACAAGACAAGAACGGCCAACCTAATGTGATATCGTATGCCTCAACCCTGCTCAATGCTACGGAGCAGCGCTATCATATTAACGAACAGGATTGTCTGGCCGTTATCTGGGCAGTGAAGAAATATCACTACTATCTCGAAGGACAATGCTAAACTCCGGCGGTGGGATATGTTCCTCACAGAATTTGATTTTGAAGTTCAACACTGCCCAGGTAAAACAAACAACCTGCCAGACACCCTGTTCCGATTGCCTACTCTGGAGAAAAGAATGTCCCCTCCCCCGGAGATCGAAAAAAGTATGGAAGAACAAATCCGTCTCTTCTAGCTTCAAATTACCCGCCACCAGATAACATTGAGTCGGCAGGAGGATCCCAACATATGCAGCCTACTACGGGAACAGCCCCAATGCTTTGAATTACGGGATGACGTCGTGTGGACGCGTAGCGGACAGCCCAATGCACCCTGGAAGATCTGGGTTCCACAGCAGTTATGCGCTGATGCATGCCAACAACACCACGACCATCCTCAAACTGGACACCCACGCACAAGGGAGACCCTGCTGGACATCAATGTTCGATACACACCTTAACCGGTACAGAACTTAACCGGGGATGTGTCAGTATGATGTTTATAACAGGCATATCTTTATACATAAATCTGCTACTAATGAATTAGATCATGTTGTAAAAAGGTGCCAAGTAACATTCAGAAATACATATTTGAAAAAAATTTTACACTCTGTACCCTACTCCATTAACATTTTAACTGTTCATCTGCTCATTGTTGTCATTGTTACTACATGCTAAATGTGTGTTGTCCCACTGTGTTACTTACATCTCTGGCTGGCCGTTATCTTTACTTGCCAGTGTCTGTACAATAATCAATATTTCTTGGTTGCAAATACTGCAAGAAGATAACTCTGCCATAATTACAAGTAGTTTCCTGTCTTCATATATTTTATAATCGTTCTCTGAGAATTTCTCACAATCGAACATGCATGTGTACATATTTTTCCAAAATTTTTGGAATCACTCGTGAAGGACTGATGCAAGTACAACATGTCTGTGCAATGGTACTTGACAATGTAAATAGGTTACGATGCATAAGCTTAGGTTGCACATACATTACCTAAAAGTAAATTTTCGACTTTATCACACCATTTGTATTTTATGTCCATACTGCAATGATTACAGTGCAGTGTGTAATGGCTTCTGTATGAAAAAACTAACCTATAAAATGGAAGCAAATTTTTTGAAGAAAAACTTGAGGTAACACACAAACTGAAGCAAACCTCTGTTTTTCAGAGGGTTAGGGCAAAGCAGTTGGGCCTATCACCCTCTACATGGGATTGTGGCAAACGTGGACAAAATGTAGGCTCATAGTTAGAATATTCTCTATACATATAATATAAAATTAAATTTAAAAATAAAAAGGAGGGACAATGTGAACGAGTGAATGAGTAAAGAAATTTGGGATGCTCATAACATCGAGGTTTGAGAGCTGAGACAATGTGAATAAATAAAAACGTACTTGTAAAGTACTAGTTTTAAGAACAAAAGGATGTTGATATACCAACAAATAGTCTACTTTGAAAGAGAGTTGGCAAATATACAAGGTTGTAAGATATTCGTAAGTTTGAACCAAAAAATATGATTACTTTTGATAAGTGTGGTTGGTTTTCAAACTTCTCCCCAACAAAATTTTGGTGTTAAAAGGAGAAAAGTGGAATGGATGACAGAAGAGCAAGGAAAGGGTAACTGCGTTAATGGGTGCTAAAATTACATCGCTTAAAAATTACCATTGTTTGAAATTGGGAAACCCAAAAAATCCCTATGCTTTAACAAAGTCAAAACACTGCCATGCAAAATACAGGTATGCTAACAAATCAGCATGGATGACATCATACATTTTTGAAGAAGACGTCAGAGTTCTTAATGCCAAGATGGGGTGTCGAAATCAAAAGATACTGCTGTTTATGAAAGACTGCCCAGTTCACCCCAAGATTTTCAACTTGAATATTCAAACAAATTACTTCTTTTTTTCTACCCAATTCAACATCTAGTTTAAAATCTATGGGTCGGAGGGTTATAAAAATACTGAGACAACAGTTCTCTAAATTGTTACAGACTAATTAAAACAAAGTACATGTAAAAAATGGTGTTAATGAAATAATTCTTTGTTGCTTTGTCAGACAAACTGGAGTCAATCAGTATTAAAAATTGATTTTTGCAGAGCAACAAAAAAATGTTTAATGTTTTTTAGCCACTTCCGAAGAGAGAAATTGTAAAATTCTCCAGTATCAACTGAGCTTCTCTTGAAGTTCTTAAGGTCATGTGTCAGCAGATGATGCAGTACTCTGAAGTGCTTTATCACCATAAAAAACTTACTTCTTGTACACAGAATACAAAATATATGTAAGAATGTTTGAAAATCCCAGTAGACTAGACAATTACATAAATATTTATTCCGAAAATTTTTAGAACCAAACTACTTCGGACAGTATTTACAAAAGTTAACAGCTATAAATAAGAGTTTTATTTTTGACATAATTGTTATAGTGAATAATGATTATTCAAAAACATTTTCAAAAATACATTTAAGAATTGGATACTGCATCTATTTTGTTCATGTTTGTATTTGTAAAATTATTCTGTATTGTTGTTTCCAGCCTTCAGAAAAGTAAAAAAATACACAGATAAGTGTGTTGTTTAAATTACTTTTAACCTATACGGGATGTACAGAGTTTTGATAGCTCTACACTATGTAAGTTCCGCAGTAAATTTGTTTCAATCACATTCTTACAAGTTTACCATAAGATATTGTCGGCATCCAGTACTTTGAAAAACATACTAGTATTAATCAAGTTTTACTGTAACTAAATTTTTTTTTACAGTACTTTAAATACCATTTCTGCTTTCCACACCTACAGCCCTTGTTGGTTACCTTCTGAGTTTCTAGTTACATGGCAACAGTCACCAAATAATATACTAACACTCCATTGCAGGTTAACAAAAATTTTCTCATACATCTATCAGTGGCACACAAGTAGGGGAATTGAGCTGGTGCAGACCTCCTTCGCTCTTGATGATCCTGTAATATATACAGAATAAGGCCGAACATTGGAGACAAACTTCAGGATGTGATTCCTGAAGGGAAAATGAACAAAAAACTCCATATCAACATGTCTGGAAATGTACAGAAACACTGTCAAATGTACAGCAAGATTGTAATTTGGTACATTACATACTGTGAAAATATTATCAATGTTACAAGACATCAAAATGCACACATATGGTACGACAGTCATTCTGGCAACATCACAGGAAATTTAGACGTGTCCACCAAGTATCAATGCACGTCACATCTTCTAGCATGAGAGGGAGTGTATTCTGCAGGAAATGTAGATACATCTATCCACTGAGGCATAGTGGGAGAATGATTGACCCAAGCAGGTTGTTGTCAATAATGTCCACCCAAACACTGATGCTGAGTTGTTCCTGACAGGATGATTCCACTATCACATGGAGATTCTCTGTACGCTACAGATGGCAGTTCTGGAGATTTATGATGCCGTCCCTACCAAACACTCCCTCATCTGTGAAGAGATAGACAACAAAAATCCCATAATGGCCATGGCCTCTTGCAAAAGCCAACGAGAAATCTGTTCCCTTGAAGGAAAGTCCACAAACAAATAATCCCCACACATATTGTAGGCAGTAGGGATAGTAGCAGCAGTCATGTAGGATATGCAACAATGTTCTCTGGCTTACACCATGCTGGTGAGCCACCTGTCTGGTGCTTGTACCGGGGTCCTGGTCAATGTCTTATCACACCTTCTTCATGCCCTCCGTGGCCACCCATGCCATCAAAGAACCTCTTTTCAAACAAATGCTGAAACACAGATGGGAAAGTCTTGTGGGTTGGATGCTGTCTATGAGGGTATGTCAACTGGTACATTTGTGTGACCTCTCTGACATTTCCATTCACATGGCCACATGTCAAAATCATCTCAACCTGTTCCTTGTATTGTCCATTTCATGTAAGTGGGGTAAATTTTTGACAGTTCTAGAAACGTAGTACAGCCATAATGTATCCTTCCACCACAGCTGCTTTATTACGTAAGAAAAAGATGTTGTTAACAAATGTTTGAGTCCAATGCACACTTGCATTTTTTTCTTTTCTCGTTTCCCGTCATGGCAGGTACTGAAAGACTGACATTAGCTAACTTCCATCCAGGAATCAATACAGAATATTATAGCTAGGTTGGCAATCTAACATGTTTTATTTTTGTAATTGCCAAGTTAAGTTTATTAGGGTTCTGTTTATTTTATTTTGAGGTAAAAAAGGAAACAATGCATGTGTGACGGGCTATAGTTTAACGAATTTCGTGAGACTGCATTGTTTTGAAATTCTTATGAGAGTGGCATTTTGAGTTGCCTATTGTTTTGATGGAGCTGTGGAAAATTTTGCTTGTATGGAAATAACATTCAAATTTTTGTAACTTCGAAAATTTTAACTTCAATGAAAAAGCAAAACGTGATACATACATCATTGTCCGTATTCGTAAAGATGCAGAAATACACACACACACTTCCACTGAAGTTAACCTTGAATTTATGATTTAGGCAAATAAATGAATATTATTTATGCACTACAAAAATGTTGAAAGTGTGGCTTTTTCAGGCCATGTGCATTTCAATAATTATAGTAACAGTTTACAAATACATCACTACATAGTGTAAAAGTTCCTGGCACACGTCTGTCTGTATGACTGCGCTAATCTCAAGAACCACTGAACAGATTTGGATGCGGTTTTTACTGTTATGATCTGCATTTATCAAGGAAGGTTTGTGTGTATTAAAAATTGCAGTAGCACTTTAGAAGCTGAGCATTAACTGCATTAGTAAGTCAAGTCGGGAAAGATGAGCTATTTTGCTGCTTTCTAATCATGCTCTACCAAAACTGAAGGGCCGATTATTATAATTCTTTTAATGTTAGCAGCTACATTCTTCCATATAGCTATAGACATATCATCAAGTGGGGCCACAGAGGCCCAGTGGGTAGAGTAATCTTAAGTGGAGCCGCAGTGGACCAGTGGGTAGTGATTCCAAGTGGGGCTACAGAGACTCAGTGGCTAGAGCGATCCCAAGTGTTCACTGGATAGAAATATATCAAGTGGGGCAGCAGTGGCCCAGCGACTATAGTGGGGCCGTAGTGGCTCAGTGGCTAGAAGTGGACAGAAACATATCAACTCCATAAAACCTGAGCGAAGCGATGGCAGGCTGCTTTAATTTTCTATTGAGTCATAATAATTAGATGTACGTAAAAATGTCAAGGGAATTTTTTAAATTTTAATTAACTACTAAATCATTATAATCAATTTTTGCCATACATGTATTACTTTAGCAATAATTTTAAATTTTTTACAGTTACTTTTAAAATGTAAATTTTAAATTTTGTAATTTAAAAAAAAAATTCAAAATAAATCAATGGCCAAAGAAGCAGGCGAGGGTACAGCTAGTTATTTACTAAACATGCAAACTTATTGTTTGTAAAATTCACAACCTCTTGAACACACATTTTTCTATGGAAATCCTTGCACGTTTACTTCAATAAAATCACGTTTGTTCGTCACTAGCATTAAATAATTTATTTGCAGAATCATTCGGTAAAATCAAACACTGTGCATGTTTCCTGAAACCAATGAACTCAAACTTAGATACGTAAATTAAATTTGTGTTGCTTCATTGCAGACGACGGTTAAGGAAAATGGCAGAAAATGCAGTTTTATGAAGTGGTAAACATGTGCCGCGTAATATTACATTTCACTCACAAAAATGCATTACAATGGTACCTACAACCAACTATGCTTAAAGTAAGCAAATAAAAAAATTATTAACTACCAATAAAATATTCAGACAACACCAACAAGATACTCACATAAACACAATGAGAAAAAAATCACACACACAACGGCATTCAATGGACCGGAAACTGGAAACACAAACATGGCTAGCCGTTGGCTGGCAACGTTTACTGTTCGTACGTGTTGACATGCTCTGTCATAATTGCTAAAATTGTTTTTAAAGTCTATTCACTAAAAGCCCAAAAAATTTAATATTGCTTTAGAAACATCATTTAAACTATAAATAATGTAAGTATAATTAAAATTTTAAATTACAATTTTTAGTTCTGAGTACTATTTTCTTCCAAAGCCATCATCAAAATAACCAACTTAACAACATGCATCCCACAGCAATTTTATTTATTAGCTGATACAATACTTTACAAATGAGAGTATTTACTGTTTACATACTGTGTGGATTGGTCACATTGTCTGTCAGATTTTACCCCACTTATATCAAACAGACAATATGAATAACGGACCATTTCAACTGCACCACACAACACACATTCACTCACTAACCAAGCTGCTCCACGACTTCACATAAACATGCTGAGTGTGATACAGGTGGTGTTCTGTGCGGCGACTACTGATGCCATCTCCTTATTGACAACTCCACCCTTACCAGTTCGTTTCTCATCTTTCATGCTTTTCTTGTTTATTCTGCTTTTTAACCAATGTCCAGTTGCTCTAACTACAATGTTTCTGAACATTTTACAGTTTTTCTGCACACTTCCAGACACATGGAATGTTTTGTTTTTGTTTGTTTCCCTTTCAAGAATTACCTTCTGAAGTTTGTCCCCATGGTTCAGCCTCATCCTGTACACAGTGGCCACTTAACACAAGACAATGTTTCTAAAGACCTCACTGTTAAGAGCTGCCCAAATCTCTTCACTCCCTCTTCACAAGACAATGTGGTATATAACAGATCAGTTTTTCAGCAATGAAAACTGGAAAATAAATTTGCATCTGGATATTAAAAAACTTCACTACAATTTTCTTTTCTTGTTAAATACATTATGTACCTAATACACCAAGACTGTTGGCTACCATTGCAGCAGCAAAAATGTAAATATGTACATAACACAAATTTATTGTGTTCTTAAGCAATAATCTGTTTAAAGTATTTGTTTTACGTAACTAAGAGGTCAATCAGTAACTTCATTACTTTCGACGCCTACAACCCTCTCCTCTTCAACAAGAAAAATGTGTATATATCCCTACAGCCATGTGTCTAAGGAACTGACTAAACTACATTTCTCCCATTTCTACTTACTGCATTTTACTTGCCTGCAACATGAAAAGCAACTCATTGATGTCCTCCTTCCCAAAGTACCAATTCTTACAAATTGGAATAGCAGATAGCTTCACTTTCTTCATTGATTCTGCTAAAATTGCAAAACATTAAGCAGCTACATTTTAGTACATTATTCTAAAATCCACACACATTTAAGAGCTTTAATGCATAAGTTAATTGCTATATAAAAAATTACACACACACGCACATGCATGCACATACACACATATTATATACTTATATATAAATAAACAAATCCTATGCACTAGTACTGATTGAATTATTATTTTTTTAGACTAACCTGTCTCATTAACAACAAAATCAAAACCATTCTTCTGAAAAATTTCCATGTTGTCCATCAAAATACTTTCACTAACAGCGGTGAGTTCTAATGTTTGAGGTCTGAAACATGAGGAAAAAAATATTTCTATGGACAACAATGGTAAGCTACATCACATATAAACTTAAACTGCATATCCATAGGTTCCACTTTTTGATTACAGGAGGGGGACAAATCTCATACTTTCTGTGATAATACCCATGTTAATTTAAATCTTATACATCTCTCTCTCTCACCTCCCCACCAGCTTTTCTCCTCTCTCATAATTTTCATTGTATGTTTGTGCATATGGTTACACTCATATATAACACTTAGTTCATGTGAACAAATGTTTTAAATATTTAATTAAATTGTTTCTACAAAATATTACTGTTTTTGATTATGTAAGTACCTATAAACATGATATATGTACAGTATTTGGAAAAGAATGAGACAAGCAATCTACGATAACTTATTAATACTTATTACAAACTGAAGTGGTAACCAATTATTGTTTATTAACCAAGGGGGACAATGCCCCTGCCAGGCCCACCAAGAGAAATTCTGGGCCCCTTACCTCCCCCTCCAAAAATCGACCCTTTACAACAACATAAAGAGTCGTCATCCATGCAAAAAAAGTTAATAAATTTTGAGTGTTGAAATTAGATTATTATGTAACACTTCGTTTTATAAATAAACACGAGTCGGGCCCAACCCGGGCCCCTCCTGGGACATAGGCTCCTGAGCATTGCACCCCCTTACCTCCCCTCTCTTGACAGACCTGGCCCCTGCTAGCTGAAAAGTGGAGGAGTAACTGTCCCCTTACCTCCTTGCTCAATACTCTACGCCTATGCACATATTTTTCACAGTCAAACTTTGTTGAATCATGCCACACGCTGACATAATTGTGAATTCATATTAGCAATACAATTCAACAGAGGGGGTAGTGTAACGGGCTCCAGGGGGCCTGAACACAAGAACTTAGAATTATCATGAGTTAAGATTGCAGTAGCGGCCCCCTGTTTTGATAAGTCTGGTTGACCCAGTGAAGGAAGAGTAATATCACGAGGCAAGGCTTAGAGTCTATTGCGAAGCTATAATCTTGTATCCATATAATTACTTATTAATTGTTGTTCATGTATATCAGTTCTTGATTGTCAGTGCAGTAACTCACCCTCATGTAACTTTGTAACTTGTGTAGTGTGTATGTCAGTAAGAGAAACGTAAAACCATATTGTGCATAGATAGTCTTTTGTATTATTGTTCTAGTATTGTTATATTACCTAGAGTGTAATAAATGAGTATTGTAGAATTCCCTCTTTCATTCAGTAGCCTTAGTGTTCAGTATTCCCATGTGCGTACCTGCCTAGTCTGAGAGTAAAAGAGAAACGAGGAGAAAGGATAGAGATAGGAGTAGTAGTGAAAGTATTAGGGAGAGAGAGGCAGGGACGTAAAACACTTTATAAAAAAAGTAAATAAACAATTGCCATCTTGAAATCACACAGAAATGAGAAACTTTTAACACAGCAAAAGCATTCAAATAAACACCAAGACACTAGGGCCACAGCTCACATAGTCATGATCTGCAGAATCAAATACCATGCTGAACCCTACCACCCACAGTGGCTGGGAAGGCATTTGATAAAACTGCAAATAGAGTAACTGAAATATGACCTTAAGCTTTCTCCTTCCAACCACCTGCTTTGTCTAGTTTTTTCTTCATAATTTGCCTACAGGAGAAGAAGGTTGAATGTACTGTCTCCCTTACCACCCCCCCCCCCCCCTTCCCCAAAAAAATGTGCTGCTGCCGCCTCCCTCCCCTTCCACGCTGGTGATGGCTAATGTCTTCCCAGGAAGTGCTGTGTTAATAAAAACTAGGGAAAGACAAGTGGTCATATGGAGGATATTGTTGACCAAGAAAAGAAAACAAATTTGGGCACTGGAGCACCTTACTCTGTTGCTTAAAGGAGAAGGGACAGGAAGCATATCTAGAACCATTAACACCTTTTGATTTCTTAAAATTATAGATAGTGCTGTGGCATTAAACTACACACATTGATACAGTCAACCCTTGATACTACGACCCATCACAGTTCCCAGGAAAAAGGTCAATATTTCGAGAAGGTTGTTATTTCGAAAGGGTTGTTATTAGAAAAGTGTTTCATTGCTCCCCAAAAAGTGTCATTACTTCGAGAGGGTTGCTATCCCAGGAACTTCAAACTGAGAGTTGACTGTAAATAACAAAACTTACTCCTCTCTGAAGATCGTATGTCCACTGACTAATACACATTATATTTTTGTAGTTATGCATCACAAGTTATTTCAGATGCCTTCCATCACTCCCAGGCTCATACCTCCTTTGTTGAAAAGGAACCTTTTTTAAAATACAAAACAAAAGAAAATATCTTTATTATTTTATTTCTACTGCTTGCTCCAACTCTGTACAGCAGAACTTATAGGTCTGCGTTCCAAAATGTACTATACTAACCTGCCTTCTGATTTCCTTGAACATATCAAACCAATTTTTTTGTATAAGTACTATCCACTAAGATCACTAGTCTTATGATGATGGTACTAGGTATGACCAGGCACTGCAGTGGGCAATTAGTTGTGGCAAAGTCATATACACTAGAGATGGGTCCAAAACCCATTTTGCAGATGTTACTGAAACTTTGTGGCCGATCCCACAGATAGTACAAATACAAATCATGTTTGAATTTTTTTAATATGATGTCCGAGAGAAACAAAAGACTTCTAACACATTGCGAAATGTGCACTTTACACTTGACGCGTGACAGTCCCGGCTGATTGGCTGCCCGTGTCTTTGGGTTACTTGTTTGATGCTAGGCAAGTCGCGTCTTTGGGTGGCTATTTGTCAGGTTGATGTTTCCAATGCATGGTGATGCGGCAGTCATCGCCCAGGTATACTTTCCTTTGCCCATGGTCCATAATGCACTGATGTTGCTGCAGCCACAGGTGGCCTAGTATTATCTCGTCCTGGATGTCCGGCATCATGACGAATTCCAATTGGGTTTTTAGATGCTGTACTTCAATGGTGAGATCCATGCGGCAATGAGGGTGCAAGTTAGGCCTTTGTTCTGCGCTAAGTATATCTCTGCGCACAAAGTTCCCTAATGCTGCGGAATCTAGCAGTGCAAGGACATTTCAGCTAATGACTCATACTTCAATGTGATCGGCCTCAGGTATGTCCGCTACCTCATCTAAGAGTTTGACCGTTGGCCCTTCTTGGCCAACAGGGTTGCCCCTGTTGACCCACTGGCAATGGCTTTTCCCTTCTGAGCCGTACTTTAGGATTTCGCTGTTACTGTGGCAGGTCGCAGTGCTCGGTTTGCAACCCCTCTTTCCATTTGTTCAGGCCGCGGTGTGGGCCATTGCAGACAATCTTTGTTATAGTAGTACTCTGGGCAGTACCAACATTTAGGTAGCAGTGGGGTCGGAGGTGCAGGGGGCAGCGTCTTACGGCGGCGTTCAGATGACGTCTGTTTCCATAGGTTTCGTAAGTTTGGACTGGTCTAAGAGTGCTTGTGCTTGGAAATTTTTCTCGGCTTCTCTGGCACACTCCACTAGCTCGTCCACTGTGTGTGGCTTAGGAATCATTGAATGTTCCACAAATGGGGCAATAGTAGATGGGATATCTGCCTTATGCAGATCTCTTCGTCTCCCACGGGGAAGATTCTCCTGTACATCTGCAACTTTCTCCTGGCAAAAATCTCTACTTCCTCGCTTGGCGCTTGGGTACAATTCTGTCGTTACGAGTGCCTAAACTTCCTCGCCTGTGAAATACTGAGCGAAGCTGCTGCTTAGTTGTTTCCAGTCTGACACGAACTCCCTATCCTTACTCCACTAGTCAAGGGCTTAGCACTTCAGTTTCACCTGGGTTCTGGCTACCCATTGTTTCTGGGGAATGGCGTGGGCTTTGAGATCTCGCTCACATTCCGCCGTAAAGAGGAGTGGATCCTCATGCGGTCTGCCTGTAAATTCCGGCAGTTGTGGTTCCCCTGTGCAGTGTGGCCCACTGTGGAGAGAGGCTGGTCTGGGGTTGGATGGTCAGTACTCTTGAGGCTTGTTTGCAAACCTCACATTGATAAGAGCCTGCCGCATCTGTTGACTGGTTTGTCTGGCCATCCAATGCACACATGATGATATGTCTCACTACACAGTACGCATCTAACTGTGTGGAGACCACGGCTGGGGCATGTAACCCAATTACAGAACTCTATCTGTCTAGTCCTGCAATCTTCGCAATGGAATTCCTCCCATCTGTGTAGCAGGGCTTGTCTGCCCAGCCGAGGTAGGAAGAGTGGTGCCATTGTTGGCAGTCTGCGCACTGAATCCTGTTAATCCCCGTACCAGGGTAGTTTGGTCGCGAACAGCGGTCACATTCGGTTGCAACTGAATTGGTGTACTCAAGCTCATGCTCGCAGAGTCTGGCTGTCAACAGCTCTGTGGGTGCTTGGATGCCACAGGGTGTTTACAGGACTCCCCAAAGTCCATCCGAGCCTTAGAAGGGGTCAGGCGGTCTTGTCCAAACTACCTCGTAAAACTTCAGCAGTTACGCCCCACATCGGGCGCCACCAAAATTTCTGAACTGCCCTTGTTTACTTTCTTGACATGTGATGCCCTGTTGACTAAGCGTGTCTCATGTGTAAGCGGAAGAGTAATTTTTGTTTGGGTGCTAAGTCAGGTACACCCTTAATATGGATGTTCGTGTTTCAGTTAATCTCTAAGCGGAGCCGGTGCTTTCCCTGTGTAGAGCACTGGCATGGTAGCTTTTCAGCAGAGCACGAAGTCTGGATCCGTCAGAACAATCTTCCATTTCAGGCTCTGAGCCTTGGGCGTTATACCTGGGTGACGAAGATTACTAGTGCTAGGACGAGATTCTGGCTGACTGACTGTACGTGAGGATGATCCTGAGTTTTGAGATGGGTGGTTGTGATACGTGGACTGTATCGGTGGGGACAGAGCATCAGGCGTAAGATAGGCTACGGGTGCTGTTAGCCACTGTTCCGGTTGGTTGATGAATTCCACGAGACACGGGTGAACTTCATTACTCAGGTGTGTAGGTGGCTGGAATAAGCCTTGTGGTACTTCCAGTATGACTGGAATAAGCAGGCATCTGAAGGCTTGAGCGTGATCCTTAGGCATGAGCTGTCCTAATGTGGCTACAAGGGCAGGGGTCAGCTGCTGCAAATGCCCACAGGAAATTAGCACCTGTTTTACCTTCTCCTTTAGACCATTGTGTCTGGAGAAAGGCATCTGGAGTCACACACACACACACTCCCGTCTGTGAGGTGAAAAGTAGGGCTTGTGGTTCTCTACTGTGTAGATCCATGTTATCAGCTGAAGATAGGTGGATACCCAATCTCATTGCTCCACGCTAAGGTACGGTGAGTAGAGAAAATTAGGCCAAGCAGTCTGCAGTTTCACACGTGGGTGTTGGTATCGTCCACATCTTCTCAGTCTAGGGAATACCCTCTCCAGCACAAAGGTGTGATGGAAAGGTCGAGCACCAGACTGACAAGCGAGTCAGAAACCGTGTACCCGTGTAGGCTCTGCCGTTCTACCTACCAAAATATGTAGAAAGGTTGGCCAGGCGAGTGCTTGTGGGTAAGCAAGATGTGTACTGGTTCATTTGAGTCCAAATCCCCGGGATCACCTGCGTTTCACTCAAGGGTGAGGTCAATTGGGGACAAGGTGCTACGTCTACAGGAACATGGAACTCAAGGATAGGTTTAAACCAATGTTTATTCAGTTTTACGGGAAGTAAACACGTGGTGATGTTCTCCCTCCTGCATGTCAAGAGCTAGACAGGAAGTTAAGCTATGCAGTCCAGGTAGAGAAGACCCGTTTCTAGGCTAGCGGGGGTTGGGGCAGAATAGCGCTCTGCGACAACAACTTGAAAACTAAACTCACTCCCTATCGCATTGTTGTCCAGACGACGAGGCCTTGGTGTCTAGTGTGGATAGACGACAAGTGGCACGATGCTAAGAAAACTAAGCAAGGTGACACAGGAACAGGATAAGTCCAACTATGGAGATTAGGAAAGTTATTCCTTCTGGCACACAGGTGCGGTGAAGGGAAGTAGGTTTAGCCTGGAATGAAGCTGATGAATACTTTGGTACCTAGCAAGGTTATGACTGTCAGGAGGCTGGTCAGTTCTGGCAACTAGTGCAGTGGACGACTGAAGACTGCTCGTGTTCAGGCTGGTCAGTTCTCCAGCAGCTAGCATGGTGGGGAAATGAATACTGATCTTGAGTGAATTTTGGTTCTCCTTTTATACTCTGCCGGGCGGCTGCTTCTGCTTTCATTGGCTGGCATCTTGAGGGCAAGGGTTTGTTTGTTGAGCGGGGTGTAGCCAAAAGCATAGCTCTCTGGAGTGAAGTCACCGGCCGGCTGGAAGAATGAGACAGATGAACGACAAAACATACTAGTGGTGCCATCTAGCGGTGATTAGTAGTACTCGTTGCCTTGAGGAGCATGGCTTCGCCGAGCCGGTGAATAATAAAATCTCTGCTGGCTGGAACATCCATTCTTGCAGGGTATATAGTACAATCTTCTTACGTCATGGTCAACGGTAATGCAAACTTCATAGAAATCAGATGCGCTGCTGGCCATGTTGATGAGCTGAAGTTGTCTAATTGCCATATTTGAAAACACATCGTGTGTCAGCAGTAATACATTTTTTTTAATTCCCATTTTTATTGGATTTATTAGTTAAACTTTAGTCACAGATAATGTAAAGCTCTCAAGTTTAAAGGTTAGAAGTTGTATTTTATTGATGTACATGTCAGATCCGCATCTACTAAATTTTGGACGTATGGAAATTTTTGAAAGTCCCCTGAAATACGGTAGGTAGAGATTCCACTGTATTATAATTTTATCAGTTTTTGCAGTTATTTTTTGGTGTTTATTGTATGTATATGTCCCTTTATAAGTGCCAAAACTAAAGCCCTCAGAGTATGTTTGGCTGGCACTTAAATAAATTACACAAATTGCAGTAGCACTACCATTGCCACCACGCTGCTGTTGTCACTGCTGTGTTGTTGACATTAATATCTGTATAGGATGTTTTTTATCCTTTTCCTTTTTTGAAGCAAATTTAAAGCTTTCTGCTTTTCTTATGTTTGGCCACAACATTTTTGTTTAAATATTTTAATTTCAATATTATTGTCAAGCTTTCATTTTCTGTTAAAATTTATAACTTCTATTTTTTTGTTTCTAAAACAGTTCATTTAAGTAGTATTTTGAATCAGTGGACACAAATATTACTACATTTTTGTACATACCAAAATAAAATTCGTCCTAAGTTATGGGTCGAAGTAATTTGAAGAAAAACTAATTTTGCTGTAAATCAAAGTAAATATGTGGGAGTACTTTCATCCTCTATGTCACCCAATATTCACATAAATACAATACATACTTGCACTTCTATGGAGCCACAATTCAAATTGACTTTATCAGCAAAGACTGTGATGAGATCACATAATCATTCCTAAGCTGGAAAATTCTACCTATATACTGTCACAAGCTGTTGGGAAGCCATTCACTCTCCATTACTGTGTGGTACACTCATGATAGAATCTTACAAAGCATCAACAAAACATTACCGAATCTCAAAAATATGACACATTATACATTAATGAACCTTTTGGAAGAGGGACCAATCAATGTGTATTTATTTGAAAAGCTTAAAGTGCATTTTTATTTTTATGCATGTTGCACTGAAAAGCTTAGATCAGTAGATACACACTATTTTGCAAATGATAAAACTTACATATTTTTAAAGACAGCTTATAACTTGGAAAATTGTGGTGGTGATTATGTTACATTATTATTGTCCAAGCTAGAGAGTAAAAAGATGACACAAAAAAGAGAGAAAACAAAGAAAACCAGTGATGTAGGCACACATAAAAATCACTATCTTTTACACAAATAGCAAAATGCAGGAGCTAGTGGAGTGTGCCAGATAAGCCGAGAAAGTGGTGCCATACTTAATCTTGCACTAATTTAATTATCAAAAAAAGTTAACTCTGGGCTAATGTAATCCTACATAAACTAAAACTACACGACACAATATAAATGCTGTAGGCAGGATTCATAAATGTTATTTTTAATGTTCCTAACCATGTAGTGTCAGAAGTTACTTACACAACAAGTATTTGACTTTTAAGAGCCTGGTTTTTCTGCAACATTTCAAAATTATATTTTTCATCTGAAGCATGCTGATCAATTATAAACAGATCTGGGCCCAGGCGAGTGATGATAAACCCCAAGTTAAACTGGCCAATTATAGTCATCTGTAAAAGAAAAAAAAATTATTTTAACATTTTTTTAATATGCATCCATACCATTCATGGTAATTTTAATTTTTTGTGCATTATTTTACATAGTATTTTACTTATTAATTTGAAGAAGAAAAATGGGGCACCTTTTTAATGTCTTACCTGTATATTAGTAGGATAGGCAAATTAACTGTTTTCTGGTTCTCAGTTTAAAAATTAGTTCTTGCTTATCTATTTCCTAGCCTATACAAGTATTATAAGCAGAGAATTTCACTACTTTTTAAATGCTGGCTTCTTACACATTGTTATTACAATAATTTTTCTATCCCATTAAAGTATTATAAGCAGAGAATTCTGCCACTTTTTAAATGCTGGTTTCTTGAATATAATTATCACAACTGTTCTGTACAGCAACAATAGTGATGGTTATACTTTTAAAAAATATACTATTAAACCACTAATTAATACTCATTAAAACAACTACGAAAAAGCAAACTGAAATAACTACAATACTTGCATCAGTTTAAGTGAGCAAAAAATTTAACACTAAGTCTTTGCTCTTTGAAATCTCTCATTTTCACAAATGCCAAACTGTACTAACAAACATGCCTGTCCTTACTGTATCAATCAAATTTTTTAGTTTTTGGTTTTTCTTTTCTATGAAAGAAATTTAGCGGCACCTTTGTGGCTATCCAAGCCAAGGACATTGGTTTCCTAGTATTGCGTTGTCCGAAAAAAACTTAAAAAAAATAAAAAATACAAAAATAACTTAACAATATAACACTTTACATATTTGTAATACCACACATAGCTTCTGACTCACCTGTTGCCCTAATACCCTTCACATACAAAAAAATTGTACCTGGATATGAACTTGTAATTAACCTATTTGCTCACAGACATGTCAGAGAATGTATTCATTCCTACTGTCAGCAGTTCAGTCCAGTGTTTTTATAATATTAAGCTGTCTCTGGACTAGGAAACCCCAGTGCATTAACAACCTTGATGAAAAGGCAGCCAGTCAAGTGTTAAGATCTTCACCCCTTCCAAGTCATACAGTAGCGGCAAAGAGAAAAGTGATGGTTAACAACCAAAATTAATGTAACAAACATATTTTTTAATTTATTTCCTTCAGATTTTTCAATTTTTTTAACCTTGATTTTTATGGCTCCCCAAAATAGGATTATTATTTAGAGAGGGTCATCATTCCTGGGGTCTTAGTGTCGAGAATTGACTGTACTGTTACTTCTATTTCCAAGTCCCATTTGATTTGCATGTTAAAAAAAACTTGTGAATGCTGTCCCTTTATGGCTTATTTCTTACGATATTATCATCTCATTGATTTTTTGATAAAAATGTCATGTCTGTTTCAATAAAAATGAACTGTCAACGACAAAGTCTAAATATCTAAGGTGATGGCAACATAAAGTACGTGTATACCAAAGTTTGTCAGAAAGACTTTTTTAAATTGATATGTACATTTCATCCAAATATTTTTTTGATTATATTTTCCTTGAAGGAAGAGTATAACTAGGAGCTAAATGGTGTATAAATGTCTTAAATCCTTTGTTTTCCACTACTAAGGGGTTGCACATCTAGGCAAACCATTTCATTTATGAACTTAGTTATTTTCTAGACTTTATTTTAGCAAGATCTAAACTTTAGGCCCCTGTCATAGTTTTGAACTAATGTTGACTGACTTGCTGAGATTGGTACATATTGTTCAATAACTTTAGGTCTGCTATTGTAATTTCCAATGGTGGAAGATGGTGCAGAACTTGCAGACCCAGGTTACATAGTCCTGTCCAGTCTGAATTACTAGTCTCAGAATCTGAATAGATGTCTTGCTGTGGCACAATGATATTTATTGAATTCAACTACACAGGATGCTCGGAAATTCCCTTACAAACTCCTAAGATTTGTAGAGGGGACTGAGTAGATGATCTTTTGAATACGAACCCATGTCCGTAAACATACATTTTCCATGCTACAACCAGCAAAGAAATCAGCCACCCAGGGCATGTTGAGCAAATGTACAACAAAGTCTATACAAGGAGACGCCAGGGTGGTCATCCAGCCATTTTCACTGGTCAAACCAACCTGATGCACACCCTAGAAGGTGGGGGCGACCCAGCAAGAAGGTCACCACCTCATCGCCGCATTGAGTTCCAGAGCCACAAGCTAGATGCTGCCAACCGTAAATGGTGCATAATTGGCTGTGCAATGTTTTGTAAAGGTCAATACCCTTGAGCTGCGCAAGCTTCAAATTCAAGATTATTGAGGTGAAGGTCAATGCCACCAGCATCCAACAGGGGTGTTGGAGTGAGTGATATAGTATGTTACTAAACTTTTATTAGTTTCTTTTGATATATAGATTATTTTTTCTCAGTTTTTGTTTTTAAGGTCATTGAAGTCATGGGCAAAGCCACTGACATCCAATATGGGTGTCTCAGTCAGTGATGTAATATGTTCCTAAACTTTTATTAGTTTCTTTTGATCTTTTAGAATATTTTTCTTGATTTTTCGAGTTAAAGGTCATTGAGGTCAAGGTCAATGTCTTCGGCATTCAACATGGGCATTGGAGTCGGTGATGTAATATGTTCCACAACTTTTATTAGTTTATTTCAAAATTGTTAACATTTTCCCTCAGTTTTTCGAGTTCAAGGACACTGGGTTCAAGGTCAACAGCATCCAGCATGGGTGTCCGAGTCAGTGGTGCAATACATTCCTAAACTTTTGTTAATGTCATTCAATTTTTTTGTGATATTTGTCAAATTTTTTTATAATTGGGAGAGGGTGGGGGGAGAGGGGGTGAGATGAGAGTAGTAGGATGTGAAGTTAATGTTATGTTCAATTATTTACACATTTTTTAAAAAAATTTTTGCAATTTTTTGTCAATTTTAAGAATAATTGCCAATGGTGGTGGGGTGGGAAGGTGAGAGTGGTGAGATTATGGTGAGGTTAATTTTATATGCTTATCGATTTTTTTAGAATCTTTGATCTTAATTTTCTCAATTTTTAGATATTTTTATATTTCTTGTAATTTTTTTATAATTGCCAGGAGGTGGAGGAACAGAAAGGGGTGAGGTGAGGCAGAAGATTGGTTTGTCAAGAAGGAGGGGAGGAGGTAGCAGGGTGTGGACATGGTAGGTGCAGGATGTCGGTCAGGGGAGGGGACAGGTCCGCTGGACCTAGCTCGTAGTCTTGAATCTTCCTCTACTGCTCTGAGGATTAAATGACTCCTTCCGCTAAGAGTCTCTAATCCTCTTGCTCGACTGAGGAGCTTTGGATCCGCTTTCCACATTTTTCTTCTTTTTTTTTTTTGGAGATTTATTGGTGAAAAAAGTGATTTTTGGGCGAAATAATTCATTACAGGTGTGATTTTTGGGGTAATATTGGCAAGTTTGTCAATAATATGGCCGTCCCAGGCTGCTAGCCACCAGTCACAGCTGCCTAAATAACTGAGGCGTCTGGCTAATCCCGAATTCTGAATCATGATTCCACTCTCTGCACTCTCAAATCTATCTACAGTACTCCCATAACTACTTAATACTAAATTGTAATATAATTTCTTAACACTAGAAAGCACTACAGTGTATACAAAAATTCTAATAACAGCCATACAAGTGTCACTAGAAGTGTATGTGCACTCCAAGATGCATGTCACACATCAACACTAAACTAATACCAGAGCGCAAGTGAGTGCAACTTAATGCAGTGCAGTGCAGCATAAGGCAGTGTAAAGCAGTCCAGTGCAGTGCATGCAACGTAGCTCATAGTGCCTTACAACCCTCCAAGCAGTCAAACCCATCAGGCAAGCAAGTGTGGAAAATTCATCTCTCAGTGTGCAAGACCAAATACGAAAATTTAAAATAATTTCTATGAAATTTAATGATGCAATGCTCTAAAAGATGTACAATTTCAAACTGAACTAAAAGACACATACAGAGCATGTCTAAATGCCAAAATAAATCATTTAGTGACAAATCAAGTATTTTTGCAGAGTTTTTATGGGTTTTCATTGTTTTCCTAAGTACGTCATACCAATTGCAATGAAATATTTTTAATTACAAGGGTAATGTGTTTATATGATTTTTCTTAGCATTTTCATATGCAAGAGCTCCATGTTTATTGTGAATCTGCAAGTATCAGTCAGTTTCAACATGTGGCTACACATCCTCTCCACGTCTTATGCTGCCGCCTGCCAGTCTTTGGCTCATCAAGCATTGAGGTGGCACTGCATAATACTGCTCCAGGCACCTTCACTATTTTTGCACCAGTCATTTAGCTTTCAATAATATTCAACCATCTGGAACCTTTTTGCTTTTGTGCCGGGAGAATTCGTCTCACATCCTGTGAATTAGCATTGCCCAGGAGGTAATTCACGTTTTGGTGCCACCATGTACGCATGAGTATTCACAGCATAGCATACTGGATGGGCACATGTCTGGGTCCACATAACTTGCTTGTTTTTTGCCAGTGTACAATGTACTGTTGTTCATACGAGGAACATATACAGTACATGTGTTTTTTAAATCAAATGTGTATTCTTTTGAGTGCTGCCTTTGGGCATGTTGAGGAGTGAGATCCCAGTAAACCATCTGATCATGTAATATAATAGGCGTGCACATCAGTCTGTAATAGACTGGCCTAATTTATGGTGTCAACTGCATTTTCTGGTGTGGAGGAGCCAACATACCATACCTCCTACATTAAGGGTCCTATGTACCTGCGCGTTCAAGATCAAGAAGCGAGGGAGCGATATGGGCGACACTAACACACACGCCTAGCGCCTCATCACTCCTACGCGCAAGCCATGCAGTGTTTCCATAGTAACGCTTTACTGTGTAAACTAGTTCTGTAACTTTGGGGTTTTATTACACACGATGAAAGACCACAGATCAAACTACCTACGTATAATTTTACTTTTCTCTTACCGCTTAAAGAAACTTCATATGCAAGCTTTAAAAATGTGATATTTGACCACTTTCACAATTTTTTTTTTCTCCATTAATACACTTAATATAATAAAAGTAAAAAGATAGATACAGATAATAGTTTTTGTATCCTTTCTGGCAAAACGTCGTATTTCCAAAACATTTATTTATCAAGACACGTGTTTAGGCACAAACAACAATTTCACAGAAAATGTTTCAGTACACAGGACCCTTAAGAACTTTACACTTATCACCAGACATCAGGAGACGACTACATATTGCGTCCAAGTGGTCAAACACACAGCCTTGTAACTAAGATTCTCTGCTCTCACACCACCAACTGCTAGCATTGGCTGGTACCTAGTCTGGTCATTCCCTTCCATTTATCTCACCTTAATTCCCATGTGACAACCACCACCCGGTATACTATGGGTGTCCTGGTCGCTCAACATACTGAACATCGTCACACTAGAGAGACTTAGAGGTGACAGTCATGAAGAAATACATTTCATAATTTCAGTTTTCCTGACCAAATATTGGGGAACTAAGAACCAAGAAGCTGAAATGACCCATCCCTAATATCATTGTGCAAACAGTTGTGATTATAAGCTGTGGTAACTGATGTTAACTGTCAAATTTAATTTCTGGAGAACAGAAACACAAACCACGAAGTCAACAACTACTGACTTGACTAATGACTTGACTGAATTGACTAATGTCAATTTCAAATTTCGAGGATAAACTACAACTACTTACACTTACCTGTCGAAAATCATTTTTGTTTACTTCCCGTGTTAACTCTTCCTCTGCTGCATTGTTTGTTGAAGCATTTATTCCAGCATAAAACTTGACTGAATGTTTATCTTCACCTCTTATCGAGTGGCTTTTCAGTCTTGACCACATTTCAAAATGTTCTTTTATATCACTGATTGTCACAGACACAACTACTTCTTTACAGATCATTGGACGGGAGCCAAAATCCCTATCAGTCAAGACTCCTCCTCCACCACTCGTAACTTCAAACGTCCTACTTTCACACACTACATTATCTGCAGTATTCACATTCTGAATACATGAAAAATGATCCGAAGTTTGTGAATTACCTTCAGTTTTCTTAGGTTCAGGTACACTTATCTGCGAAGATCCACTTACATCATCTTCATGCGGCCTTTCAATTGGATTAAAGGGAGCAACTGCTTCTTCAAAGCTGTTTATATCGCTGTCATCACCATTACTTTTGCACAAAGGAGTAAACATTTTATCATCATCTATAGTACAACTGTTTATGTCTAACAGTTCCCTACACTTATTTACTGGAGGCGGTGGTGGTACTTCACTACCAGCTTTCATAGAACTGTCCCCTTGTCGTGTACTGTTAGAAGTATTAATATTAACAGATTCCTCTACACTGTCTACAACACAACTTGAATTTTTACTGTCCTTTTCAAACTGTGCATGGTTATCTACATTGGGAGATAATTTAACACTGATAGTTGCTGACTCACTGAGCTGAATGTCATCATTAACCGCATCATTGCTCGGAACCTGACAATCAAAAATGCCATCTTCCCCTCTTGAGTGGTTTTGTTTAAGGTTGACTAAACAGTTTTTCTCAGTTGTCACAAAATTATGCAATGCCTTGTCAGATGTTACATCTGTTGATACAGAACGTGCAATGAACTGACTAAGCCGGAGTTCTGTAACAAATACACGTTTATAGTAAGACAAGAACTAAATATAAATAATGTACAACAGTATGCAAGTTAAACACACTAAAATAATGAGAATGTATAAGCTTATTTTCTAAAAAGTACAAAAAATACTAGGGTTGTGCAAATATTCAATATTCGATACACCAAAACGAAAACAAGAAATTTCAACTTTAATTTTCATTTTGGTAAGAAATTTGGTTACCAAAATTTGTACCAAAACTAAAATTCTTGATTTAGATTAATTTTCAGGTGTTTAGTGAATGTTCATTTAGTGCGCCAGTAAAGAAAATTTTTGCCTGTAAAACAGTTTGTTTAAATTATTTTATACCTTAAATTGCCTGTAAAACATTTTGTATTATTTTATACCGTAAATAACTACATAAAACAAAAATTTTAATGTAGACAAGGCCCCCTGTGGTAAATACTCCATATCCTACATTTTTTTGTTTTATTATGCAACAAATTTGTTATAGTGAAAACTTGCTCAAATGTTATGAAATTTGTTAATCTTTTGTTAAGGCTGAGCTCTCGTGACAATATTTTCATTTTCGTTCCAGTTTCACAAGATTTCATAACATATACAGTATATAATTTTCGTTTTGTACGAAAAAGTAACTTTCGCACAACCCTAAAAAATACTGAAATACTGAATTAATTTACTACCACATTTTATTCCATGCCATATTTACCAGTTTACCATATGCCCCCACGTAAAACCAGCACCACACATTTTGAGTATCATCCCAAGAAAAAAATTATTTATATATACTCAGTTCTAAAAAAACTTGTGTTTCAGTGCACAGCTGTGATGCACAAGCTATAAATGTTAGAAAAGTTAATGTGGCACGAATTATACCATGTTTACTCAAAATAAACACCCCCAAATAAAATAAAAATTGGCATCTCGGAAATAAGGTGGGCTTTACATTTGCGATTTAGGCTGTTTTGCCACCCAGAAACATGTGCTGCTGACTGCCAGGTGACCAATAACACGAGCAGTAACTGTCACCCAACGGGTACTGTCTAAGTGTGACACCAATACAGGAGATATTTATCCACAAAAAGGTACTTATCTCATGGTATGTCACACCTTCTACATAAATATATAAACATGCCAATTTTTTTATGTAATTAAATTACTGTTTAAGAAATTACTTGTCAACAGAACACATATAAACAACTTTAACAAAAACTTCAAAAGTAGACTGCTTGTCTGCCAGGCCAGCCACGTGTTTGTTGACCAGCCTGGAAACCACTCCCCCTCATTAACAGTTACTTGCTTTGTTTCTACAAACACCGCACCAGACATCATTCTTGCAGTAGCCATGCACTCCTCGGTGGGAGGAAAAATCAGTCTTTATTATGACAAACCTAGCTATTTTCAGGCCTACATTTTTTTCCAAAACCTTCATCTCCATGTAAAACCTGCACCCCTACTTTTCAAATTTGTTTCTAAGAAAAAAACGGACAGGTGGTACATACAGGAGTATAATAATTTTACATTTTATGTTAAAAAAAATTTTAAATTAGGGACGTATCCATTATGTGAACAAGTGACTAGATACTTGAACTATTTTTAGAGACAAAATTATATGGTGTATAGTGATAAAGCCAAAATAACACCGAAATACATGTTAATACATCACGTAACACAACAATTTAGTAAAGACACAAAATAAAACTAAATTAACAAAAATACTGTATTTTATCAGTAAACTTTTAATTATTTATTTTTACAAATTATATTTCAAATATATATGCAAGATACTGACCAACAGAAATACACACTGTCTAGAAAATTCAATGTTTGTACCAGAAAATTGTTGAATATGTAATTAAAATCTGATTATATGATTTTGTTAATTTATATTACATAAAGTGCTTCCTCTTGATTCAGTAAAACACTTTTTAAAACATTTACCTACCTAATATCTTTACTTAATTTTGCACCTGGTCTGTAAAAGCAAATTGGTCCATCTTAAGAAGATTTCCCGGTTAACAAACCCGAATTTTTCAGACCTTTTACAAACTTTTTACTGTATATAGATCTCTAAATGCTACGTGTAGCAAATTTTAGTTCATTCATGTGTGTTTAAATACAGTCAACGTACGTTTTACTGGGGGCGGCTAAATCAGGTTACTGCTTAACCGTGGAGCCACCAGTTCAAAATCAAATATTGAACAGCTCCCGCCAGTTGTGCACTGCTTCTATTAATCACACATACATGCACTGTTAATTTCTAGGCAGCAGTCAAGTGATGTGGTACTGGTTTTGTTTATTAAAAGTGTTTGGGTACCTATATTTACAGACTTTTTAACACTGAATAAATGTGAAACTTGGAAGCAGTAGGAATTCAGGTAAAATGTTAGACAGCAAATTTTCATTTACAATAATACAGTATTTCACAATTAAAAGTGGCATCTGTCATCAAAAAGGCGAGATTGGGTAGTTTACAGTAGTTCGTACATGCAAAAAGGCAATTTATAAATAAACCATGGTACCGAGTGCAACTTGATGACAAATTATCACAATAACATAACTGTTATTTGCTGCAAAAATTATTCCATTGCAAAATGACATGTGGTTATTAAAAAATAAATAACAATTATTTTTGCTTTATGCTGAAGTGGAAGGGGGGGGGGGGGGGGGGCAAAAAACAAAATGGTGAGCCAGCCTCAGAAAGACTTGGTGATTGCAGGCCAAACCAAAATTATTAGCAAGCACAATCGCTTCACACAGAAATATGTTATGTTAAAATAGATTTATAGAATTTATAGAAATAGATTTATAAAAAATTTATAGAGCTCGTGGAAAATGCAAAACTCTGGGATTTAGTTTGTATATTTGCATTTTACACATGAAAAACGAGTAATTTAATGAGGGCATGACTTCCGAAGAGAGCCATGTGCAGTGGCCAACAGGTGGCAGCACGGTCGCCTATTTCGCTGCTGTGTCGCAAAAGTATATCTGTCACAGTCTTTTAAAATTAAACTTTTAATCTCATATAGGCTCAAAACAACTCGGGTTTGAAATATATTATATCAAATTAATGTAGAAATATTTGAAAAATACTCTGAGGCAGATGTGCAGCCTCTTCAATTAATTTGAAGCATGCACATGGCAACGTTGGCAAACACTAGCTACAGCGTATGAAAAAGCAACAAGCTAAACTATCACACACAGTTTAAGTTCCATTTCACTTTAAACATCTACACATTATTCTAGAACAGAGTTTAATTTTTTACACTAATAACAGCTGTTTTGTAACAATACAAAATACATAAACACCCTAATGCTTGACGTATTACAGAACTGTGACCGGTCAACGTGGTTTGTTTGCGCTGGGTCAGGCGTGCTCTGATAATAACCAAAGTTATTAATTATTGGTAAGCTTCTGGCTGGAAACTAGCACTGGACGTGTATTTTGGCAGCTGGGTACACTAACAGCACTAACGGGTACAATAATGTTCTGGACTGGAACCTGTCTTACCAGGGTGTGCTTGAGTCTTTGGTTCTGATGCTGGCTGGTCGGCTTCTCTGCTAAGTGCAGATGGGTCAGTTATGCAGTTTTCTTGGCGATGGTAAACGCCGCCTTTTGCTCCTTCCTCTGAGATCTGTGCCTTTTCCCAAAAGGCATTGAGGTCTCATTGATACTTAAGTATACTTTTGATTGGCGTGAACTCGAGACAGAACCCGAGTTAGATGTACTTCCAGTAGTGGTTGATGGTGCTCTAATCAGCCCTGCACCTCTGGCGCACGAACCTAGAGCAGTGAACAGTGAGCCGTCTTCCTACCATTACTGGTGTTTGGTACTGTGTGTATAGATGTCTTTGTAAATATTACTGTGTACAGATTTGAACTTCCCGCCATTGCCATCAGTGGCGCGCTCGTAGTGCTTCTAGGAACTAGTATATTTAGACAGTCAGTTGTTCGCAATTCATTCGGGAGAAATGGTGTTTGATATTGCCCGCCAGTTCTCATATCAACAAACTTTTGTGTAATACAGTCCATCACGATGTACGACGCAACATTTATTGGTCCAACCGCGCTGGACATTGTTCCGAAAAAGTTGATTATCTACCGCATTGCTGTTTTGTGTATTTGTTCACATGGTGCTACTTCGGTCGTGACTCGTGCTACCTGGTTCCTGACTCTTGTTACCTCGGTCATGATTCGTATTTCGTCAAGAGTTTTCAGAAGTTGTGGTGGAATTTGGTTCCAGCACATTGTCAGAACATTTATATATCAGTACTTTGCCAAAACGGGCATATTTGCATTTAGTTGAATTGATGTGTGTATCTTGTTCATAATCACAGTGATCTACACATACTAAGGATAAGGTTAATGTACATTGGAACAGCTACTTGTTCCACAAACTGTGATAAAATCATAGTTATAATAGTTATAAATCACTGTTAATTTTAAGAACTGTGCTAAAATCACGGTTAGTTAATCAATATTACGAACAGGATTATCAGCGTACGCAAGCTTCACGTGCCTGTTGTTTTTGGCCATAGTGCGGAATAGTGGTGAACATGGCTGATAAACACCTGGCACTTCAGAGACGTCTTGAAAGAGCGGAAAATCGACTACACCATGCATTTACATTGTCAGCTTCTGTGCAAGGTGGCAGTACTGATGCACGCCTCTCCCTTTCTACTTGCCGGGACTTAGCTCAAATCTGGAACTGTTTTGATGACCACATTGCATTGGAAATTGCACTCAAAGGCAGTATTGAGTTTGACACCTAGTCCCATGCCCAACGGCTTATCAAGTTTGATGATGAGTATTACGCTGTAATGGCCATACATGACCGTGTTATAGCGAGCAATGGTAGGAATGACAAAGGAGCCACCCAGTCAAATTCAAACAAATCACATGTCAAGTTACCCACTATTCAGCTTCCGAGTTGCAATGGTGACCCGAAGTCATGGTCGAACTTTGCAAACCTGTTTCAGTCCATGGTAGCAACCAATGATAACTTATCTCAGGTGGAGTGTTTCACATGCCGAAGTCATGTTTAACTGCAGAGCCATTGTCATTAATCCAGTCCCTACCACTCTCGGAGGAAAATTACACTATTGCATGGGAGATTTTGTGAGGAGATATGACAATAAAAGACTCATAACCTCAAACCACATCAAAGCGTTACTTCAAGTGCCAGTTGTATCATCTCACTCTTTGAGCTTTATGCGTGCACTGCTAACTGCACTAGCCAAAAATATGGGTGCTCTGCAAGCATTGAAAATTCCTGTGGATCACTGGGCGTTGTGGTTGCTTCATTTGATGGAGAAGAAACTGGACCCTTACCTGCACTGCCAGTGGGAGCTGACAGTAAGTGATTCATCACTACCAAAGCTGACAGAATTCATAGAAATCTTAGAAAAGCTGTGTCAATCAGCGGAAGCAGTCGGTTTGTATCATGTCAAGACCTCTACGTCAAAAACGTCAATTGTGTCCAAATCCAGCAAACGTAATTCGTACAGTCCAGCTACTTCCATGGTGAACATGACACAAACAGTTATTGCTAATTGTACCCTATATAAGGCAGACCACATTCCTTACCAATGCTACCAATTGCTGAGTATAGGCCCAAAGGAACATTATGCTCTTGCCAAAAAGTTGAATTTGTGTTTGAACTGCCTCAGATCATACATCGAGCTAGGAACTGTAACTCCAAATTCACGTGTTGACACTGTGGTGCTAGACATCACACATTGCTACACTTTGCTGAATCACAGGATGCATCGCCCCTGAAATAGATGACCCCTCGGATATCACAATAGAAGAACATACAGGAGATGGCCAAACTAAAATTGTATCCACACTTGCAGCTCATACCACCATGACAGCTACCACCACTGTTTTGCTGTCTACAGCTCTACAAGATGTATTTGGAGCTCCCCAACTAGTACATGCCCTTCTATATTCGGCTAGTTAGGCTAGTTTCATAATAGAGGCCTGCCTACAGCGATTGGGATTGCCCCGACAGAAGATTCAGCTACCGATTCATGGATTATCTAATATTGCCAGTCAGTGTTTCCAAGTCAACCACGACTTGCCTAAATCAGTTCTTTAGGACAAAACTCACCATCAGTCAGTCTGGATGTCTTTGTTCTATCGCACATTTCAAGTGATCTCCCTAATGCTCAGCTACCCTCTAGTATTTGTGATGCTGTAATGCATCTGAAACTCGCATATCCTACCTTTGCCTGTCCAGGCCCAGTCGACTTGCTGATAGGTGCATAGTTGTTTCCGCAATTGATGACTGGCTGCAAAAGGGATCGAAACAAGGAAATGCTCACCGCATTGGAGACTGTGTTTGGATGGATCCTCATAGGAAGCGTTAAAACTGCTGTTCCATCGCAACCATTAACATCATGTTGTATTTAATTGTTTACATTGTCCCCATCGCTTGAATATGTTGTCAAAAGGTTCTGGGAATTAGAGGAAGTTCCTCAGAAAACACGTCACTTTCCTCAGGAAACACTCTATGAAGAGATGTTCGTAACAGCTCATACAAGAGACCGAACAGGGCGCTACAGTGTTGCTTTGCCCTTTTGTCAACCAAGACCACAGTTAGGGGAATCTAAGAGCCAAGCAATACCTAAGCTTCATCGTCTCGAGAGGCAACAGAAACTGAAACCTACAGTAAGAGCCCAGTATGCAGATTTCACGGAAGACTACCTGTCATTTGGACACATGGAAAGGATTCCAGAGGGAGAAATCTCTGTAAATGAGGCCTACTACATTCCACCACTTTGTACTAAAGCCTGATAGCACCACCACTAAGTTGCGAGTGGTGTTCAACGCATCGGCAAGAACCACAAATGGCCAATCGCTCAATGACATAGTATTTATAGGGCCAAAACTCCAAAGCAGCATTTTTGATGTGTTGCTTCAGTTTCGTATGTACCCTATTGTGTTCACTGCAGATATCAAACAAATGTATCAGCAGATATCCTTTCATCCCACCGACAGAGATTATCAGAGGATTGTGTGGAGGTCCTTGGATGATGAAAACATAGCGGAATACAGACTAAACACAGTTACTTATGGGGTGTCATCTGTACCATATCTCACCATACACACTCTCCATCAGCTCGCAGAGGATGAGAAGAGCAGATTTCCTGTTGCAGATAAGATTTTATCGTCAGACATGTACGTAGATGATGTAGCCACTGGAGCTTGCAGTGTTGAGGCTGCACTCAATCTACAGCAGGAGCTCATAGCATTACTGAAGGTAGATGGATATCAACTGAGAAAGTTTATGAGCAACCATGCAGCCTTGTTGGATTGGCTCCCACCGGAGGACATTCATGCCCCATCATCTCACTCGTTTGATCTTGACCATTACTTGGTTATTAAAGTCCTAGGTCTGCAATGGAATCCTTCCATTGACTCATTTTCGTATGCAATCCATCCCAACTCCAATTCGCCTACAAAACACATTATCCTGTCAGACTTGGCTTGAGTGTTTGACCTGTTTGGTTGGCTAGCTCCCTTAACTTTGTTTGGCAAACACTTGATTCAGATGCTGTGGCTGAAAGATGTGGATTGGGATACTGAACTACACCTGGACTGTCACTGTCGTCCATCGCTGTGGCCCATCCACTAGTGAATCTGCAAGGGTGCACATATCAAGTTCACGGCTTTGCTGACAGTTCCGAAATTGGTTATGCTGCTGTTGTGTACCTTCGTGTGAAACCTCTGCAGGGTCCAGCAATATTTCCACCTGTTGGTGGCCAAATTTAAGGTTGCGCCTGTGAAGAAGGTGTCGCTACCTCACCTAGAACTCTGTGTGGCTCTTTTGCTAGCTCGGCTTCTCCGTCTCATCAACAACTATGATTTGAGGGTGCATATTGAGGCCATTTACGCCTGGACAGATTCTAGTGTAGTTTTATCTTGTATTACATCACATCACCTCACCTCTAGAAGACCTTTGTGGCAAACCGAATCAGTGAAATTCAAGATTACACATCAACTGAATGGTGGCATCATGTTCAATCGGAGGAAAATCCTGCTGACTGCACCTCACATGGTTTGATGCCCTCAGAGCTTCAGCAACATCATTTGTGGTGGGCTGGACCATGGTGGTTGAAGGAAACCAGTGATCACTGGCCCTGCTATTAGTCCACAGAAGAGACCTCTGCATCAGCCTCCATCATTTCTGAACAGAAAACTCTCTCATTCGAAAACTTTGTAAACACCAGCCCCTTGGAGTTATTGCTTGAAAAGTGCAGCAAGTTGAATAAGCTTATCCACATAACAGCATATGTTGTACATTTTATTCACAATTGTCGAGTGCCACAAAACAAGGCTACTGATGCCTTTCTACCCCATGAATTAGACAAAGGCTTGAACATTTGGCTGAGGTATGTTCAAGCTTCTTGCTTTGAAGCTGATATTAATGCTCTACAGAAGCAGCAGCGTGTATCACCTATTATCTGGAAATTGGTTACATTTATTGATCCCTGTGGAGTGGTCAAGGTGGGCGCGCCCCTGCCTCAGTCAAACTTACCATTTGAGCAAAAGCAACCGGCTTTACTTCCCAAATTGCACTGTTTTACAGACTTAATAATCAATCAATCCAGGTGTTCAAACTCTTCAGAGTATCCTCAGGACACAATTTTGGATACTTGCAGACATGTCTGCCATTCGTCACTGTCTTCGTTACTGCTTAAAGTGCTTTAAGACAAGATCTGCCTCTTCGGAACCATTAATGGAGACCTTCCTGCCACGAGGATTCAGCAAGTGAACCCTCTGCAAAGGCCAGGGTGGACTATGCTGGTCCGTTTACTATTAAGCTGGCCCAAGTTCGTCGCCCAGTGTTGTTAAAAGCTTATCTTTGCATATTTGCTTGTTGTGTAACAAAAGCAGTGCACCTGGAGTTGGCATCTGATCTTTCTACCAATGTATTTCTAGGTGCACACAGATGCTTTCTTGCCCATTGTGGCAGGTCATCTAACCTATATAGTGACTGTGGAACCAACTTTATTGGTGATAATAACCATTTGAATGAGCTGCGACAGCTGTTTGCTTCTCTCAACCACCAACAGACCATGGCAAGCTCCTTGGCCATCCTTGGGGTAACTTGGCATTTTAATCCCCCTGCAGCACCTCACTTAGGTGGATTATGGGAAGTCGGAGTTAAGTCAGTCAAGTCCCATATGAGGCATGTTATTGGAGAGCAAATTCTCACTGACGAGAAACTGAATACTGTTCTAGTGCAGATTGAAGCCATCCTCAACTCCAGGCCTCTTTATCCACTAAGCTCGGACCTGAATGACTTGCACGCACTTACACCATGTCATTTTTTGACTCTTGAGCCACTTGTCACAGTTCTAGAGACAAACCTGGAAGACGTCCAGCTGAATCATTTACAGCATTGGCAGCTCGTGGAGAAGCTTCAGCAAAATTTCTGGAAACGCTGGCATCAGGACTATTTTTACACCTTACAGCAGCGTCCAAAGTGGTAGGAAGAAAATCAACCTTTTCACCCTCAGCAGCTTGTATTGGTAAAAGAGAACAGGGTTCCTCCGCTGCAGTGGTGCTTAAGACGCATTGTCAAGCTACACTCTGGCCGTGATGAAGTCTCTAGAGTAGCCCCTGTCCACACAGTGGACAGAACCATTAAACGCCCCGCCGTTAAACTGTACCCACTGCCCTTTAAGGGTTGAAATGAATATTTCAAGGTGGGGTATAGTTTCTAGTGATTGTAGGTATTACCTGTAGAACAGAAACAGTTTCTGGATAGGAACAAGATGTATTTATTAGAAGTAATAAATACGGTGATGCGAACTCCCTCCTAACCAAGCAGAGTATGATACGGAAGTAACCTATGGCAAACAGGTGTAGATGACATGCTCATAGACTAATCAAGATGGTAAATTACTTTGACCGCTATGAAAACAACTCAGTCCCAGCAACTGTAATCAAGGGCCGTCTATAAGAGACTTTACAAAAAGGGGGCCACTACTTTTAAGGGCAGTGGGTGTAGTTGCCTCTACCAGCAAGTAGAGGTGGCTACTGAACCAGGAAGAACGGCAACAGAAGGTGTGATGGGTTCTGCAAGTTTGCTAATGGAGAGCGTCTGGTAGCTGCAGATGGTGGTTTGAAGTCAAAGGAGCTTCTGGTCGCTAATGGCAGAGGCTGCAGAAGCCTCTGGTAACTTGTGGTGGCTGCTGAAGATCTAGAAGACCTGGCAGTCAGTAGAGAGCCCCAGCACACTAAGTGTTGAGGTGAGCTACTGGAGAAAATAACGCCTGTCCTTGGCTGCACACGGTCCTTTATAGTGTGCTACGCATGTCCTCACTGGGACCGGATTCGGAGATGTGATGTCACCTCGTGATATCACTCTAGTGCACTGATTTTCAAAGTGGGGGGCACGCCCCCCCCCCCCCCCCCCCAAGGGAGGCATAACGACATGCTACAGGGGGCCACTGGCGCCGAGCTGTTCCCTTGTACAGTCAGTAAATGGAATTCAAACTTTTTAAATCAGACTGTAAAGAAGTATTTGAGGATACCGTAACTAAGACAAAAATATCAAACCATTTGCAGCACCTGAGTGATGAGTTCAGGCGTTACTTTCTAAACATGTGCGATAATAAAATTTATAGATTAGCGATGGATCCTTTCCATGCTGACATAGACTCGCTGCCAGAAACCTTTCAAGAGCAGGCACTGGAAATAAAAAATGATTCTGATGCGAAATACGATTTAGAAAAGATTAACAAAACATTGTATTGAGTTAAGTACTTAAAAGTTTATCCTGACATAGCAGAGCAAGCACAGCGATTGAATTTACCTTTTTCAAGCAACTATTTGTGTGAAACTGCATTTTCAGCAGTAATAGCAATAAATATGAAGTACAGAAGCAAACTCGATATTGCCAGTGATTTACATTGTGCAATTTATTCTATTCAACCAAGAATTGGGAGTCTTGTTAAAAATATGCAAGCTCACCCGTCTCATTGATTAATGTGTTCACTACCATTTGTGTTCAATATGCATGAAAATTTAATGATTAAATAAAACCTTTGAGACTTTTATTCATTTTTGTTTTACCTCTATAATAAAGAAGTTGTGACACAGGGGGCGTAGTTATTTCTTTGCAGAAGTGAGGCATGGTAAACTAAAATTTGGGAACCCTTGCTTTAGTGCGAGGCCGGGGTGGGGGTAGCTACCCTCTGCCCGGCACTCAGTTTCGGCCGCTCTCGGAATGCTTCATTGCAGGTGACGACTTGGTGACTCACAAAGTGCAAGGGGTGGAGGTGCATCTTGACGGCTTTCGCAATATATTATTCACGTGTCTAAGAGTCGCCTTCCAAGATACTGGTGATCTAAACGGCACTTGTAAATGGTGTTGCTTGGTTTCATCACATGTCTGTTATCACTCACTAGACTGGGAGCGATCCTGTAAGCACTTGTGAACTACTCTGGGTCCGACCCTTCCTCAGGTTACGTAAAATACGTGATGGTCAATGAGTCATAGTCACTTAGTTATAATACTGGAAAGCGGCACGCGTCAATTCTCCCCTCCCCTCTACTACAAATGCTCAGGTGAGTCGAAGGTGGAGTGGGGGAATACAGAACTGTTCCCTCCTCATCTGGAAGTTCTGGAAAGTCCATACATGAAGAAGTAGCAAAATTTTTTCCCCCCAGAATTCCAGGCAGACTCCTGAAATTCTAGGCAGTTAATATCTGAAGTTGCGCTCGCTCTGTGTACTGGGACTCATCTGGAATCGCCACACCGCATGAAACTGCAGTCATAGCGCTGTCTCACTCTGCAAGCTGGCTCCCTTTCTTCCCCCTCACCACAGCAGGCGAGGGTGAGGGCCTGCTAATGTGTTCCCCCCTTGTGGAGAGGATTTGCATCAGGAATGATGCGGTTACCGGGTGGCTCATGTCCTACTTTGTTGTGTGTGCCATTACAAGCGTAGCATAAATGCTGTGGTTATTCATTACAATTATAAAAACATTACCCTGTGGAAACTAATCATATAAAACAATGGCACACGTAAAACGACACTAAGAAATAAAAATATATAAAGGCTGTTCACGATAAAGTGAGCGCTTTTGAAATCAACCCTTAGAAAAATGTCACTGCCCCTGCCTGCGTATACATTAACGGGCGCACCGAATGACATGCACCCAGTAAAGTTGGTAACAATGGATGGAAATTAGTTCCATAATGTAACATAGAATAAAATGTGTTAGGTAACGATTTGTGATCATTTAAATTATTTCTTTCGCTTTCTGTTATTTTAATGCATCGAAGTGTAGAAATGAGCAGATTTGTAAACAACTTATTGTTCTAATAATTTTACAGTTTCACTAGACCAATGCATGAATAAAGTGATGAGGCCCATAGTAATGTGAATTTTACTTAAGGTGGAAGAGTACATATCATGCAAACAAACAGGTCTTAAGCAGGGCTCTCAAAAGTGTTCATTTTGATGTGAACAGCTTATACAAGCCTTACTCGTGGAAGGCGGGGTGGAATACGAACTATCTTGTTGCTTGCTGTGGTGTATTAGTTTGAGAAAACGTATCTCTCTTTCTTTGTTGACCTGTTGGTCTCACAGCAAGTCAAAACAGTTACATGTGACATAATGGAAGGTTGCCAACCTCGGGTCTCCCGTAACCTGGGCTGGCAAGCTAGTGATTCAATAGAGTACACTTTAATGAATGATTTTAATGCGGACAAATATGCATACAGAGGTCATCTTAAATACAACTCGGGAGTGATACACTTGTACCTTGGTTAATTGTGATGAGTTCATGGGAACTCTGTGGTTTAGAGTTTGTGGTTTGACTCTCAGTCAGTATACAAAGTACATAAAACAAAAGTTTAAAAAAATCATAAGTACACAGGTGCTCATTATTCACAATACGGTTAGAAAATTTCATTATATCTTCGTGGATGCTCTAGTTAAGCGTCCGAGTCCTGATCCCGTGGGATCATTGGCATACATTACATGACACTGGTAAAAAAATTTACAATTATTTTATGATATTCTGCTAATCTACTCACTAACAATCATAGTAACAAAACTAAGCTGACTATTCAATCTCTCCTTCCACTCCATTTCTAAAGTCCACTTCCTAACCCTTGCACTTTGGTGAGCATCTATAAGTGTCACTGATTGATTAAGTGAGTTGTCGTCCACTAACAAATTACTACATGAAGTGGTGAGAATGTTCTTAAGTGAAAGAGAAAATGTACTGGTCAACAAGAAAAGCTATTTAATGGCTATTTCTTAGTATGTCTATCTTTTCACACATTTCTCACAGGTGTCAAATTACAGGGTAACCTCATAACTGTTGCTCTATCAAACTGTTTATTGCAAGGGCTATCTAACAAGCTTTTACACATCATGGGATACTGGTTTAAACTAGGAGAGCTAAATTACTGCTATTCGTAGATGTTTGTCTAATACTGTCTACGTGTTTTAAGCTTATGTTCACCTTACTGTTGGCTGTCACTGGATGTTGGTAACTTAGTGACTGTCACCCATTTTTTCAGTCTCAATTTACGGAGCACTGCACTTACTTGTTGGCGGGCTTGTTCATGGCCGGACGTCCCTGGGGAGTGGGGGGATCGGCTGGTTTTGCAGTGCGAGGGAGAGACAAGGCTGGATCCTCGACATGTGCCTTCAATGATCGTGGTCCTAGGTACAACAGGGGCAGTGTGAGGGAGCAACAAGGATGAGCCCTTCACCTCAACTGCACTGGTTCTTACCCATAGGGCAGGATGTTTCGGTAACTTGGAGTCATCTGGCGCTGAGGTATTGTCCCCAGCTGCGGTCGTCTGCAGGACACCAAGCGCCGGGGCATGATGGGTTGAGGCAGTGCGAGGGAGTGGCGAGGTAGAGCCCTTTCACCTCGACTGCTTGGGTTCCTACCCGATGGGCAGGATGTTTCTGGGCATCGATAGTCTCGGATTCCGGATTGGTGGCCAGAGGGCAGGATAACCCTTCAACCTCGGCGGCACCGGTAGAATCTCCTGCTCATTTAGAAGACTGGTGTAGGGTGTTGGTGTCGCTGTTGCTTGACCTCCCTAGTGGGCCGGTTTAACATCTTAGCGGAAAATAGAACAGACCTCCTCTCATCCTCGGTGATACCAGTGGGTTCGTCCTCCTGGTGTGTATGACCAGTCTTATCCCCCTTCCTTTTTGGAAGAAGGTAGCCAGCTTGGGCCATCTGGATTCATCCGTTATTGTGTTACCAGCCAAGCAGCTGAGACCACCTCCCCAAGTTACGTAGTTCCGCAGCGGACCAAGGGGTGACACTAGTGGTGCTAGCAGACAGCTCTAGCAAACAGCTTCGCTCGAAAGGCCGAACTCATCACCCCACCACATCCCCTTGTCACAGAGGGCCTGTGGACAAGGAGAATAGAAGTCTGTGCAAAGTTCAGAAATGCCAGTTGTTCTCTGGAGTTGACCTCCGACAGCTCGTTCTACCACTCTGGTTCTGGAGCTCTCTGCCGACCTCAAAGTTCTACCGACCTACCAGAAGCTCTTCAGCGACTTCACCAGCAACCTTCCAGAAGACCTCCCAGAAGCTCTTCAACACTGCTGCAGCAGGCTTCGAAGACACCTTCAACACTCTTGCCTTACCTGCTGGTAACAGCAACTGCACTACCACCTCTGGTAGTGGCCCTCGAAGGTCCCTTATGGTCACACCAACTCCTGCCTTATCTGCTGGTAACGACAATTTCACCACCACTGCCACCTCTGGTAGTGGCCCTCAACGATCACTTCTGGACAATCGTTAGAATTAGTTAGGGTGAGTTATTTTCATTGCTACCTACTGGATCGCCTTGTTTAGTTTAGGACCAGGTCTCTTACACCTGGATTAACGTAATCTAACTTCCGTTCAGTACCAGTTAGTTAGTAGGTAGTATGGGCCACCATGTTTATTCCTGATGGAATACATACCAGTTCCGCTTAAACCTCTGCGTACTATTTTCTAGGGTATTTGTTCCTTCCACAGTAGATGACGATTGGCCAGAGCAAAGCTGGAGACTGCGCACCTGTATCTCTATTTACTGAAACTAGTGAAGGACTGCAGACTCCCTTCACAGAGTGAACATACGTTGACAACCCACACATTCGACAGCCACTCGTACTGTACACCTGGTGCACAGTACGGTAGAGCCCCAACCACTAGTAACTCAATTCAAGAGTCATCAGACCCCTAGTCCAGTTGACCCACTCCATCCACTGCGCTGAATTTTTGCTGGAGGGAGTGACATACTGAGTCTGGTGATCTGCCAACACTTGTACCCACACACACAGTCATTGTCTGGCACCAAGAAGAAACCCAACACTCTATAGCCCCCACACCTCGTGTTGCCGGTTAGCAGATCACCAAGTACAACTCTGGTCTGTTCAGGTGCGACTTTGGTTTTACAACTAGCCAGGCAACTTCGTTGCCTGCTCTCCTCTCGTGAGCATGTCCGCTGTGCCTGCCTTATGCCCTACACTCAATGAAGTGGTACCAGGTGAGAAGACCGAAACGCAACTACTACAGCCGATGCCTACGGCAGCTGCAACCCAATTCCAGCTGCACTTAGCAGTATAACCCCATGGGAACGAGCTCTCGGTGCCCGCCAGCTGGAGAGGATTCACCTGCCAGCTCCCTCCCGCACTTTATTCCAGCCTCCCATCAAGACAGCCAGACAACCTCGCCCAGTGGTAACCGACATCCGTCACGGATGTGTCGTACCACTGGGACTTGCCAACCCCTGGTTCCAGTGTCGCACGGTCAACAGCCCTCCAAGGGCCTAACTCCAGCTCCAGTCGCCACATCAGCAGCAGACAAAGGAGCTACCTCGGGCACCAGCAAGCACAGGTAAACCAGTGGCAGTTTGCCAACCCCTCCACCAGACAGTCAAAACCCCCTAATGACTTTATACCTTACCACCACGCTCAACTTTGTGTACCGGTCGAGGCCCTACCGGTCAACAGTAAGGTCAAAGTCAGCTTACATGTATCTCTGACCTATACAATAAAACCTTGCATGACCGTAACGAACCCTCTTAGCCAAAGGCCATCGCACGTCAATCATCATCCTGCAATTCTCTGTAGCAGTGTCGTACCCATGATCAACTTGAATAGCAAGTGGCTAAGCAGCTATACAAAGAGGCAGAACTCCATGTTCCCAAGGCTGGTATGCTTTGGGCTGAACTAATGGAACAAGCTGGGTATTACATGTACCTAATCAGCTCTGCATCCCTTGTATCACACCTACCGTTGAGAACATAAAACAGCACATAGCAAGTTCAGCTTTAGTGATACAAGACTGTTGAGTCCTTGCCCTAGGTACAGAACTAGCCCAGGGCATAATGAACACTCCACGATACTATGCTGCAGTGAGCAAGATCACTGGCAGTGCAAAATGAAACGAAACAGCCAACTGGTAATGGACCTCTCTCCAGGGAGTCAAGAGTGGTGTTCATTCCGACTTCAAAATAAGCAAGAAGAAGAGGCATATTTTTGCTGTGAAATTTATATACATTGCCATCCTTTGTAAAAACAATACTGTAAGTCCAAGAGATACACTACAACAATAACTTACGTTTAAGGCCACCATTTTCAAGTGTAGATTCCTTCCTCTTGACTCCTCTAAATTGTTGCCACTGGTTTGGGCTTGAAGTAACTTGGCTCAGCGATTGACTCCACTGACTCAACATAGCTGAAATGTTGGCACCACTGGTAGGTGACTGGGTTAGGGTGGAGGTAGGACTTGATGTGAACACTGGAATAGAGGCAGGGATATTGTCATATAGCTGAAGGAGGGAGGCCTGGTGCCATGCAATAAAATAGTCACACTGCAAAATAATACATAAACCATAATTTCTCTTACAATTAAAGCCTAATGACTTAACAATGCTAGTAGTACATTAATTACAATGTCTTAATTGTTAAATTGCGAATTAACAACAGCAAAAACACTAGTACCTAGTTAACCTCACAGTACATTAGTACTGTGCATACATAATTACATTTACCAATCACCTATCATACCAACATTATATACAGCAATACAGAATCAATGCACAGTACAATCAATGAGAGAATTGGGTGGCTCTTAACAGCGGGGTCTTGAAAGCAGATTATGGTAAAACGAGGTGAATGTAGAGCAGCGCCGAATTGCAAGAGCAGGGGAAATGGAGATCACTCGAGAAAATCCCCCAACCAGCAGAAATGTCTGGCACAATTCCCACATGTGAAAATCCAGGAGTGATCCAACCAGAAATTGAACATGGTTCACCTTGGTGGGAGACAAGTGGTTTTACCACTACAACACCTTCCAAATTGTGTTAAAATGGACCACAATACAAGGATATTACATAAAAAAATATGTAAAATTGTTTATAGTCTTCCAGTACTTTGTGTTTTGGCTGATAGCAACATTTTTTATAATAGTTCATGTACATATACACAAATAAATTGATCACATATGTATGAATTATTACATATTGCAGTACTTAACAACACATGCAACACAGCTGTTAAACATTTTGACTGAGTTTGGCCACATGACGTCCAGCCGAACGGAATGCAAAACAACACTGAGTTTCACTTCAAACACCAGAGTTCACCATTGTGCAATATGGAGGCATTCTCAATAAAAAAGAAAAAACAGTTGGTGGCAGTGAAAAATAATTGTATGCACAAAAAATTAACCCAACAAGATAACTAAGAAAAAGAACTGTTTGAGACTCCAGTCAACACCGTCCATTGCAGAGGGTGCCATCATCACATCAGTCATAGGTACCTCGGCATCCCACCTGTTTCCTATCCGCATAATTAATACTTGTAAACACCGTGGTAGCAGGTCATGCCTACGTCGCTTGTGGATTAACCTCCCTCCCCCCTTTTTTTTCATAGCCTAAGGGAGAATTTACGTAAATTAAAACCTGCCGTAACAATTAGTTTCATTTTTATTAATGTAAAGAACTATGCATACCATATTGAATTACAAATGTATGAAATTAAATGCGTTCAATTGTAGTTTGAATCCTTTTTATTTCAAACCACCTAGAAGTAATTTGTGCTAATATAATTTTCTAATTGGCTCATTATTTACTTAAGCAACCACCTACTGACAGGAGTTGACGACTTGAACATATTTGGTTACCCTCAGCTTTAACAAAGCCAGGACAGTACTCCTTAGACTGCACAAGACTCCATTGGGATTCACCCTCAGCTTTAACAAAGCCAGGACAGTACTCCTTAGACTGCAGAAGACTCCATTGGGATTCACCCTCAGTTTTCCAGTTTAACCGTACTCATTACCACAGTCCCTGTCTGCATCATAGACCGGACTTAGGAGGGCTTGAGTGTACGCCTGGCATTCAGGGGAGTATGCTCCTGTGTATACAATTTTATTATAGTGAGATGCCACTAATTCAAAAGGAAAAGCTAGCCCATCGGGCATTACAAAGAGAGTCAGATGCTATAAAATGTTTCTGTAAACCCTCCAGACAACAGTGACGCAGTAGAAAGTACCAGGACACAAAATAAACTGGCGGTAACACCAGAATTTGATTTAAGCCACTCCTATGAGAGATCAGAATGGAATGCCTTGCTCGGCATCACCAGGCTCTGGCATGATCTCGATTACATCAACACTTTAGATTCGTCAGTACCTCATTCTGAAAAAAACCCTGCCACCTCACCCTTGTACTCCAGTATAAGAACCTGCTTGTATAGTTCACACAGCTGCAGGAAAGATATTAAAAATACGTATCCCAACCAAACCTACCACTGCACATAGTATAGCGTCAATCTTACCAGACTTCGTCCCCTTGCGAAAGCCAACCCGACCCGAACCCTACTGATGCAAACTCTGAAGTCAGAAATGAGTGAATAAATCCTCACCAGGCCTTGCATAGACTTATTTCTTCCATTTACCCCGTGATAACTGGCATCACGATTTTTGACAGCCTTCACGGTGAGCTGGACCAAACTCCCTGGGAGGGAGACATTCATGGTCAAGCTCACCCTGAGGTTTGATTCTCCTCCTCCCATTAAGGTCTCTCCACCCAAACTGTGTCAATCGAGATCTTCTGAAGTGGAAAGATCCATGACTCAGCCAGGCAACCCACTCAATAAAAATATAGACATTTAAAGAGTGGAACCAGAGTTTAGAAACCATCATGAGGGAATCAGTGTCTACCCATCTAAATAATCCAGCCTCGCAGAGGTGGGAACCCAAAGTTCCAAGCAAGGAGATATTAAGTAGGGTAGCAGCAGCAGAGGCTGCTGCAGGAGCGTTCGCACATCAAAGTCAATCACTGTACACAAATTTCAATCAATGGGAAGGCGACACAGCTTGACTACAGGTCTTTTAACCTGTCCCTGGTGCTGGTTTATAGTCGCTACCCTAGGCTCACCATCGCTGCCAGGGTGCAGCATGCTGACCTATTCCAGCTGCCACTTGAGAGGAGGAAGGTTATCCTCCTTCAGTAGTACCAGGTCGCCCACCTTGAGCGTACCATGACTTTGGGTCCATCTTCCACGTGGCTGCAGGGTGTCCAGGTACTCCTTCTACCACCGTTGCCAGAAGTGCTGTGCTGCTTGCTGCACCAGCTGCCACCTGTCCAGTTGCTTATTGGGAGTTCTGTAAAATTATCACCTGGAGGAGAAGTCATTGATGAACCAATAAGAAAGCATGCAGGGGTAAGAGCTTCTAGATCATTCGGGTCTGTGGAAAGTGTGCACAATAGTAGTGAGTTAAACACCGCTTCAATCTGAGTACAGATAGTAGTCAGCTCTTCAAATGTGAGGACCTGCTGACCAACAACTTGTTTCAGGTGATATTTTGTTGACTTTATAGAGGCTTCCCAAAATGTGGTACAGATGGAGGGTTGAAATGCCACTGTGTTCTCCTTTTCAGTTATGTGGAGAAGTCATGATGTGTTCATGCAACTCAGATAGATAGCGACTTGCACCCACAAAGTTGGTGCTACAATCGGTATAGACGTCCTTGCACAATCCTCGTCTGGATGTGAACCTATAGAAAGCATTGAGAAATGTATTTGTACTGAAAGCAGTCACAACTTCTAGGTGAACTACCTTGGTTCTCAGACAGACAAACAAACAAACAAACACAAATAGGCCTTTGTCACCTTAGCATTGCGAAAGTTAGATGCCCTGATTGCAAATGGAGCTCCGAAATCAATACAGATGGCAAGGAAAGGTCTAGCTGACTGTACTCTTCCGGTGGGAAGATTCCCCATAACAGGCTGGGTTGGAATAGCACTGAATCAAAAACATTATATGCATTTGAACATACTTGCCTTCACAGTACTTCTTCCTGACAAAATCCAATACCCCCTTGTGAATTACAGACAGAGGCAATGGCGTCAGCGTGTAGGGCTGAGGTATGGTAGAAGTCAATCAACAGATTCGTAACATGACTTTTCTTAGGCAGCAGCACTGGATGTTTAGTACTGAAACTGACACAGGAGTTCTGTAAGCATTCTCCCACATGCACAATTTCCTCTAAATCGAGGAATAGGCATACTCTTGTAAGACTGGGTGAGCACACCTTCCTTTAGCTATTGAGTTCTATGTCATACATAAAAGAGTCTTGCTGAAGAACTTGCTTCAAACAGAGCCCTCGTGAATGCTCCAACTCTGATGTGCTTATTGGTCCGACACATTGCATATCAGCTGACGTCTTCAGATTCAAAGACAAATCTAACTACATACGCCATGACTCTCTGAACATTGGACCAGGAGAACTTCTCAATACAATCCTGAATACTGAGGCTTTAAAACTTACATACAAATGAAATGACACTTGTAATCTTCATCAACACTTCAGGTTCTTGTTGGTGCGGTGCAGGGTCCTCATTCGGCCAGTAACTCTCTTCTGATGTCAGCCATTCCGGTCCTTTCCACCACTGCAAATACCCAACAATATCAATAGATGTCAAGCCCCTGGAAGTACAGTCAGCCAGTTTGTCTCACACTTGAATATATAGCCAGTGAATTGCAACTTTACTTTCCTGAATATGTGCTACCCTATTTGCCACAAAGATCTTCAGTGTGTGCGGAGCCGTCCTGATCCATGTTTAAGTTACAGTCGAGTCACAGCATGCTGTAATCCTTTCAACTGTAATGTGATTTCAGAGAATACCTTCTGCGGTCTCAATCAATTTCAAAAGGAGATGTGCTCCGAGCAACTATAAACGAGGAAGAGTGACAGTTTTCAGTGGTGCTACTCAAGACTTTCCAAGTAAAAGATGTACCCTTGTCTCACTGCTGCCTGAGCTTCTTAGATATACGACCACTGAATAACCATGATTTAAGGCATCACTGAATCCATGAATCTGATAGACTACTTTGTTTGCTGGAGATACAAGGCAGGGAATGCAGATTTGGCTAAGAACTGGAATCTTGGTAATGAATTGTTGCCATTCCTCCTTCACCTCATCAAGTGGAACTGCATCCCAGTCAAGACCCAGGAGCCATAGCTCCTGAAGGAATAGCTTTGCACGGAACATAACCAGTGTAATTCAGCCCAAAGGGTAGTATATTTTTGCAATTTCAGAGAGGATGGCACGCTTGGTTATGATTGCAGTTTTTTGGTGAATGTAGTACGAGAATGCATCAGTGATTACATCCCACTCAAGGCCTAGCACCTTGATCACTTTCTTATCTTCCTGAAGATTAACTGAACACTCTCTGTGATACTCGGTTAAGGCCTCCATTACAGACCTACAGTTGCCTGCCCATTTCCTTAACTCAAAACGTCCCTGCTTAAGTAGGTCAATTAGTTCTCTCTGCAAGGTAAAGACTTCTGAAACTGAGGATACACAAGTTATAATGTCATCTACGAAGATGTCCTCCATTAAAACTCTTGCCGTATTAGGGTACTTGACCAGTTCATCTAGCAAGCTTCTGTAGAGCTATCATGGCTAAAAAAGGGACAGAAGACACACCACACGTCACTGTATCGAGTTGGTATGTCTGGATTGGTAGTTGTGGATTCTCTTGCCACAGAATCAATATGGCTTGTTTTCTGAATGTACAAATACCTAGCGGTACATCTTACAAATATCAGTGGTAAATACTACTACTGGATGGAGACTGAAATGAGTTACGAATTCAACTACATCCCTTTGTAGTTTCGGCCCAGCCATTAGCACATTATTGAGTGTGAGTGAGTTTCCAGATGTAGGAGCAGAGGCATCAAATACAACCGTAACTTTGTTTTGGAGCTTATTTCCTTAATGACAAAATGATGAGGAATGTGATAGGCTGCCTGTTACTCAGGAACTGCCTCCATGCAATACATGTGCCCCAATGCCTCATATTCCTTCAGGAATGCAATTATTATAGTCATTGGTTTCTGGCTGGCTGCTGAGGCGACATTCTAAACATTGTAGCCTGGTTACTACCTGACAATAGGAGTCATCAAGGTCATGATGATGCTTGAAGTGGAGTCTATAACCACATATAGTCCTTCAGGAGTACGGCTGTGAGTTTGAACAAAGTGGTGTTTACAATCATCATCCTCTGGATTAACATGCTTCTTTGCAGGGAATTCCTTACATTCCCAAAACCTTCATATGGTGTCTGTGAAACACTGCTGTGCAACTGTGAAAAAGGAGACAACACTATTGGTGGCAGCAACTGCTCCATGGTCAATCTTCCTCATAAGAACCCAGCCAAACACAGTATGCAAAGCAGTAGGAAATCCCTGTGGGGCTTGATGCCCCCCCACTGTCAACTAAGTCTAGGTAAACATCTGCTCCCAAAAGAATGTCAATTGTCGCAGGAATGTAAAACGAAGGGTCGGCCAGTTCCAAACCCACATATTCTTCCCGCACCTCAGAATGCAACTGTACAGCAGGAAATCTGATGCTATGTCCTTTAAAATTAATACTTCTGTTAAAACACTGGATTCAGTCCTCAGCAAAGGCATTAAGGCAAGTGTCACCTTACCCCAGTTGGCATTAACAACTGAGTGGGCAAGCCAACTACCGGAACGTGAACACTGCATATACGAAATCCCAACCTCTAGACACACCTTTCTGAAATGAAGAATGATTGCGACCCTGAATCTAAAAGAGCACGAACTTGAACTAAAGCACTATTAGCATCCTTAATGCGAACCAAGACTGTTCCATCACAACAGTACTTGAACAGTCTCACTGAGAGGTCATTGACACCACAACAGGTCGGACCTCAACTTGCTCCTCTGTCACGGTTGGCAACACTGGAGGGTGGTTTCATCTTCTGGACCAGTTATAGGTGCAGGGTTATGGAGGAGAGTATGACAGCTTCTGTGGTAATGCATGCATTTCTTTCGTGAGGTACACTCCTTTACATGATGTGAACCTAAGCAGTTGAAACACAGATTATTTCCTCACACCATCTATTGCCATCCTTCTAATGCTCTTGCAAGAAATTCATGACATTTATAAATAGAATGGGTTCCTTGACATGCAGCACATATATCTCTGCCAGAGGTGGCCATAAATTAACTCTTAGCACTTGAACCCTGCCCAGACACAGTACACTTGGTGAAAGAACATAATCCCAAGACTGCTGACGTGACACTGCTGGCTAACGGCAAAGCCTTGCATGTGACTCAAGAAAATGCAGCAACTGATGAAAGGTAGGTATGGTGACATTCTTATGAGCCAGCTTGAATTGGTTATGTGTGTCCTGATCCAATTTTGGCAATACAATATTTAACAAAACAAAGCTCCTCTCACCTACTGGAAATTTGAGAATACTAAGAGCACCAAGATTCTCTTTGATCGAGGATAACATCTTCTTCGATATTCGGAGTGACGAAGTCAGCTTGGATCGTCACGCTTTGTAGTTCAAAAGATAAGGAAATACGTCCATGGATGGTGAGGGTGCAATGGCTTGGCCATTCGTACAGCCTTATTTTGTGGTTCCAAATCTTGGTGTTGGTGTTCCAGGAATAGATCACAGCAAATGAAGTTTCCTGATGCAGCCAAGTCCAACAACGCTAAGGTGATTCTGCCATTTATCCTGATCTCAATTTAGGGGGCCATAGGGGCTTCTGCCTCATCTATGAGCTTGATGGTGGGTTCAGTTTGCCCAGCGGAAACACTTCCTTCTTTCCACTGGCGTTGCCATTTCCTTTCAATGATTTGGTAGGCGGGGGCTGCTTTGTCCTTGGTGGGTTGTGGCGCCGGGGTAGCATCCCGTGATTCTGCGTATTTCGACAGTTGCAGTGCTGGCTTTTGAGGGTAGGCCTTATCAAAATGATTTCCAGGACAAAACCATCATTTTGGCAGTCGAGGGTTCAGCGGTGGAGGTGGCGGGGGTGGCTTGATATGTCGTTCCCCTGCTTTTCCCTCGTCGAGGCGCTTGACTGGCTTGGGCTGATCAAGCAGAGCTTGTACCTGGAAGTTTCTCTCAGCTTAACATGCTCTGTCGATGAACTCGTCTATTGTTGTGGGCTTCAGCAGTAGTAAGATGTTTTGTATCCATGGCAACAATATGCGTGTGATCTGGAGGATACAAGAGTCTTTGTCCCCGTCAGGAAATATTCTACGATACATCTGTACTTTCCTGAATACAAAAATTTCTACCTCGTCCCCAGGCTTTTGGTGTAGGCTGTAGAATTCTGTTGTTAATTGAATAACTACTTCTCCAGCGAATCGCTGCGCCAGGCGAGTGCTGAGTTGTTGCCAATCTGTTAGGAACTCACCATATACATTCCACCAGTCCAATGCCTTCCCCTTCAACTTGTGGTGCACTCCAGAAACCCGGTGTTTCTCGGGGATATCGTGAAGGCGGAATTCATGTTCACAGTCATTGAGAAATGTACAGGGGTCTTCATGTGGCCATGCAGCAAACTCCAGAAGTTGTGGTTCTCCCATGCACGTAACTTGGTTGCATGTTGAAGTAGGTCCTGGGTTTGCTGGTCTATACACTGCGGCTCGTTTACACACCTCACACTGATAGACTAGGCGCGGACTGTTTGCTGGCTTCTCGGGCCATCCAATACACACATAGTGGAAACTATCCCTGTATAGAATGCAGAGGACAGTATGGATCCTTCGTCTAGGCAAATTACCCATCTGTAGTATGCAGTCTGCCTGGTGCGACAATACTCACAACATTATTCTAACCTGTCAGTGTACCGAGACTCATCTGCCCAGCCGAGGCAGGTATAGTGATGCCAAAGGCGACAGTGGGTGCAATGTATGCGATAAATTCTCGTTCTGGGACAGCCTAGTCGTGAACAGCGGTTTGGTCCGGTTGTGGCCAAGTTGGCCTCCTCAATCTCAGGGCTTGCTAAGGGCTTCGTTCGATATTCTGGTTGTTTGTATGGGCGCAGTGGGGTGTTTTTCGATGACTCCCTGAAGTCTGACTGTTCTGGGCTCTGTAGACGTGGAGTTGACGGTCGTGGCTGGTTCGTCTGCATTGTCTCGTGCAACTTTGACAGTCATCGGACCCCACATTGGGCTCCAGAAAAAGATCCTGGGTTCCGCTCCTACTTGACACGTGACGTATCGGGAATAAATACTCACTAGATTGTCTTCGCAGAGGATATCCCATGCTTTATGGCAAGAAGTTGAGCCAGGCACTTCTATGTGTGCAGGGGTTCAGTTCTGCCCAGGGTGCTGGTGCCTTCCCGTTGTACAAATCTGGCAGTGTGGCTATGCGGGAGGGCACGAAATCAGGTGTCGGTAACACAATATGGCATTTAGGTGCCACTACTGCTTTGGTTATACCTGGACGATGGTGTACAAGAGCAGTGTTTGTGCGAAGAGTGACTGGTGCTGATGTGGTGTGGTGATTGGCTGAGACCTGAGGCTTAGGCAGAGGAGTAGGGAGAGCTCCTAACTACAGTAACCTAACCCTATCGCAAGCATAGCGTAAGCAATGTAAGTAACAGCAAATGCAAAACCGGACAGGGAGACTTTTTACTGGCGACAACAGGTAGCAGTGCTATTGTGACCGTGTGTGGTGGAGGATTTCTTCACCTTGTGTATGTATTGTTCGATATAATACAATTGCTTTTCTATTATTGAGTGCAATTTTTCTGTTCATATGTTAAATAGTATCGAATTAAAATCACGTTATATAAAAGTAACAATGATTGAGGTGGAATGCTTTCTGTGGTTTGATGCGTTATCAGATTACTTGTTCCCTTTCGACATTTCCATAATATTTTTCACCATTAAAATGGGGGTGAGTGGAGAAAATAAATAGTTTATCTGAACGTTTACAGCGCGGCGTATGAAATATCTCAACGGGAATGCATTACTCAAGACAAAATTTGTTTACCAAATTTCCAAACATTGAGAGGCTTGAGACAGCATAATATTAAGCCAACATGAACACATTTTGCAGCATAGCAGTTTTACTTCCAAATAAAATTCAAAATATGCAAATAATAACACACAAAGTCGTACATAGCTGTCATCTATCTAGTCAGTGCCGAATGTAATTTCGCAACATATCCATAGTTGTTGGCACAATATTTTCGATGACATAGAATTCTTGAAATGTCTCTCTTGTCGAAATCATCAGTCACAATACGGAGCAGCGAATAAATTTACTCTATTAATGAATTATAAATTCAAAACTTTTTTAATTACAATAATGTTATATTAAATGATAAAGGACTATTTAGTACAATCACTGCTAGACAATAGCACAAAATAGAACTGAGAAAAGGATAAACATATATTTTAATTTTCAATTTTGTATTCCAAAAAAAAAAGAGAGATTTATGAAGGTTAAGCTAAACTATAAATGTTTTAAAACAATGTTGAAAACTTTGTCTGCAGTTTCGGCATTTAATTTAGCGCAAATATATGCAAGCGAATACCAACCAATGTGGCAGTGAATTATAGGTACAATGTGGAAAAAGTAATTAATCTATTACTTAAATTATAACTTAGATATTATCTCCAATGAAATAAGCTGCTTTTTGTTCACAATAAATAAGTTCTTATAACTACTGACAGTGTTCTGGTTGATGTATTGGCTGCCTCCTGTGGGGCAGTCGGTTGAGTGTTGAGCTTGAGTAGTTCCGGTTTTGAAGCCCGGGTAAAGCAAGGGTGTGATTTATGCTTGTCCGTAGGAGTCAACCTTTCATGGGAAATGTCACTTCCAATATGGAAAATATGAGAAAAAAGTTTTCAAGGAATTAAAAACATTAGTGCTGTAAATCTGGGATTGTGTGTGCATTTTATGCTACTTTTATAAGTAAAACCTTGAAAACTAGTAACCAAAAGAATACTTGCCGTTTATTGTAATAAATTAATTAACCTACTAAGTGGACTTGCAATATATGGATATTTAACATTACAGTCAAGCTTGTAATTCAGTCAAATTTGTAAATAGAGAATCTAAATTAATATATAACATACTTTCAAACTTATATTTATTTATACAACAAATATAATTCAAAGATTATTATGTTTTATATTATATTTAAATAAATATGTTCCAACTAGAAATCGAACCTACAACTTCTTGAGCAAATACGTGTGGTGTTAACTTCAACATCAACAAACAAATTTTCTTATTACTATAGCCTAACGATATCGTTAGTTTCGAATCTGTTGGTGTAATAATTTGACAGGCATATAATTTTAAACAGTTACTATTTTAGTTTCTAATGAATTTCAAATAGGATTACACATTTGCACAATCTTTGTTTCACTATCGAGAAAATATTTTCTCTTAATGAACATTGCATTTGGAATAACATTTACTGACATAAATCATAGACAAACGTATATTACGGTCTGTTAAGTTAGTACAAACAAATGTATCCTAAATGCTACAGAAATGTTTTTATATTGGATAAAACATATTTACAGGTGGCATTAAATTTTCACCGACAAGTTACTTAACACCTTTTTACATAAACTTTAAATGTTTACTTTTTAATTTGAACACCTAGGCATATGTAGACCACAATTTCACATACTCTATCGTTTAGTACGGCAAGAATGCTTGCACGCAGATTAATTGGGTGGAATTTGTGAAGTAGATGAACGTTATGCTGTAGATTGTAATTTTATTATTTTATTTCTTGTTTTATGGACACTGTGTGTATGCATTCTTTAAAAAAAGGGGGGGGGGGGGGGGAGGTCAGTCCACTATGAGTAAAAACACTCATTTTCTCGACTTTGTGCAAATAAAGATACAAAAGATTTTCTATAGTTTCAAAAGAAAAGCACTGGCCTGAAATTACTGTTTTGTTATACTTTGATCAACTGTACGTATACATTAATTCACGTGGAATTACACCGAGTGTTAAAAACTAAGCAGTATTCTAGTTGTATAATTTTTATATAAATAAAATGGCCAAGTGCAAATTTTTAACACTGAGGATAAATTTCCTGTGCCTCTGCGAACGTCCTTCGTCCTATATTGCCTTACATATATAAACCTGAGCCCGCCGTAACTGATGTTTGTGGAATAGCCGATAGTACGGCCAGACATGCGTGCGCATCTCCCCCCCCCCCTCAAATTGGGATTCGGCAGCGTAGAAATTGGCCCGGTTAGATAAGACATGGCTTTTCATGCAGACAGCAGCTAGTTGTAAGAGAAATATTCTTGATGTCCGCATACAATAATTACATCTGCAACATGCGTCGATTGTTTCATTAATGTTTAGTGGCTTTATTTTCTGATGAATCTAGCCATATATTCCGCTAAAGTGAGATATCCGGTTTTCGCAAATGCGTTCGACAGCAGGAAATTCATTTCTGTGTAACGATAATAAAAGACAAATAGTATAACTACTTAACGTCTCACATAGAATAGGGTTTATTTTAATTATTAACAGAGCAATTATGAATTTCTCTTTCACAGTTATCTGTAATTATAGACATTTCACACACGTGTACTGTTTCATTGTTTGAAGCATCGAAAGTCGCGTAGATACCTCGAGACACTCTATATTGCACTACACTGTAGCTCAGCTCGCCTTTATAATTTGATGTTTATTCCACTAAGTGTTACCTGTTTGCGCGTGAGACATGGACTTCTAGTGAGGAGTTTATGTGAGATATTCGGTTTTTTCATTTACTTAATAAATCGCAGGACATGTTGCATTATCAAATTAAATGAGTTATATTCACTTGGAGAAGCCGATGTCAGAATGATGCTCCAATAGAAGCTAAAGAGATTCTTGGCGCAGTTAAAACGCTGAACGATTGGCAGAATAGTTCTGAGTTGCTGGTTGCCTAACAGCTAAAGCAATACATATTGTCAAAAGCCGAGGATTGCCGAAGGGGACTATAACTTTTTCCGTCGTTCACTTATTCTGACGGGAAGTGTACATATTTGGAATAAAAAAAATTATCGAAGACATATTAATACTTTGTTTGGTAAATGTATTGTTAAACAGAACTCATCTTATGACTTTGTACAATATGAAGGCATTAAAATATGAAAAGGAATGAAGGGGGGGAATAAGGAATTAACGGTATTAAGAAATAATAGACCGTAGAATAAACGGAACAACTGTATGTAGGTCGGCATAGTTTCAGGAATGAATGGAGATATTTGGGCGGCTCTTGACATGTATTGCAGTTACCCGCAGCAGTGGCAGGCTGAATCTGCTGTACCCGGTCCCGAAGGTACGACAGGAGACAACTTCCAGAGCAGATTCAGTGCGCACAAATCCATCTTCCAGATCAGTTCCTTAGCGGTGAGCGCTAGGAACGAAGACTGACTCAATAAGCGAAGGCTTAAGGGGCGCAGGCTGGTCAACATCTGAGCAACGGGTGCTAGACAATTGAAGACTGGTCTCAATCAGTTCGGCTCTGAGCGACTGGCACTAGAAACGAAGACTGGTCAAGAGACACTGGCTGTCGCTCCTTTTATACTAATTTTGTGCTGCTGCCAGATGCTGATTTGCTCGTACCACTAGGGCAAGGGATAGTCGCAGAGCTGGGGGTGCGAATGCATGGCTTGCCCCTGTGATGTCACCGGCCGCCTGGAAGGAGATGCGAAACTAAAAACAAACAATAATTACTAATAGAGCTATCTAGCGGGAAGTAAAAGAACTCATCTCTAAGTACTGTTACGGTAGGCAAGTGAACAAAACAACCTGCAAGGCAGACAGTACAATCTCACACTTTAACGGGAGGAAATTAACTTCCAACTTCGCAAGACTACGGATGGAGCGGAAGTCGTTAAATCTCCACAAATTTAGCAGAATGAATTAAGGTTGTTCAAGTAGCCTTTTCATGAAGAACTCATACTGAGCTGAAAAAAACTGAAAAAATTAAGTAAATGAAAAAATTAAAATGAAATAAAACTAAGTTAATTCAAAGTGATGTATAACTATTTAAAATGAATAATTAAATTAAAATACTTATAACTGTAAAAATTAGTTGAAGTAAATATTTGGATAACATTATAATTTCAATATCTTGTATCTCAAGAACTAGAACCAGTCTGGAAAAACTACAGCCATTTATGGAATCAGTACCCCCAAAATTCAATATATTCATTTAAATATCCTTGGCAGCACAAAAAAGTTTATTTTTGTTCGGCTGTGAGAAAATAGGTGTGTTGGTAGACTAGTAATAAATATGTAGTTCTTATGCAATATATTATTACATCAAGTGCATACAAATTCGGTGTGCTGTCCGTTTAGTGCAATTTTCTAGACTTGGTTAAGCTTTATTTGCATGAGGCGGAGGAATACCTTGGAAGTAGAATTTTAGTACGACTTCAGAAAACTTGGAAGTAACAGTGAATGGACTATAGCAATCAATTCATTTTTCAGCAAGATAGAATCCCACCCACTTTCATATAGACGTCCATATTAATCTCCAAGATCATCTCTCTGGTCACTTAATAGGGCACACACTTGCTCACATCTCCACTAGACTCCAAAGTTATCTACCTGCCTTTATTACTCAATTGGAGAGTTGGAAGATCCTAGGTACATTTAAAAATAACCTTGTATTTGTAATCCCATCATAGGTACATAATTTTCTTACCTTGGTAACAGCCAGCAAAAGTTTTTCACAATCCACAAAAACCTGTCTTTTATCTGGTGTGATATTCACATCTACATTTTGCCTAGATGTCTTTATATTGAGGAACACAAAAGGGTACTGATGTCTGTTGAACTGACGATATACATCATTCACACATCTTATAACCTGGAACAAAATGTTACTTACTTCAATATTTATTTCACTGCTTTAAAAAAAATTACATACAAATCTATGAGAACAACCATATGTAAAATGTAGTTTCCATGTACACAATACTCATCAACTATGGCTTGTTTATGGTTAACTAAAAATTTTTGAAATCAACTGCTAGAAATTATTTTTGCTTGTAACAGCAGATATTTAAATGTGAATGGATTACACTTACAGTGATGTTTGCAGCAAAATAGGAAATGCAATCACGTCTGGACAACTTAACAGAAGTGCTTTACATTAGATCCTGACTGGTATGACCTTTCACTGTTTCCAGGAATAGGGTTGTTGATTAGGGGCAGTCACAATAGATATTTTGGGAAATTTTGAACCAATTTTGACCCACCCGCAACATCTACAAGGTGTCCCAAACTAATCTCTGAACCTGAATAACACAGAAATTAGTAAAGACAATCTAAAAGAACTGCTTGTATTTGATGCTATAAGGTCAACATTGGGTGTGCGTGAATGTTGCTAACAGATAAAAATGTTCAAAATGTCCACCAACAGCAGCCAGACACCGTCTGTAATGCTGTAGAACAGAATGACAAACAGTGACTATGGTTTCGATGGGAGTGGATTCACAGGCAGTCACAATCGCTCTCTCATGGTATCCAGTGCCCATGGCTTTGTGGCATTAACAGTGTTCTTCAGAGTGCCCCACAGATAAAATCCAACTGCATTAAATTTGGGGATCTGGGTGGATACTCGACACTTCCTCATCAGTCTATCGACCTCCCAAAAAAATGTTTTATACAGGAGCGATCATACGTCTAAATGGTAATGTGGCAGTGCACCATCCTGCTAGAAAAAACAATACGTCATCTGTGTAGAATTGGGGAACAGCTGCAGCAGCGTAGATACGATTAACTAACGGAGGGAGGGTGGTTTCTCTACTTCATGAATTTTTACTGTCAGATTAACATGTACTCCAATTTGACATAAACTATAGCACTAATGATATTAATAGGTGTCACTATTAAAATACTTTCTCTTCTCAATAAAATACTTATGGACTTACGATATTTCAAAACAAGATACTTTTTTCTCAATAAAATACTAATTTCAAAACAACACTGCAAAACTATTTCACTAATCAATCCCAATTTTCGACTGGAAACTTCTATTTCATAAGGAGGGAGAGAAAGGGTATCACGACCACCAGTAAACCCCTCCTGGCTCCGCCACTGAACAGCTCTCACATTTTCCTGCAACATGGTGCGATAACATTCACATGTCCCCATTCCATCCTGTAGCGGTTGAAAGTTCCATTCAATTTAAAGCGAGCACCGTAAAAATGAAGGAACGCGTGCACTTATTCGACAACGGACACTTTCTTATGACACAGTTTCTTCCTGGAGCAAAGAACTCATCAGCCAGCCACTCGTTCTACAAGCCAGCCGCCAAAACAAGAAAAAGACAATGCTACACTTCATGCAGCTGCCGCTCGACGCCCCGTGACCACAGCATGCCACAACATAGAGCGCACAGTGAGGGGAGCGTTACAGAAGCCGAACTCACTCTCTTGAGGGGTAATAGTTCTACATTACCCTGAGAGGGAGAAAATTTCTTTTAGTCCAGATGATTCTATGTCGCAACGGAGAAGGTGGGGGGGGGGGGGGAGATTGATGTGTGACGTATTTTATAATATGAATACAAGCTCGACTTTGCCTCATCTAAACAACGTGCTTGCACTTCACTAAGGTGAGGTTAGAATGGTGTTAAGGGTTGGTCACCTGCCTGCAGGTGTACTGTTCACTCCACACTTTTAAATCAGACATCACATAAATTATCATCAGTGAAATTTTACTATCGGCAGAGCGATCGAGCCCGCCATCCAAGGTCACATAGTTCTACAGCACGCCAAGGGATGAAACCACAAGTATAAACGCTGACGCGTGCCACCTCAGCAGAAAACCAAGCAGCAGATGCCGTTAGCAGAAGACACTAGCAGACAGCTCATGGGGCAGTGCTCACTACCCCCGCCCTTGCACCTCAGAGGGCCTGCGGACAAGGAGTATATAAGTCAGTGCGCTGCCCAAAGATCGTCAGTTTGTCTTGTTCCTCCCATAGCATTGAACTGTGTCAGGGGAAGTCACCAGGTCCTCACGACCCACTAGAAGCTATTCAGCAACTGCAATAATGTCTTCCAGACATTCTGGTAATGCTTCGCCAACAGCTCCTAAAGATGTAGTCAACCCTCTTGCCTTACCTGCTGGTAACTGCAATTGCGCCAACACTACCACTCTGGTAGTCGTCGTCAACTGTCCCTTCAGGACACCTTACACATACCATACCTACTGGTAACAGCAAAAACTCACCACTACCACTTCTGGTAGTGGTCGTCAAAAGTCCCTTCTGGACAACGAATCAGATTAGTTACGGTCAGTTAACAATTAACTACCTAGCCGAATCATCTTTTATAGTTCAAGACCAGGTCTCCTTCACCTGGATTCACGTAGGATAACTTCTGTTCAACTTTGGAATAGTTAAGAGGTAATACGGGCCACAGTGTATATTCTACTTGGAATATATATGTATTCGCATTTACTGCTGAGCATATTTAATTTGAGTTACTGTGTTTACTCTATGTAGCCACGAGTCCTTCACAGTGAAGCAGGAGGCTACCAATTTCGCACCACACATCCATTAGATGGCCACCCTTGCTGTGTCTCCAAGGTATAGCATGGTAGAGCTCCAATCACTATCACGACCTCCCTAAAGCGGCTAGCCAGCCAGACCTGCCTATACCTCCATCCACCGTGCTGAAACTATGCCGGAGGGAGTAAAAGTTTGGTTCTGGAAAACTGACCCCTTTTGGAAACTACACCCACGACTCGACAAGCAGCTAGACGAAACCCAATGCTCTGTATCCACTGCGCTTAACAGTGCTGGACGAAGGAGCACAGGGTACGACTCTTGCCTGTTCGGCTTCGGCCTTGGTTATACACACCACTTGTGACTTTGCCACCTGCTTCACTTTATCGAGGCCAGGCCAGTAGTAGTTACTTCCTTTTATGCCTCATACTCAGAGGAAGGGTAATTGGCAGAAAGAGAGAATGGCAGCTACTTACTAACTCAAAGACTAAGCAGAATTGTAACTCTGTTATAACTGCACTTCGCAGTATCCACAATCTCTTGCCGTCTGCAAGGTAGAGAGGCCTCACCTCCCAGCTCCTTCCCCACACTTACAGTAAAATCCCGTACCTATAAGTTTTTTAATACACCGTCATATAGTACTATACTACCAAGGTTAAATTATCTGGTTATAGTGAATGAGGGCTTATTATGTATTTCCGTTTTACGAGCGATTCAAATGCATTTCGATTAATTGTATTTGCCTTTTCTAACAATTGTGGTGAATTGAAATTGCTTAAATTGTGCACTTAGTATAATTAATCTCGTAAAACTTGTATACGCCGCAGTCCATGAGAAGTGACAACGCTGCAGCGCAGTAGATGATGCAATGCTGCACGCTTTGTCCGACTCGTGCTCTGTGCTCGCATCTTGCATCCTTTATCTACACTGTATTTGCTACCAGTTGCCCTCTGCCTTGCTTTGTGCATTGGTGCATACTTTTAGCATGTTGATTACTTGTGAGATTGTACGCCTATTTTTATTTTAAATGGCAAGTTCCTAGCGCCAGCAAGTATGAAATGTGAACAGCCAGAGTATCAGATCAGCTTGTGGCGTGCTATTCAGGTATCACAAGATGGCCGTTACACAGAATCAATACGAATGCGAGCAGATGAAGTTATGTGGAACATCCTGCGGCATGCTTTCTAGGTTCCACAAGATGGCTGGTATAATATGGGCACTGGCATTTAGTTACAAGAGCATCACTCAATATGAGCGCGAGCAGATGATTGGTTGAACATTCATGGAAATTTTTGCGACATGCGATTCGGTTTCGTTATTGATTAGTTTATAAATTGCTGGTTTACATGTTGATTTAAATTTTCTAATAACGTTTGCATAAACGCCAACATATTTATCAACTTTTGTCTTGTGGGATGTTTTGAAATGTACGTAGCTTAAATATTTTTGTTTTTGCTACTACGCAGCCATGTTGAAAACAGTTGCATTGCCATTAGGCCTACAGGTGTTCACATACGCCTTTTTCTGCATTTAGCTGCACAGTAAAATAAAAACGATGTGCAGTAATACTAACGATCGCCCTTTATTAATTTATTTTGTTCCTGTAATTATTTCAACTGACGACGTAGAGGCAGCAGATAGCAATCGGCCACAACATGCAAGTACAGTAGAACTTATTTTAATGTTTACATGCACGTGTCTTGGCGATTCCTTGCATAATTAATGCACCCTAATTTTTTGCACTAAAAAATCCTGTAAAAAAGGTGCGAGAATAATACTAGTAAATATGGTATACAGTAGTAACTTTTTGCGAATAATTTTTGCTGCTGTAATGACGTCCCCGCACTATCACATCTGAATATAAATTTCATATTTAAGTATTTAACATTAAAATCATGTATTAATTATGTATCATGAATTCAGACATCATTATTTATTACTTTATAAGTGATAGCACACATAATCTAGCTATATTTGTAATTCCCGCCATGTATATATCAGCAAAGTCACCCTAAATTATCCAAAAAATGAATACTTAATTATTTTGTGATGAATCTGATGTTACGAGTACTTGTAATTAAGTCAGTTTTTCACACTTTTATGAACTCTTGTAGATATGGGATTTCACTGTATTTTCTGCGGTCGTCAAGACAGCCGGACAACCACATCCAATGGTAGCAGCCATCCGCTGGGGCAACGACATCCCGTACGGAATCGCCAACCCCTGGTTTGGGGGCTACCAGGCAACCTACAGCCACAGCCTGCACAGGACTACCACCAGCATCACTGGTGTCCCACGTCCCGGAGCCAGCAGCAGCGCCCACCCGCCGTCCTCGCAGCTGGGACAGCAGCCACCCCGGTCCACCATTCACACATGTAAACCCGTAGCAGTGTGCCACCCCATCCGCCGGGACGTGACAGTATTACAGTACTTTGTCGCTAGTAGACAGGCCACATGCCCTACGTTCTACACAGGCCGTGTGCCAGTCCACAGGCTCTAAGCTTTGACATCAATATTCTTGTGCGACTGGCAACATGTTTAAAACTGTAAATTGACCACAGCACAACATTAATAAACGAATGCTACTAATCAGTAAAACTGCATCCTTGGCAGTTTGTCTACAGAGTTGAGATACAGTTTGAATGTACCAAACTTACACGTACAACACAACAGAACATCCATGGAAGGCCACCCATTCTCTGCCCCGCGCAGTGAACTGTACAGCAACGACACTAGGATACAGTCTCTTGGAAATTGGCTTGCCGGCTCGAAGTTGTCCCCGCCTCACCGCTCACTTCATGGTGCAGAAGCAGGGAACTTCTTGGAGTCCGGGGAGACCAGGACCACTGGACACTCACCTAATCAGTATTGGAAGACCACCTGTTTCTTGCACCTGGTGGGAGGAACGGTAAAGCCATGACACACTAGATACGCTCCCGGTGGGATTGGGTTGCCGGCTAGAGTGCTCAACTCTCACCGTTCACTTTGTGATGCAGAGAGGACTGTGCTCTTGCACAGTGGGACAACACCGTGCAGTTCCTGCCACTAATGCTTTGCAGCTCAAACCTTCTCCACCTCGGTGGAGGAGTAAAGAATGATGCGCAGTGTTGGCGACAGTAATTGGCACCCACACTTGGACATGCACATGTCAACTGCCTACCTCCTGCAGCCCCCAATTTTGTGGCTAATGCCTCACACCCGTAGGGGTAGAGTTGAGACACGGACCAAGAAGGGAAGGGATATCACTACCTAGATCCTCGGTGCGAGCAGTGTAGTGGATAGTGAAGGGATCCAGGTATCTTACATGTGGCGGCATCCCGCGGCACACTGCTATACTCGCCCAGGACCTTTTGCATGGTCTCGGTGGCCATCAGCCGAAATAATAAATTATTATTGGGAAATCTGTCCCAGCCTGGTAGATACAACAATCTTGCAGGCGGCGGTGACTGTAACTCAACTCTGTAGACAAACTGCAAAGGATGCAGTTGCACTGATAGGTAGCAGTCGTTTATTAATATTGTGAAAGACGTCATGGGTCAATATTTATGCAATTCCCAGTTTACGAAATAATACATTTGCAAACCTGTCTTTTTTGACACAAAAACGTTTTATACTACACGTAAGAAATTCCTTGAGTGTTAGGAATACGTTAAAACAATGAAGCACTAAGAGTTTAAAATTAATTAAATGCCACCTAATGCAAGGGGAAGTTACTCCTTGTATTGCAGGAGTTGGCAGAACGCCGCGCCTGCTGAGCGGCAGGGTGAGGTTTCGATCCTTGGTTGTCAACTGGAGTACACTAAATAGCAGATTTAACACCTAAATAATCACCCAATGGAAGTCACACACAAGTCCCGGGCATAACTCAAGCTTGTGGGTTGCTTCCCCCGTCAGTAGGTGAGACGATGTGGCGAGTGTACTGGAGGTGACCTGGGGATTGAGACCCCGATGAGCAACCTGAATTTAAGTGTGCTATTGTACACTAGGCGGGTATGAGTAGTGGTGGTGGCCCTCAAATATCTCGACGTAAATACTGTAGAGATCATGCCCCAGGAAGCTAATCCCCCTTGGGCAGAAAGCCAATATAGAGTGTACGGCATGTAGGTTTCAGAGAGGGGACAAAGTCACACATTGCAGTAGGCACAACTTTCCGACAAGTTACCTGTGGTGTTGGTGGAAGTGGAACTCTCCTCTGCTTCGTTGACTGTGCTGTGGTGGCCTGCTGTGGAACAGCAGCCGACTCTGGTTGCATCGGAGTTGAGCTCGTTCTGCTTGTAGAAGGAAAGGTATGATGAGAGGGTATGGCTATGTATTCGCCCGTGAGGTCTGATGGTTCTATTCAGACTACTGAATGTCCACAGTATACAAGTAACAAATACTCATAAGGCAGCCTGCCTTTTACTTTGGAGGGTCAAGCAAATAATCACTTACTCTCAGATGTCTCAGAATTACTCAATGCACTGATCTCTGACTAAGTTTATTCTTACACTAGGAGTCAACAATGTTACTAATCTCTAGAATTGAGAAGGTCCTGGAATTTCAATTGCAATAGAGTTTTTATTACAATTACGTAAATTGCAAATAAATAAATACAGTGAAAAGTATTGAATAAAATTACATAAAATAAATATAACATAAATACAGTATTTTGGCGTGTATGGGCAGCACATTAAAAAATAATTACTACAAAAAGTGAGGTGCTGCTTATATATGAGATATTGGCATTCAAAAAAAATTTTCCCCCAAACATTATTGGAAATTTGTCAACATACAGTACATTTTAATGATTTCACTTAAAAGAAGGAAGAAAGGGAAGAATAAGAAGAAGAAAATTTTTCCAATCAAGCCATTATTTGTTTACTCACATCCATAAACAAAATAACCTTGACCTCGCACATGTAAAATGTAAACATATAGTCATGTCACCATCCGTGGAATAGCAATCGCACAACGTATATTTGTAAACATCACAACATAATACCAATTTTCTGTCATAAATATTTTGTAGGAGAGAAATTTAGTCGGAATTTATTATGTTTGTACGAAATTGTGACTTAACAATATTTACAGGAATACAAATATTCAGTGCAGCCTATACTTGAAACATTAATTATCCCAAATTTTTCATCAAAACTTCAGGTGCGGCCTATACACACCAAAATACGCTATTAACTGTGGATAAATACACTGTGGAGGTGCAATCAAAGCAGTTCAGATGGATGCAACCTGATTAGGTTACGTTACAGTGTTTAATGGAAATGAAAGATTTGATAATTAAATAAATTATCCAGGATCTAACTAAGCCCTAGGGAGTACTAATCTGAATTAGGGGGGTGTCCAGAAAGGACCTCATAATGTATAAGGTTCTCTAACCAACTGGTAAAGATGGCTGGGCTAAGGCCTTATGGGGATGTCCTTAAGGGACGACGTCGCTGTGACCTTGGTTTACCTGGAGAGAGGTAGAGGGGTAGGAAAGTTAGGTCGATGTGAGGTAGCTACTTGTAGTTTCCACAACCCTGGAGGTTGGAGGCGCTTGCAGAAGTAGAGCCCCTCTGGTGGCGGCACCCTCTGGAGCGGCTGGCTTCGTCGAAGTTCACTCACAGCTATCGGCGTGGCTGAGGGCATCCATTCCTTGTCAGGAAGCCCCGGCATTCTCAGCCTAGGGGCACTGCAAGACAGAGTTGCCACAGTGGTTAAGAGATTTCCACCCTTAGTATCGTCCTGGACCTTTGCAGCCTTGAGGACGATGAGCAACTCCTGAGCTCTCGTCGGTGCTGCATTTTATACTAATTTTTTCCAACCATAGGCGCTCAGAGAGGTGCTGGGGAGCTAGTCCCGCCTCTCAGGGGGGTGGAGCTTGTTAAGTCACATGCATGAGCCCAGGATCCTTATGTTGCCTCCCACTCGGCACACAGTGTCTCGTACTCTGATCCATAGGTGCTCGAGGAGACAGTGACTCTTTGCTGATTGGCCCACTTCTTCCAGCGGTGCAAAGTCTGAAAAGTGCACAATCCCTCTAGCCGGTGCGGCAAAGCGTAGCAGTGTTTTGTTTAGGCAGGAATGATGATGTGACGGCTTATTAGAGATTCGGAGCGACTGTAAAAGCTAGGAGCACAAGGTTGGAGGTGTGTTGAGTCTGTGTCAACATCTGGAAGTTCCTCGTGTCCTACCTCCATTACCGTATGAGTGGAGTTAACTTGCCCATTGAATTTTCCCATTATTCAGATGGGGTGAAGTCGGCCATTTGGAGAGCACTTCTAAGTGCAAAAATGCATCTCATGCGTCAACACTATTATAATGTTTGTCCGAACTGTTTAATTTGTAAAAGTCAATGATCAAACAGTAAGTACTAGCTACCACAACTAACTTTCAAAGTAAATAATTTGCCGAAAAATTAAATGAGTGGATGCAGTTTCATGAAATGCACCGACATCAGTTATGCATTCTGGTGAAGTTATCTTCATATCAGAGCACACATTTAAATTTTGTAAGTGAAAAATGATTTTTTTCGTAAACAAAGCATTTGATTAGGCCTTAGCAAAAGTCAGTGTTATGTGCTTTACAGACAGTGTGGATGGACGAATTTTCATGAAACTTGCATCCAGTGACAAACATTACTGTGGAAATACAGTATGCTGTAAAAATTTTGATTGATTCTATTCCAACATTGGGTTTCCAGACCAATAATTTCATTACTTTAATTTTTTTAACGGCACACAAACAACGTGACATAACCACAATGAAACATAGGTGGCAAAATGTGCAGTCTTGTCTTTGCAAGACAATTCACACACACAAACTGTATTTATTTCACAAAGAGTAACTACTGTCGCTTGCAGTACTTATCATCCTACCTTGGCTGGCTCACAAGGTCGTGAGTTGACGTAAAAGAACTGCCTATCTGGTGCACCACGGCCTTGGCCATGCGCACAGGATGTCACATGCCCCTCTATCTGGAAGAAGTCCCTCTTGCCAGCCAACTTCGACGGCAAGCCCAAATCCAGGAGCGTAGCCTCGGAGGGTGGCTCACCAGAGAAATTCAAGAGATTCTGCAACTGGTGTACACAATCATACAGTGTCACCTATGACCACTAATCATTCAATTCCAAGAAACTTTTCCCAACACATTTTCCTGCAATTAACTATTGACATAAACACAAAATATTTGAGGACATGTTATCAAATTCCTGGAATTATTGTTAATAAAATTATAATGGTTACACTTTGTACAACAATTTAATCTGTAAATACAAAAATACACCTCTCAACAACCGTCTGCAGTCAACTCTCGATGTATCGTTATCGCATGTACTGACAAATCACATCCACCAAAAATTTTTTGTGGTCCTGGCGAAATTCCTATTAAATAATGTTAGCATAACCAGCTTTTATTGTTTTCACATAGTGCGTCAATTGAAGTATATTTCAGGTCCCGTTACATAAGATTTCCCGCAACATTCGTTTTTAAGTTGGTTGTTAATGCAAACATCTAGTAACTGGATGTGAAATATGTCACGCGCACCGCCGTTTATCACTGCTCTGCAGCACATTGTCTAGTGTCATCCAAACACGTCTGTCCGACACTGCTACATTGTGCAATGTGCGAGTATGGCTTACTACCTCCCTTTACACTCCTGACGAGAGAGGAAGTGGTTACCTAGCATCGAACGTGGCGACCTAGCACCCTCTCTCTCACCCTTCTTTCTGTCTCTCAGCTGCACACCTTCCTTCATTCCCTACATGACTTCGAGAGGAGAAACCATTGTCTAGCAAAAGAAAAAATGAAGTCTTTCACGAGTGATAGAGATCTGATTAAGGGCCTCAATCACTAGAATTATCCCGAGAACAGAGCAACGAGCTACCAGGCTCTTAGAGGGGAGAAGCTTAACACTTACCCAGACCCGGGTTGCGTGTTAGTCTTCTTTTCTTGGCGCACAATGTGGGGCATCTCAGAGAGCCAAACATGAGTTGCAAGAACTTAGGAGCACCGGAAGTAATCAGTCTCCATCTTGGCAGCCAGTACATCGTGTCCGCCATCTTGACAGTCAGTATTCCATTACACCTACTCTTAAGATTTTGCACCATTACGTCGACTTCAGACAGTCAGAAAATACCATGTGGCACCCATTTCATCATGGCAAACAACAGCCCAGCAACCACATCTACCAGAGACGTAGGTAAATCCTTCAATGGGGTAAACCATTGTGCAGCACCAGGATGTACCGGAAATGGTCAATGCCACCTAGAGTGCCACACCACAGAGCGATTTTCATTACGTGTGATTTGGTTGGGCCAAGGAGGTCAGGGAGCTAAACTGGCTAGAGTACCACAGCAGCTACTGTCAAGAGCACCAGTTTTGCTACATTTTTCCAGGCTGTGAGGAAGTAGATCATGTATGCAGCCCATGAGAGGCAGTGCCCCAGGACCTTCCATTACATATGCCTTGGTTGGGCCAACCAAGTCAGAGAACTATGGGTTTTAACATTCCTAAGCCACATCTGCAAGACAAAGCAACCGAACAGCCCAGAGAAATCCTCGCGTCTAGTAGAAGCCCATTACATGGTACCAGACGAGAGCCTACTCCTGAGTATACAGGATGCCTGCAAGAGGATTCAAAACAGTATTTGCATACCTGCATAAAAGAGTTCAAGCAAATGCAAGTCCATAAAGCCTTATGGCTTTCCTGTGCCAAGATGCAGCTGCATGACAAAGCAGCTAATTGGTGACAAAAGCACAGTGATTTTATCAAGTCATGGGAACAGCTGGAGGAAATAATATTAAAATTCTTCTCAGGCATGACCCTGCGAAGAACTGGACACTATAGAACAGAAAACGGGAGAAATGGTCAAAGATCGTTATTTGCCAAAAGGCACTTATGTTCCATTGAATTCATCTCAAGGCAGAGGAATAAAAGGACGTGGAATTGATAATGATACTCCTATTTCCATAAATATGATCCCATCTGCTGGAACTAGAACCACAAACTATTGAGGAGCAAGTTTGACATGCCAGAACACAGGAGCAGGAAGTAACATGGAGAATCCAGGCACAAGCCAAGACCACCACACCTGCTAGCAAGCAAAACCAAGACACGAGATACCGCTCTACTCCCACACAAGTAATTTCAACTTCCTAAGTGTTGGCATTGCTCAAAAAGACACTTCCATCGAGATTGCTCCATGTATCAGTGCAAACAGGCTGCTACCAACAAAGCAAACCACAGTGTAACCACACCACCCACAGCCAGCAGTAAGCCAGACAAGACGAAAGTGAAAACACAAAGAAACAGGGTCCTCGAAAGTAACATCCTAGTAGAACATTTGGCCCACAAGAACACCGCGGTTAACCATAGAAATCTAAGGACAAGAACTCTAGTAGCCATTCTCGACACTATTGCAAATATCTATTTTATCTGCACTAATCTAGTTACAGCTTCACAGTACGAGACAAAACCTTGTAGAGACACCATCCACTTGGCACAAAAGGGTGCTACCTCACAGACCAGCGGGAAAGTGCCCCTAAACATAACAGTAAGAGGGGAAACAAAGAGAAATTCTTCCTAACAGAAAGTTTACTTGAACCGATAATCCTCAAGACATCCATGGCTATTTAGCCAAAAAGTTATTATTAACTAGAGTCAGAGTGGAATACATGTGGACAGAAAACTCAGACGAGTGTATACTGACAGGCAACAAATTTTGGCAGACACAGTGAACCCAGAGCTTTCCTTCTACAGAAAGAAAACCAACTCCATTACAAAGAGGGGGAACACATGTCCCCCCACTCCTCTCTCCGCAGTGACACAGAGTTCGTAGTGTAGCATTTGAAAGCCAAGCCTGTTGAAGCCCCCCTGCACTGAGGAAAAACATCACGTAAATTTACGGTGCATTGAGAAGACCTGTAAAACATAACAAGCCCATCTACAAGACATTGAGCCATGCTCAATTGTACATTAGTTAAGAGTGCCATCGACAAGTTCAACGGAGCAATGACCTGGCACACCCCACCGACCCACTTACACCTCCAGGGGATGCATTACGTAAGCCACCATCACATCCACCCACATCAGTTTGTGCGCCTACCAGGGGGAGAATATAACCAGTGGCTCAACCTCCGGTGGGTCAATCCACAATTACGGAGCGGGTGACTCCGCCCTTCCTGGGGCTAGTCACTCCCCCTCCCCTTACTTCTGGTTCACCCCTACCCAGGCATCAATTTGGCCAACTCTTACCTCATACCGACCACAAACTGAGCAATGAGTGATAGAGATCCCAGTTAAGGGCCACAACCACTAGTTAACACATGAACGAAAGACCAAGCTTCCAGGCACTGAGGAGGAAGAGCCAAAACCATTAAAATTTTACAAAAAATTGTTTTGCATAAAAATGGGTGTGCCCATATGCTCATGCTCTTTACTACTGGCTGCTACTGCTAATATGTTCAATGTACTGATTATAAATATCCTGTGAAGCATATACCCACCAGAAAAGGATTTATCAGTATACAAAATAATCTGAATTAAAAACTATGTGTTGTGCATTAGTGCTCCGCAGCTACTAGTTTGATGACATCACAGTGGTATTACATGTTGCTATGTGCCAGAGCTGGCTAAAACTCATATCACATCAATGAATAAACATTTTGCACTCTTGTGATAGCAGTGTCAAATACTATTTTTAATAGAAAATAATTATGAACACCTACTGCATTTTTTTTGTAACAAACAAAATATTATTTTCATATATTTATCAAAACATATTCCTGTAAATAACAACCTTAGTAACTATCATTACATCTATACGTTACCCATTTAGGTAATTTCCTGACAAAAATTGACAATCAGAAATGTGACGCACCTGTTTTGTTCCAAATACTGATACTATGTTCTCTCGCACAGTCTGAGCACCATGTGTCGACACCATCGTAGTCTTTCCCTTTGTGGTCTGGTTTGTGCATGTAATTCTGTAATGCATCCATGTGAGAAAAAAAAACCATGTCAATATGTAGACACATTATAGCGACCATACACCCGACATACAAATTGTCTGAAACAGATAATAATATGTAGAAAGAAAGGTAAAATGAAAAGAAGGGGAAGACAAACAGCCTGGATGCTTGCTTTTTAAAAAACGAAGCTGTAGACCAGATGAAGAAAGATTCACAGGGTTAGTTGCATGCCTAGTCCAAACCTGTCATGACAGTTTTACTTGACAAGAAAAATATTACAAGCCAGTGATAGTACGCAATAATTATAAAAGTATGAAATGAAAAACAGAATGAAAAAAAAAAAAAAAAATAGCAGATACAAAAAAAAAATTTATACCAAGAATTTTATGAACATAATATGATTGGCACAAGTAAAATATGTATAATTTACAATGGAACAATTGCCAAAAAAATAGTCTAAAAAACAAACAATTAAGGACAAGAAAACAATGTAAATATTATTGTTTTAGTGTAGGTATGTTACAGTTCTTAATAAATCTGAAAAACAAAAAATGTCAAATAAAATAGCAAAACTGCTTAATCAAATGTACATATTTTATATTTAGAAAAATTAAAAATATAGATATGGCCTCGTGTACTAATTAAAACATACTTGCCCTAATAATACATAAAAAACATGGTCTACAAAAGACTAAAGTAAAATCTCTACTACATACAGTTAAACCTCAATTTTACATTCGTCTCAATTACATTTTCCCCTTAAATAAACCAATTTGTTCAGGTCCCACCATTTTCCCTATGTTCATAATGTATTAAATTCTTGTCATTTACACTGCAATTCAATATGGTTTCCCTTCAATTACACTTATTTTAAATTTATGTGGTTAATAAATTTTGGAAATTCATACATTGTAGTCTTGTTTATAAAACACATTAATGCAGATATTGAGAGTGCAATAATATGCATACAACACGATTTCATTAGAAAGTAAAAGCATCACATCAGAAAATATTTACACTGGGGAAAAAATTATTTATCACATTTGCAGCAGGATCATAGACTAAAGGATAACATACATTGAGATAAATATATTATTCTGCAATTTGGTTATAAATAAAACTTAAAATTTCACTGGGAAAGTCAAAGAATAAAAAATTTACCAGTTACTGTTAGACACAGTAAAGAAAATGAAAAAAACTATTCAAGTCAGCAAAACATTTCCCAACAAAAACTGACCAAAATAGAAAACAGTAATTGAAATGGTAAAGTAGGGGTTCTACTGTATTCCAAAAACATTTACATTCTACAATTAACAAAATATTAGATACACCCTAGCCAACTTATACATATTTAACATACTACCAAATGCAAAAACAATGTAGGTATAACTAATATTTACATTAAACATAACATAAAATTCTATAATGTGGATACATTGTTGTTTTTTTCTGTGTGACAGTTTGAGATTTCAAAATGAATCAAAAGTACACAGCCATTTGTGTATTATTTCCAGTACTAAAACATGTGGTAATAAATCAATCTTGAGAAATACTTGTCAAAAATACTGTACAAAACATATGGACGATACTTATTGATATTGTTTCATAATTCTGTATTTGTGTTAGTGGCCCAGCGTTAAAAAAAAAAAAAAATATTCCATATAATTTCATAACAAAATATGTTAGAGAATTAAAGTCAAGGGTATTTTAAAGACTGTAATAATGGATTCAGATTTAAACAAACAAAAATGTTGTATGTATTATTGGTTTCCACAGAAAGCCAACAATCTATACAAAAGGGAATGTGGCCAATGTTAGTATAGATACAGCTTGTCCAGGAAAAGTAAAGCATAGTCAATTTGTAGGACAGCAACATACAACAAGAAACAATGTTGAAGTGAAGAAGACAAACGTAGAGGTATGGAGGGAGGATTGACAAGTGAAATTACTATTATGTGTTGTATGGCAGGAGCTACACTATATTTTATCTATTTCAAGGTGGCAGCAGAGATGAAGATCGCAGTGACAAATTCAAAGCCTCACAGTACGACTGCAGTCCAATAGCAAATAGTATTAATTTTCTTTCTACAGACGTCCACACATCAGTTTTTAGTATTGTCAATTTGTGGCACTTCAGCACATCCATCTGTCGACCCATTTCATTTTCATTCCTCTTCTGAATGTATGACGCTGACAGTTTTTTTTTTTTTTTTTTTTTTTGTTAAAAAGGATATTCTAGTGAAAGCCACCCCCAAAAATACCGCAGCTGAATGCAGCAATTGTTTCCCTTATTTATTAAGTGTAGTCCTGGTCATTGTTTACAGGCCTAGTGAAAACACCACTCTACTTCTTGTAGGTAGGCCATATGGATGATGGATATAGTTAACAACTTTTTAGGCACGATGCATTTGCCAAGGTTCACAGCTTTGTACACATATGATCTACAATGGACAAGTAAGCAAAATACCTATTTATCTATTTAAAATCTATCTATAATCCTTGCTGTTAAAATAAAAAACTACTTATGATAGGCACAAATCCACTTGGAACATTGTTGTTAAGCAGTTAAAATTTATTGGGTCTATTTTTCATTTATGATATAAAAATGTGCAATGTTGTAAGGACACAAAAATGTAATGCCAGAAGCACTATAGATGTAATGTCTGAGGATGTAGTCAAAATGGAAAAACAGAATTTATACAACATGAAAATTGTAGATTAAATTGAAAATAATGCATTAGGTTTAGTTGAGATATGAAAATTACACAATGCCATAACATACAACTAAATTGTTTGGATTCATTTTTTGGCAGGGAAATGAAAATGCTTTGAATATTTTCTAAACTATCACACTTAAATTGTCAAACGGACAACTACAACATACTTTCACCTTATAGTTGTGTTGACGTATGTATACTGCGTAGGTACTAGAATTACTTAGAAATATTCAAAGCCATTTATAGTACATGTAAGTGAAATGTAAAAGTAATACAAACATACTTGACTCCAGTTGAAACTAAGCAATAAGCATACAGCAGTTGAACCATTTTGGTAAATTCTTTCTGAATATTTCGATGAAATTCTTTCTGCCTCACAGGCAAAGAACAGAAAATATTGGCAAGTGTAACTGTTGTTCCAACCTGAAAACAAAAATATTGAAAAATAATATGCTACAGAAAAGTTGTTTTTAAATTCATCCTTATATACAGGATGAGTCGGGAGGAAAGGGAAATATTTTGGGAGATGATAGTATAGGTCACCATATAGAGAAAAGTTTAAATGAACATGGGGTTTATTTTCAGTGGTTTCTGAGGTACAGCTCTTTAAATTTAGTGAATAATAGAGGTGTTACGTTCACATAAAATGCTCAAAATGTGAACCGTGAACATCAATACATTGTACAGCTAATCTCCTGTAATTCCTGCTACTCGTCTGAAATGTCTCGAGGTTCATGGTTCAATGTTTAAGCATTTACTGTGAACCACGTTCGATTCCCAGTGGGTTTTCGGAATGTGAGAATCGCGCCATACGATGGAGCTGGTTGGCAGGTTTTCTCTGGGTTCTCCCATCACACCCCTTTTTTTCCAGTCCAGCACTGCTCCATATTCACATCACTTCACCCTTGTCGCCTTTCAAGACCCAAATCTCTTTACTCTCACTAGCAATGAAGTATGTGCACAATTAATTTTCCTCTCATATTTTATGTAAATATGTTAATTTAATTGCTAAAATTTGCCAATTCAAGTAAAAAAATATAATCTAATAATACAATACAAGTGTGTGCTTATAAAATATTCTATTTTGAATGAGTACAATAAAAACAATGGAATGTATCATCAGTATGATTTAACACAGAATAAAAAGTACTGAAAAAACATGCAAACAATAAATGAACTATTCTGCAAAAGATAGATGTCAAAAATTTTTTGTAGAATGCCTTGTTTTGCATGAGCCCAACAATCTGAATTTATAAAAACTGGTTTAATTTATTTATGTCCCTATGTTTGCCTAATTTGTAGTTAATAAGAACATTAGAAAAGATTCCACTAAATAACTTGATTGTAATTATTCACGTTTTCCCCCATAAAAGTCAGTTTTGTTTAAATAACGTATTCATTATTTTAGATTTTGGTATTCTCCACCAATGCTATTGAGGTTAGCGAAAAATTTAGGCCATTTATGAAAACTAACATAAAATAAATAATTAGGTTAACTATATCATGTGATCCAATTAATTCTAAAATTGTCAGTTTACTAGGTAGTTTAAGAATGCTGCAAATGAAATTAGGGGTTGTATGATTGTGGACACTTTGAAAAGGATTAGGAAGGGCAAGTTTATTTTTTCAATTTATTGAAATTTATGCTGAATGACAGTGAAAGGTTTAATGGTGGTAAAAAAAAAATATTATTTAACTTATTCCATACCTCTAGATATTTATTTTTATTTATTTACAGACTCATGCTCTTCTAGCGACATTATTACTTCGAAAGCACCATGTTTTCATCCAACAAAAGCACAACATTTTCCAACATTATTTTTCTTATGCGCATGCCACAGCCACAAACACTTTTCTTGATTTACTTATTTTCACGCTATTTTGTGTTTGTTGTCTGCTGACAGCAGTTTATTCTGGGGTCCAGTAGGGTTAGCTCAGAGTTTGTCAAGTAATGGATTGAGTTAAATTAAAAAATGTTTTTAAATGCAAGTACCTAAACTTTACTCGACTACGTTTCTGAATGAGAATAGTTAAAGTTTTAACCAGATTGGGTTAACCTGGTTAGTTTAAGTACCTCTAATATGCACTGGACCAATTTTTCTTAGCAAAATGTTTAATTGTGCCTGATCAACTGTTGACGACTCACTGGCACTAAATTAACTGGGATTGGCCTCAAAAGCTTTCCTCCCCTGTAAAGCAGTGGAGCAGGGACCTTATTGACGGGGTTAATTGGTTACCTGGCCTTGGGCGGAGCTGGTTTACTGATGGGCCATGGAGTAGACCTTACGGGTAAAATGAGGTGGGTACGTTACCACTGGTTTCTGCTGGGAAGGAGTCTGTGGCAGGAGTGAGATGGCACCCCGGCATGTTACTGAAAGCAAATCCAGGTCTAACTTGGTGACTACTATCAGAAATCTAACCGATCTGTACGTCCCTCTCTCTTGCAGCCTCAACCCTCAGTTCAAAATACATAAAGGCGTTCCCCAGAATTCTCTCCCGGCAACCAGTTTCGTGATATTAATGTTCTGAGAAGATCAGCACGCACAGCAGTGATACAGCAGTAGGGAGTAATACGATGGGGTGTCTAGGTATGGGAGTGCCTTCTGGAGAGCTGACCTCTCCCCAGTACCAGTCCCCTGACAGACTCGCAGCTCCTTCCTCAGTGTTCTGGATGGGCAGGGATCTAGCACATTCCGTAATGCCCAAGAAGGTTCACTAGCACATTTCAGTTATTCCACTCCTATCTCTCCACCGGGGTTCGTGTGCTTGTTTATTATACCTCAAACGTACAAGACACACCCCAGCCTGTATCCAAAAAGGTTGCCTGAAGGGCAGTGTCTAAGGTAGCAGAGTGATTGAGAGTCTCAAGGTGCATGTTATTGCTGGGGCACGGGTAACCCTGTTGTCAAGACATATGATGGTACGGGTGTAGCCAATGCATGTCAACTGTAGCAGTTGTGCATCATGGAAGCAAGATAAATGACTGACTAGCAGGTACACCACAATGTGGTCAATAAACTGACCAGTGACAGACAAATCCCAAGGCAGGGCTTGAAGCCTCTTCTATTGCATCCTACCAGTGGTGAGCAAAGGGTTTATGAGGCAAGGAGTGAGAGAGAGTAAACTATACTATAGTGGGGAACTATAGTTTAACATCTTTCGTGAGATGTGATTGTTTTGCGGTTCTTCTTATGAGAAGAGTGCCGATTGGAACTTGCATTCAATTTACTATAACTCAAAAGTTTTAACTTCATCAGAGAATTGAATGCAATAAATGTGTCGCTGTTCGTACCGATGCGAGAAATATTCAACACATAAATATCATTGCATTTTTTATGTAATGAACTACACTAAAAGGGTGTCTATTTAGGCCACGTACATTTGAAAACCTCCCGCAAGAACAAAATGCAATAAATACATCACTGGTAAACCAATGTACGAAATGGACAATGTAAACATGTTCAGCAAATTTAACTTTCCACATAAAAATAGTTAGAAATTCAATACACTAAATTAGGATAAAACAAGGTTTCTTTAACATCCAAATACATTTCAAATATTCTAACAATTTAAGAAAAAATTATTTATAAAAGATGCAAACAAGTTTTCAATGCTGTAATTCACAGACCCCACTCGTTTTTGCTGGGAATTGGTCTTTCCCATTGTGTCTTTCCCTGTAACCTTTCAACACTTTTTTAACAGAAAAAGCTCATGTACATTATAAACAACTTTTGTCCATAGAAGACTAAAACAGAGTCAATGTTGCCAATGCAACTAACCCAATTGTTACTACATTTTGAGTCCTAATGGTGATTTCTATTGCCAACAAACAGAAAAAAATACCAGGTATCGTCAGAATATCGTACAAACTTCCTGATTACTTGCTAATAGCTATTCGCGTGCTATCAGGTGGTTGTAATACACAAGAGCTGGCAACACACTACTGATAGCCTTGTCAGCTGATAGTCAGCACTTATATCAGACAGTGATAGGCACTTATTCAGGCAAACATGCTGGAATAAACGCCATACGGTGAAAATTAATCCTCTGAAAATCAGGCTTAAATGTATGTTTCATAAGTTACTGTTATTTTTGCAGCCAAATTATAGTTTTTTGCGTAGCTCATAAATTTGATTATTTCTGGAAGCTTTACATCCAGGCCTGAATTCATAACCTCGAATTGGGTGCATTATTCTATATTGAATCATATGCAGCGAATTAACTTAAACTACCAAGAATCTGGCAATATAACAGTTTTATCCCAATAATGAGACTTTATCCACCAAAATAGACAGTTCAAATATTTTATCTAGATATATAGAGAAAATCGAGATAAGGTGCGTGGTGAAATATAAAATATAGATAATCGAGATATAGAGATATCTCCCATGGTGATATTGGCCCTTCGAAAAGTATGTTGTAAAGAAAATAACATTTAAACCATCGATAATATTGCATATTGTGTTGATAGAACATTTCGAAAAATGCAATTTTCCGCATATTTTAGATTATGCTGATACTTTCCATTACCACCTCTAAATAACAGTTTTTTCTTTGCAAAACACATTTGTTTTGTTGCCTTTTTTTCGTGAAAATATCATGTCGACTACTAAAAAATATTCACTTTACCAAACGTAAAATACCAACTATTTTCTGTTGACTGAGCCAGCGAAGTCCAAATATCAAGATAATTTTAACAAGATATTCTTGACAGCGGATAATACATGATGAAACACAATCAACATTATTGAAATAAAAATCAAAGTTAAGCCTCTTATTTGAATAAAATTATCTCTATGTTACAAAAAGTTAATCTTCATTGGTGAAACTGACCCTCAGAGCGTACGGAGAGTTATCGATCGGGCAATGAGTTCACAGCAGCTGATGGCGAAGGGGTAGCGGCAGGAGGATTCTCTCCACGCCGTTACACTTGTTGCTGAGTGCCGACACCTTGCACCCATGGCAAATGTCTGTCTTTTAAAGTTATTAATTACATTTTACTGCAAAGAAAACTTGTAATTTTGAGACAGAAATCAATAAACAAGGCTATTATAATTGATTTCTTCACTGCCTTTAATAATTATTCATTCAAACCACATCATCTGATTTTCCCTGTTGTGAGTAAAACTGCATTAGGCTCGGTGCTTACCTACCCATTATTAGACAGCAAAAGGTGTCGAATAGGCCCTCACATTTTATCAGTTTAATCAAAAGATGAGACTCTATTGAAGAAAATTAATATAAATCCCTGATTTCCCTGCAAGAAGTTACTGAAAATGAAATTAACACTTATAATATGAGTCGCTCGATTTTCAAACAATTCTTTGGTGACAAGTGGAGGTCAAGTATACGCTTCTGGGCATATAATGTAACCCAAAGTGTACATAAATGACCTATAAAATTCCTTACATTGCGTGCGCTGCGAAAACTATTGATGATAGAACAAAATAATGTACTACGGCTTTGCAGGACAGACAGATTCGGAAAATAAAACGTGCTGTGTGCTGCGTACGGCGCCAACCTTAGAAGCTCTACTGCCATTATGGGGGGAGTTACTTTTGTGTTTGCTGGGGATTTTCGGCAGACACTCCCTGTAGTTACAAAAGGGACGCATGCAGATATCATCAAAGCATGTCTTAAATCATCTCCCTTATGGAGTTCTATTCAACACCTAAATTTGCGAACGAATATGAGAGCCTATCTTGGTGGAGACACGCATAAAGATTTCCCACAACAATCGCTCAGACTTGGAGAAGGAGTTTTTCCTTCTCTAAATTTGGGCAATAATTCTGCTGAAATCATTTAAAATGAGACATTAGGTCAGATAGTCCACAGTCTGCAGCATCTTATAGAAGCAGTATATCCGGGCCTCAAAAATTTACTAGAAAGAGACTTTCACTGGTTGTGTTCCAGGGCAATAGTATCGCCTAGGAACTACACTGTCAATGAAATCAACAATCTCATTATACAAAGAGTTCCCAGCCAAGTCAAAACCTATAAGTCGATTGACACAGTCACCAATGTTGACGATGTTGTCCACTTTCCTCAAGATTTTCTAAATTCGCTTAATCCTTCTGGCTTGCCCCTTCACAAACTATCATTAAAAGTCGGTACTCCTATCATGCTTTTAAGGAATATAGGCCTCCTAACATGTGTAATGGCACAAGATTGCTCATCAAAGACTTGAAAGAAAATTTGTGTGTCGCAACTATCCGCACCGGTCCAGCAGCCGGCCAGCTGGCATACATCCCGAGGATTCCCATGATTCCCACGGATTTGCCAATATCTTTCAAACGGTTGCAATTTCCCGTAAAAACATTGTTCGCGATTACTATTAATAAGTCCCAGGGTCAAACCTTCTCTTTGGTTGGAATCGACCTATGAAAAGAGAGTTTTTCCCATGGCCAACTATAGATTGGTTTACCACGAGTTGGAAGTCCCGAGAAACAGTACAGTTTGCTACCAAACAATAACAGGACGTCAAACATTGTCTACAGAGAATGTCTTAGCCAATAACATATTAAATACTTCTATCTCAGATAAATTGCATTGTAATATAATGTATATTAATATGAAAAATTATAAAAAAGTAAAAAAATATCAAATAAAAATAGCAAAAAAACTTTAAATTATAAATTATTTAATTAATTATTTAATTATAATGTGCTTTTTTTAATACTTTAGGAGAGTTTACCCAACCTAATTAACGCCGGGTTAAGCAGTTTTTTATCTTAATTGCACCAGTGCGAAGCCGGGGTGGGTCGCTAGTGCCAGATACAATGAAACACCAACGTTAAGGGACAATATGACCTTTAATTACAAAAGAAAACATCTTGGCAAATAATAATACCTCGTTGAAATGTTTCGCATAACATTTTCAGGCGAAACCATTTTCTTTTAAATACAAGTGATGATAGGTGCAACTATTTTGAGCAACACATAACCTTGATAAAATTTCTACGTTTGCCAGGCGCACATTTGCTCTGGGCCGGCGTGTGAAGGCTAGCCCGTGCAGCCGAGACTCTTATTTTTTCTTTTTGCTAGACATCAGCTTCTCCTCTTAACTGCATTTGAGGGGAGGAAGGAAGATGCGCGGCTTAGAGAAACAGAAATAAGGGTGATAGAGGACGCTAGGTTGCCACTCTCGTTACTATATGTAACCACTTCCCCTCTTGAAGGCGTGTAAGGGGAAGTAGCAAGCCAGCTCGCACGTAGCACCACGCCGCAGTGTCAGACAGATGTTTTGGGAAGACAAGACGCTAGACAAAGCGCCGAAGAGCAGTTATAAATGGCAGTGCGCATGACGTATTTTACATCTAGTTACTAAAAGTTTGCCTAAACAACCATCTTAAAAACAATAGTTACGGGAAATCTTAGGTGAAGGGACCCAAAATATACTTTGATTGAGGCATCAAGCGATAAACGATACAAGCGGTTTATGTTAACATTATTTACATAGGAATTTTGCCTGGACCACAAAAAATTGTTGGTGGATGTGGTTTATCAGTACATGCGATAACGATACATCAACGACTGTATTGGCTAATTACTGTAAACTGAGCACTTTTGAAAACCCTGCCTAGGATATGTCTTTCTCTTCATCTTGTTTCCAGCGACATACAATATTAATTAACATTGCCATGGACCGTCTCACTTTATTCATGTGGCATTTCAGGAGAAACTGTGACAATTTTTAGGAAAGTAAATCAGGGTGTCCACTGAAATTCCATTTTGGCATACCCTGAGTTTTCCCTGTTTTCAAGGCAAAATCTTACCAGTTTCCCCGACCTATTTTCAGGACCGAAATCTTCTAATACCATATTTTTCCACCGCTGACAGAACAGTGAAGTATAATTAAATTACACTGCAACAGACCAAGCATGCAGGGCCAACATGTATTCAGCTCATCTATATTTCTCGCAATGTATGCTACTGACTTCACACGAGTGCCCATTACAAACACAAAAATACTTTATTTTGTGTATATGTCCTATGTCACTTGGCAAAAATGTATTACTGCCAGTTCACAATCTTAAAAATCAAAATTTTAAATACCAAATGCTTATAATTATTTGACAACAACTTTCGCAGAGTTACAAAGTATTTATATTTACTCTGACCCAGGTGAAAATTCCCTGACATTTCTCTCACCCTTCCCTATTACATGAAATTCCCTGACTTTTCCCTGTGGACGGACATCCAGTAAATGTATTAATTTATGCAAATTTGTGCTCTTGTGAGTCTATAACAAGAAACACTAACGTCTGTAGCTATGAATTTAAATGCTATACTCTTAAAGTCTAAATACAACATAAAAGTGAATTTTTCGTAATTAGCTGCCAACTTAGCTGGTAGCCCGTATGCCAGTGCGTACTGCAGTATGTACTCTCTGTCTCATGTAACTTGGCAAGATTTTATCAGTTCAATGAAAGTAACGCCAAATGTTTACTTTTCATTTAGGTATCCTTCCACCATCAGCTGGTGTGTCACATGGAGGCTGTATATTTTATCAACATGCTGTCAGCTAATACACTTGCCATTGTAATGTAATACTAAACAAATTTAAAAGTTTTTTTAGACTGATATCTGTCTAAAAAATTTGAAAGTTATAAAAGTAAAAATATAAAATCTTGCAAAAATTAAACATTTGATAACTCTTTTTTAATTTATCCAAGAGAGAGAATTTGGATTAACATATGCGATATGGTAATTGTAGTTCTTATCACACTTTAGACGTTACAGCTAATATAACTGTAACTAAAAGTAATTTGGGGAACTTGCTTGACAACGCACTTTCATTTGCCAACAACTCACCAATGACTATTGCACAGCAATAATTCTGCTATTACTGATACATACTAAACAGTTTGAGTTAGAAACATGTGGCATGGAACAAAGTAAGAATTGCTTACGTAAACTACCTTACATACATCCTACCACTTTCTTCATTTGATTAATACAGTATAGTAACAACACAAAAAACAAGGAAATGGTTTGTGGGAGAACATGGCATGCAATGGGCATAGACACAAAAATTATAGGCCCAACAGAAATTACTAGTAATCAAAATCACTGTACACAGAAATACATGTTACTTTAAAAATTATACAGAGCTCGCAGAAAAATAAAACCATTGGTACCTGTTCGTAAATTTCTTATTTTACACAAGTAAGCTATTATTTTCTGTCTGGTAGTGCTTCAGGAGACAGCTGACAGATGGCGTGGCAGGGCGTTCGTGTTGTGAGCCGTTGAGTTGAGCGCATTACTCAACATGTACCTAGCAGTACATTGGTCTACCTCTTGATCCTATCCCGTTTCTAATGACCTCGCTGTTGACGAGATGTTAAGCCCACTTACCTCCCTATCTATCTTGATGCTGTCTTTATAAAAGGTGACATCTATTATTGGCTCTAAACAACACGAGTATGAAACATATTTCGTCAAATTATTTGAAAACATAATTTAACAATACCCTACAATATTTCTGTAGGCATTAGGAAATAATATCAAGCACGTACAAAAGACATGGATGGAAAGTGTGAATATGACGTGAAATGAGCTCTCAAGGTTTGACGTTGCGTTTCATTTGATTTGAATACGGACTCTTTTAATGAGCATTTTATTTTGAACACCTATACATTACTACTTTAGCATGAAGTTTAGTTTGTACCAATAACAACCACTGTTTTGTGACCACGTAAAATAACATTATTAATTAATCTAGGAACTATTTCTTATCCGTGTATTTTCTACTTAGCTGATGTGCATCGGCAGTGCACTCAGAATGGCAAACGTTATATTAATTTTTGTTCGTTCATGCATCAGTTGATACGGGATTTTGTAAATGGCACATTGTTTGTTTCGTATACATCAAGTTGCCACTCACTAACTGTCATAATCTTTCTAAGTTGTATGAGACAGAGCATATATAATTATGGGTACTGATTTCTTTTTCAAAGATTGATTTCAAAAAGCTCACTTTAATGTTGACAGCCATTACAATATTTTTAAATACACACATCAAAAAAGGTTTGGCCTCCCCTGTAATTTGGTGCACATGAAGGATGTTTGCTGGCACATTACAAAAAGACATTAAAGTCTGGTGTGTTCTTATGTACAGATAGAGAGTATTTTAATTCCATTCTTTCTCTCTTGGGCCGTGAGCAACCTAGTAACTCAAAATTCCTGGTTGGTGCAAAACTATTTTTTGAAGTGTATCTTTAACACATTCTATGGCAGGAATTAGGTTCTGAATAGAATGAGAAGATTCCATTTCTAAAATACTTTTTAAAATTCTGATATAAATGTCTACAAAGTGCAACTATATTTAACATCTCTCGCATAAAACATTTGTTATATATTGAGAGCACCGCACTGGATTTTATGTTACGTGGTAATGAACATGAGGGCTCAAGGAAAGAAGCTCTCCTGTTTAAAGTGAGTTTTGAATCACTGTTTCAAATGTGGTACTCAACTTTGAGTCACAAGAAAAATGCATAGTGAACCATCACCACATAGTTTGACTTCATCACATGAGTATAAAATAAAAGAACAAACACTACACAGTCATTTGCTTACAAACATTTGTATGTCAACAGTAAATACCTGTCGTGGGTGCGGTTTGCATGATGTGATGCGACCTCTGTAGTCAAATTCCAGCCTGGATCCACACACTGCAGTCTTATGACATGTCAATACAGACATTTCACTAAGTGCACACAACGAACTGAGAGCTTCCCCACGAAATCCATACGTTTCAACACAGGTGAGATCAGAAAACTCTTGGAGTTTAGAAGTATGATGCTTCAAGGCTTAAAAACAAATGTCCAAAACAGATAATAAGAGGAAGCCCTTTACCTCAAAACTAAAGGAAGGCAACAATAATACATACATAATATTTCTAGTAGATGAAGTTCAATACAAGTCCCATCCATGGCGGTAATAGCTACATATTTAGGGCCACTAAAGTTCTATATATAATCTAACTAAACTGATTTTTTTTTTTTTTCAATTATTTTTGCTCCAATTTAAAGTTTTATAGGTGTTTACAAAGAAAATCAAAAGAGCCGGAATACAAAAATTACTCTGAATGCCTTGATCCAGTTGCAAGACAAGCGAGCACCACAAAAATCTACAAAAGGTCCAAAAGAAAATCCAGAGATTTTCATATACTGTACATATTAAGATGATGTAACAACTATGGCTCTTGCAGACACCATGAAATAATTTGTGGCTTTATGTGTTTCTCAGAATGTATATGGTGTTTGTGTAACTGAGCTATAGGGACCTATGGTTTTGTTTAACTGGGTGCAGACAAGAGTGTGCATAATAACATTTCATTAAAGTCACAAAACACCTCAACTTAGGAAAACAAAAAATATAACAAAACAAATACCATTGGTGAAAATTACATAAGAAAATTATGTTGAAAATTATCATGTAGTTTTCAAGAACAATATGTTTAAAACCTAGTGTAAGCATGGAGCTAGAATAATAGGGAGCCCTAGTGTTTTGGGTGCCCCCCCTCCCCAATAAAATTGTCATGGGGGAGCTCGGTCCCCCCAAATCTGCGAAATAATAAAGAAAGAATAAGTTTTGCGGTAAACTTAATTTGTAACCTAAACAAAGAATCAGCTTACATGTGAACAGCTTTATGTTCTGTATGCTCTGTGCAACATGATCAGTGAACATGCGAAAACAAAAGGGAGAAGATAACAACCTTGTGTGATCATTCTTCATTCATAAAAAGCTTGCACTATCTAAGAACAAGTGTCCATTTGTTTCAGAATTCGTAGTTACAAGGGAGCTTGAAATTGGAGAATTATTTCTAGGTTTTCATTTCACAAACAATACACAGCAGACACACACTACAGGAATGTCACTGATGTTCTCCAAAGATTTTGGCTTAATTTGAGCAATTGAAGGGGCCAGTGTTTTGATGGCACATCCAACATGGAAGGCATTTATATTGGAGTTCAAGCAAGAATATCCAAAATTGAGTCAAGAGCACTATTTGTGCATTGTTCGGCTCACTGAACCTCAGTGCACAAGAGACAGTGAAACACTTCACAGGTTGCCGAAATGTTCTGAACTTGGTACAAGAAATAATAATTTTTGTAAGGCAGTCACCAAAAAGATAGGCTATCTTCAAGTAATTACAAAGTGGAGACTATGTAAACTTGCAACCTTTTTGTCCTATTAGGTTAACAGTTAAGTTCTTATCTTTGTCATCATGTTACCTACCAAGAGCTTACAGAATTCATGTTTGAGTATTCACATACAGACCATTCTGATGCAGATGCTAAAGCAAATGGGTTTTACATTTAAATGCAATCTTTTGATTTGTTTTTCCACTTGGTTTAGCAAACGAAGGTATTCGGATATACTAATGCAGATAATAGAGCACTACAGAAGACATCCTTATCTTTTCAAGAAGCTTTTACTACTATTTCTACTTTGCAGCAGACACTGGTGGAATTTTGGACTGATTTTAGTGCTTTTTGGGAGGTAATTGTACGCCAAGTAATTAACCTTGGTTTGCCAGTACCACAGCTACTCCGTAAACGATACATTCCAAAACGCATTGATGAAGGGAGAAGTGACCATAATGTGCATCCTTTTGGCACCCATCAAGACATGTACCAGCATGTGTACTTTGAAGTAATTGATTGATACCTCTTTTCAGTGTTTAGTTTCTAGATTTGAATCAAAAGTTTTCAGTTTTCTAACTGAGGCTGAACAGTTTTTGATGGGTGCAACCAATGATTATGATGAAATTGCTTGTTTCGATAAGGATGACATTGGTCCATAAAGAATTCTTTTGCAGAGGTACATGTTCCTAGACATAAAGAATTGCTGCAAAATCAACAAGATAAACACATGAAATGTGATGCACTAGAAAAAACTGTGAGTGAAGATGTGTCCTAACACTACAATACCTACATGTAAAAAAAATGTATGTCATAACAGACAGATTGTGGGCAAGAAACCCAAAAAATAGAATGAAGCCAATGGAATGGTGCTGCAATTGACAGTTTTATAATCCCACTGTTTGGAGATTTCCATTAATGATGTTTCTGGACCATATTCATGCCAGGAATTATCCCAACTACCCGAAATACAGCATCCAAATCTACAGTCAACATTTTTAATGTGTACACCTTCTTGTTCACAAACTAGTACTGTATGTTATCACTTAATTTGGTGGCATATTAACTATGTATAGTCAATTCACTGTTACTTCAAAATTTTCTGAAGTCCTGCTAAAGTTCTACTTCCTGGATATTCCTCCGCCTCATGCTAATAAAGCTTAACCATGTCTGGAAAATTACACCAAAGGGTCAATGCACCACATCTGTGCGAACTAGTGTAACAATATTTTTAATAAGTACTATTTCTTAATAGGCATTACCAACACACCTATTTTCTCCTTGTTTTCATTCATATTAATTATAAATGAAATGTTTTAATTTATAGATAAAATATAAGGTATTAATTTTTATGTTGATAAAAGTATAAAACTCTTGCGGTACACTGCATATTTAGGAAACCACCAAACATGTCATACACGGCGTGATTTTTCAAAGGTTTAATTTAAAAAAAGTGAAGAATCCACAAACTGACTACAGCATGCTAAGCTAGTGTTCATCTTCTTGTATAGGCCCTACTTTCGATGTTTATTTTAACAGTGAATGGAAGATATGCATGTGTAGTAGGCTTTACATTACAGCCCACTCACTTTGTTTCTCTGTTGGTAGTTTGATGATGGTTATTGCATGATTATTAGGGAAGATCTCACAATGACAAAATTACTATATTCCACAAAATTAAGTACCATCCATAAGACAATAGAATGTTTCAGTGATTTAGATTCATACCTAGGCCCTCAAAGTCATGCTCCTCTACTCCAAAGCCATTATCAGTCACTTCAATCAAATGGCTTCCATATTCCTTGAGACGAATCTCTATTGCAGTTGCCCCTGCATCCAGACTATTCTCAACTAGCTCCTTCACAGCTGTTGCCAAGTTCAAAACCACCTGCAAAAATGGAAAAGAACGACATGAGCAATAATATTCGACACTCTTAAGCATAACTGATTGTGATAAAAAAAAGGGCGAAAAATGGCTAGAACCTAATCCTAAAAATGTGTTTCAGTTCAGGGCATTGCCTTAGGCTAGTGCGTGTAGATAACTGTCTTCACCTCTTAATTGCATGGCCATCAGGAAGTAGAGCCCAACAGCTCCAGCTTGACGTCACGTACATCTCAAGGGAGATGCAAGTAAAATGAGATGGAGGAAGACCCAGCAACCGGAATCCCCTTGGCGGGGCAAGAAGGAGAAGAGGGATTATTTCTCCTTATATGCAGTACTCGTATGCCATTCAGTATCCTTCTGCAACATTGTAACCTTGAACACTGTAACTTGTGCACAACTCCGCAAAGGCTGGATGAAATGTCATAATAACCTCTACAGTAAATCGACTCTTAAGGATACTCAAATAGTGCCTTGGTAACTGCCAACCCTTGGATTTAAGCAAATGAGAGCTAAGCAGGGCACCACCTTATGGCCCCTGGAATCTTTATTACTGGGGATTGAGGTAAGTCCCTTATTGGGTTGGGCCATTCGATGGCACCAAGGCCTGATCAGTACGAGAGCCATTAGAACTTATGAGTACTCAGATGATTTGGGGGCCAAAGCCTGAATTTCACTGTGAAGAAATTCCACTAACTATGGGAAACAACACTCTGATGTAAAACCCCCAAGTGTCATGGAAAATGAAGTACGGGCACAAGGTGATAGATACATGCAACCAGATGTTCTCTCTTGTGACCGATTCAATGAGGCTGGACTTGTGATGGCAGTTGTTCAAGCTCTGCATGGAGAAGAATTTGATAGTCCCCTACCAAGTGACAGGTTGATGCAGTGAGGTGCAACGTAGTGCTGGTATTGTCATGGATAGACTGCAACAGGTGAGGATACCACTTCGGCAGACCACAGATGGAACTAAGTATGAGGGTTTCACTGATGACGTGGGAGGGCACCTGTGGCGTGTAGTGAGTTTCTTTACAGGATAAGCAATATAATAGCCCCACATATATGAATGTTTTAGATAACATTTGCTAGTGCCAGGCTGTGGTTCCATTTTCAATTTCTACTGACAAACGTAACTTCCAACTTTGCTTATCCTCTACATGTATTTACCGTTTTATAATACATAACATTAGTTATAAAAACAGAAACAAAAGGAATATAATAATAATCAAGCTGAATATTATTTAGAGAGCATATTACAAATTATGAGAGAACTCCCATTTTCCTGAACACTTTCATCCACTTTCCAAGGAAAAATCTATGCGTGTAAAGTACGAGAGTTACGAAAACTCTGTTTCTCGAATCGGAAAAAGGAAACTCAGAATTAAATGTGTTTAAATTTAAAGTTAAGGCGAAAACTATAAAGGGTCAAACATTTCCAATATATATAGGGTAAGCAGTGCTTACCTTGCATCTACGGAATAAACGCCACTGGAGGGCACTGAAAGCGAACTGCAACAGCCTTAGATTTTGTGTCTGATCAACTGTTGTGATAGCTGGAAAAGCCTGTGCTGATTCAGTGTATTTCAAGCCTTTGCTGTCGGACCCTTCACATATATTTTACTCCAAGAGAGGTCAATTGCTAGTGTGAGAGTGTGTCCCTGAATCACAAGCTGAAGCTCCCCCAGGATGTGAAAAAACATGATCAATATTCTAGAACCACAGGTATTCAGCAAAGGATGTTTAAAAGTATATACTTAAGCACCTACATTATACGGCAGAGCTTGTGGAAGATGGGACTACCACAGAAGATAATTATTAAGAATACGGACAGTTCTGAAGTAAAGGTCTCTCCAGTATGAATGATATACGATTGGATTTTGCAAAGATTACTACGTTGAAAATGCAAAAATAACTAATACAAACAATACAAACATAAAACCACGAGAAACAATTCCATTAAATAGATTTCAAATTTAAAATCAATAATGCAGGTAGAGCCCCAACCTAGCAGACAATGACGCGATTTCAGTATACGTCATGGCTGTAGACCGCATCACTTAGGCCCATTCTACAACGTAACACCTGGTTTTTCTTCCTAATTTGATGAATGGTGTTGGCGTAATTTTAATATCACAAGTGGTACATACATGTAAAGTTTATCTAGTTCAAAAGGAAAAAATTGTTGTATAAATGTTAAACAGATCCGTAAGTTGTAAATTTGTGATATATAACCCTGTATTAATCTATGATAATGTTTTGATTTGCAAACTGTTTTTTATGAAATGTTTGGAACATTTTAAGGTTGTTCAAAAAAGTATTAGTTTATGGAATTAAAATAAGAGGTTCAGATTATATGAGTTTTACTGAAGTAAATTTAATACTAGTGTTCAATTTCAAGAAGTGTTCTTTTTATGATTAAATGTTGTCAAGTTTAAGAAACAGAAGTATGCAAAAGAAGAAATTAACTGCATAATACTGAGTCGTCAGTAACAGAGGTGTCGACGACAATCTTTCAAAGGGATTGAGAACTTCGTCATTTGGTTTTCCGAGTAACTTCTGGTCAGACATTATCATCCATTTTCTGAAGGAGGTACCTCATGAGGAATAACTCCGCCATCGGGAACACGGTCACCGCTTCAGTGGTTGAGTCGGAGTTCGACTCCAGGACTGCCAATGAAGGAGGATGTCGGAGTACCTATGCCGTCATGGAATCGCAGTCGACAGGGAGTTGTGAGGTACCCGATTCGAACCCAGGAGGAGAACATAGATCTAACTGTGGATTTTTTTTTTCTCATCAACAGATAAGTCCAGCATACACTATATTATTGATGAACCTTTCGCGAAAATTAATTAGTAGTGCGTTTTTCGAAGCGTGTTCCTGAAAATTAATTGGAGTTCTTTTCTTATCTATGAGTGCTTACATGGCAGAATAATTTTCTTGTAGAATTCTTTTATATCTTTGAATAATATGCAGATTTACATTTATATATATATCTCATTATTACTATTCATTATTTACTTGCCACAGCTATGACATATCGTCATATTATTCTGTTATGCTAGAAAGTTTTATGTTGTGCACATTTGATTTGTCAGAGAGGGTGCCATATTTATTGTAACAGTCCGGAGTACCCTTACGTGAGGCCTTAATAGCAGCCAGACACTCGTGCATGGGCTGATCAGATGAGCCAGTACAACAATGACACAGATGCAGAAACGGATCACGGAAGCAGAGCACGAAACACACTCCGTGTTCAATCTACAATGAGACGCATGCAGATGCATATAACATATGGATACATGTAAGAAAGCTGGGCAACTCCCAACTCTTCCATGTCCATGAATCTGTGTAGACAATAGTAATCAAGCATTTGATTTCTTGATATTAGTTTTGTGGCCATTGTCGTATACACAGGAACAAGTGCGTGGATTTGACATAAATAAGTGCACATGGTTTGGCAATAGTATTTACGCAGTCTTAAACACTGTAAAAACATACAAAGTGAGATGTGTACACTATAAAACTTACATCTGTAATTTGCAACAGCTGAGTATTTTTTATTTTGAAGTTGCAAAACCATATGTTTCTTTGTATTGTACAAAGTTAAAAATTCATCCAGTCATCAGCTCATTCCGTTTACGTGTTCCACGTCCGTTTTTTTACGTATCCGTGCACTAAATGGAGGCCATTTGGTAAACATCATGCCCAAATCGGATTGGTAATAATGATGCTGTAAGGCCCTGCTACACTGAACTGGTGGATTGCCGGTCACATCATTACAATGAAGTGTCGGTGCTTTGCTAATGAAGCGTAGTTAGTTCGACTTGCAATAGATAGCACAGCATTCATCATGTTTTTATTGGTTGTTTTATACATTTGTATATTGTGCACAATTGCAAATCTTTGGACACAAATTAAGTGTTGCTCACTAAAAGTAAACTTAAAAGTTCATTATCTCTAAAGTCCATTTTCCAAAATCAATATTTAACATAATTACAGTAATTCTTAAGAATAGGGGCTTTTCTGAAGGGGAAAAATCTCAGAAAGTGGTATAATTCCACTCTACTAATTATACAGAACACAAATTTACTAGGGGCATCAACATTTGACCAATAGAAACCCCAAAAATGATAGTGGGGAGGGCTAGGAAGATCAATATTACAGCAATATTGCAAATAGTACAAAAATATGTTAAATTGCAACACACACACATTATTTCTCAATGTAAATAGGCTACACATGACAATCATTTATGGGGAAACTCCAAACTTTGCTGATGTGTGACGCTTCGCGTAACCACCAAAAAAAAATTGCTGGCACGCCTTGAATCACTGTTTTGGGGATTTACTCCAGTGCTGGTGCTGGGACTCTTGCTTAGTGCATAATGTTTGGCTACACTTGTACAGTTATTTTCCTTGCGATGGGGCTACGCTTGAAAATAATTTGTGGGGAAACTCCAAGCTTCGCTGATGCATGACGCTTAGTGTCACCACCTAAAAAAAATTGCAGGCATGCCTTGAATCACTGTTTTGGGGATTTACTCCCCTGCTGGTGCTGGGACTCTGGCTTGGTGCATAATGCTTGGCCACACTTGTACAGTATTTTTGCAATTTAACATATTTACGTGAATAAATATTACATTATGTAGGTACATATATTTTACTGGTTTTACCCCACAATTTCCCTGATCTTCATAAATGTCTCCATTATCGTTTTTGGGGTTTCTATTGGTAAAATGTTGATGTACCTAGTAAATTCGTATTCTGTGTAATTAGTGGAGTAGAATAATACTACTTTCCAAAAAAAAAATTTTTTTTCGGAAAAATTAATTTAATTTAGTTAATACTCACATAATCACTCTCCATTCATACGGCATATATTAATACATCGCCTCAAAAAAGTAAAAAATGAGGCACGTCTAAAAATAGATACAGTAATCCCTCACCAACCGCAGTATCAGTTATGGGCAGATTTGTTTTTGTAGACCTTTTTTCCAACCACGGTACAAGTTTCTATTATCCACTGTTTTCAGGCTATGGGAAAATAGCTTTTACTGATGTTAGTGGTCGCTCATTTCTCAAGCTGCCGTCATGGACTGACATTTGTTGTCCCAAGCAGTATGAAGCAATAGATTACTTCATGCCAGAATGAGATACTGATGTACTGTCTGTTGAAGTAACAAGGGGGGGGGGGGGGGGAGTTGCAGGCTGGGTCAGTAAGGATTCTTGTCCTAGTCACTTACCCTCCCTGTCTTTTTTCGCTTCCATTATCCCTCCTCTTTTGCTGTAAAAACAGTGGCACATTACAGACTAGTTTCTTAATCAGTGTGTACATAACTTCAAATTTAATTCAATGTCCCTTTTTTAATGATTTTTTTTTTAATTTATATGCTTATGCAATATGCAAATTTTTTTGGTGGTCATTTGTTTTTTTTTTTAGTGAAGTATATTTTATGTGTAAAGTGAATAAAGGTAGGTAAGTGTGTGCAAATAAAATGTGTTATGTTACCATATTTTGGCGAGCAAAGCCGTGTGCGTGTATAGGTCACGTCAGAAGTTTTTGATGAAAAATTCAGGATAATTAATATTTCAAGTAGACCGCACTAAATTTTTATATTTTCGTAAACATTGCAGGGCCTCATCGTGCCAGTGCAGAGGCCAACATGTCGCCTACATTTAGTATAAATTCAACACACAGACATGAATCGCATCTATCAGCACGTTTTATCAACACCGGGCCGCTGTTATGAAACAAACCGGCCCTGTAACGACGGTACTGGCGGCGTCCGGCTGGCCCCTGCCTGCCAGAATAATTTTGTAGCGGACGGCGACCGGTTGGCCACCGCCCGCCAGCTTGTAGCGACCGACCGACAGCTGCCCAGCCCCGAGGATCTAGGACCGATTGACAGATTCGAGTCGCCACGCCCGGCTGCGCTGCAGAGGATCTAGGCACTTGCCCAGCAACGTGTGCACTGCAATATATTCGCTGCTAACCCCAGCACACGAGTGATCCAATGTATCTTCATATATATTATCAATAAATGAAGTTCTGTGCTTTGCTTCAAAAATAAGGCATCTCCAACAGTGTTTAATTACATTTTAATAATACATAGTCTAATCTTTTCACACACATTCAATTGCCATGTCATACTGTGTTCAGGCCTTCTTTTTTATGACAAGGGGAGGTCCATATGCCTTTCTTGGGTATGAAATTAATCAGGAGACATCCAGCTATTAAAATATACATACATATTTATATTTAATTTAAAAAGTGTTTTTTTATGCGCTAGAGATGATTGAACATGAATTTCATGCAAAAAAAATGGCAAGTTTGGGGGCATGGGGTTAGGGGTGAGTCAAAATCAGCCCAAAATTTTCCAAATTTTTTATTACGACCCTATTCTCTGGAACCGTGAGGGGTCGTAATAGAGAGGTTCCACTGTAATGTCCCGACACTGCTCCATACCTGTGTTGTTTACCTGAATAACCTCAATGCCACGCTATAAATATATCACATAAATGTTATTTTACGCATCAAATATTTGTTGCAAAATGTATTCTTACATTTAAAACAATTCAGCGACCCTATATAAATATTTTCTACGTAAATTATACGTATTTTATAGCATAAATATAGCAATCTTGATCACCATCCTCCCTATCACATTTTATTTTTTTTTACTGAAAACTACTTGAAGCCCCAAAATTCCTAGTAATAATGATCTTATTATATAATAGAACAATCTCCGTCTGTCCGTCCCTCTTTAATACAACTAAGTCCCTTGAAACACAAGAAAGGTTCTTCAAATATTGCAGGGAGAATCCTCAAAGTCAAATACACGTCAAGTTCGAATTTCAGCAAGATTAGATTACGCAATCATTACCTTTTACTCTAAAAACTCAGTTTTTAATTACTTTTTCCTAAGAAAGTTTTTTATTAATGCATAGAGATATTAAGGTAATGAAATATAATTTTTGTTTACTCTAGATGTCTCGCTTCGATGTTGAGTTAAGTAAGTGGGGCCACAGTGGTCAAATGGCTATAGTGAACATGCTGAGGTGGGAGAGGGGGGCGGAAATTTGCAGGCGGACATTGATAAGATATGGTTGTGGACCAGAAAAATAAAATGAAGATAAATGTAAGAAAAACTAAGGTAGTGAGCTTCACAAGGAAGATGATAAGCAGGGACATGTACAGATGGAAGGGATATGAGACAGAAGAAGCAGCAGAATATAAGTATCTAAGGATTGTACTGCAGGGTGACCTCAGATTGAAAAAACAAGTAGAGAGGGTGGTTGCAAAGAGAAGAAGGGCTCTTGGTATGCTGGGAAAGGTGCTGAATGGAGTCAGCTGTGAGGTGAAGGAGGCATATGGCAAAATGGTACGGCCAATGTTAGAATGTGCTGCAGCAGTATGGGACCCGTATGTGGAGGTGGAGGTGCGAGAACTGGAAAAGGTGCAGAGGAAGACAGCAAGATGGGTGAAGGGTAGGTGGAGAAGGCAGGGGCAAGATAGTGAGGAAGAAGGGAACTATAGGCCATCAGTGATGATGAAAGAGATGGAGTGGAGCTCATTGAAGGACAGGAGGAAAGTTGAACGGTTAGTCAGGATGTACAGGGTTGTGAATAAAGAGGGAGGATGGGGAGGGCTACACTGCAAGCTAAGTAAGGGGGTGTTTAGGGGAAGAGGAAACAACAGTGAGAAGCTTCAAAGGGTGCGGAATGAGAAAGGAGCGGGGTAGGCAAACCATGCTTGTGAGGTCTGTGAGGGAGTGGAATGTGTTGATGGAGGAATTGGTATCTGCGAGAGGGGTTGGAAAATTCAGGAAGGGAGTGAAAAAGGAGTTGGTTGGGTGAAGGAGAGGTGAGAGAGCTCGCCACCGGGCGGTAGCCTATTTGTGAATGTATGTATGTATAAAAAAAATTCCAATTGGGGTCACAGCGGATAGAGAAATACCAATTTTTTTTTTCCCACTCAGTCTTTGTATGATAACCAAATTATTTAACATTGTACATATTCTAGGCAAATGACTATACTGAAAACACCGTCACAGGCTAAACCCCTAGTTACCAATAATCATATCTAACATATGCAGGAATTAATTTTCTGATTTTTGAAAAAGTCCCTATTCTTAAGAATTACCCAATAACAAACTTTTCGTAACAGACTGTCTTGGAATTTAGTGACAGTAGGTTTCTTGTTACAAATATATTTATTTTATTTTGTCAGCAAAATTCCGAATTTCATTGTGCCTGCACAATAACATTGATTTCATTGGCGCAGGATCACCGTGGCACGAATAAACGGCCAATTACATGCAAAGTATTGGCCAGTTCCGGTCAATTGCTGGTAAAAGTTAAAAGTTGGCCAACTCTGCTGCACCGGCACAGCACTGACGTCAAAGCAGGGTAAAGGCCGGGCTACAATTCCTATAAACACATCACTAACACAACACAGTGATATAAATAAGAGTTAAAGTGCTTGTTTTGTTAGAGTGGCTACAATCACGCATAGCGATAAGCACTTACTTAAGCATAGTTATAGTAACAAGGCAAGTTCAATTTGGTTTAACTTTCCTTGTTACTATCACTGTGCATCAATATTCAGCAAATCAGAAGCCCCAATACTTGTACTAAGTTATCAAATGAAAAAAATATTTACGAATCAAGAAAGAGTGTATTTTGACTTCATTCCTCGGGCAGATATTTTCTTTTGTTTATTTCTGGATAATCGCAACGACGGAAGTTTTGTAAAGTTTTTTGGTACAGCTAATAGTAAAAATAGAAATGAATATAGTTTATAATTTTAAAACGTCTCAGATTACTAAAAAAGATTTATTTTTGACAAAAAAAACTACTACCAACTATGCAGAACTTAATTTCTTAGGTACAAATGTAGTAACATAAACAAACTAATATTGTTATATCAATTGTAGCTAGGCCACTGAGCTTCTGTTGTTTTGTTTGTGCTTATCGCTATTACTATGAATGTGTTAGGTATATGTCAATTGTAGCCCGGCCTTAAGCCAATCAGAATTCGGAATGGCACCGACCACAGCAAGCCACAGGTTCATTGTAGCAGGGACTTTACTTAACAGCTTATCTCGTAAAGTGACGGTAGTGTCAGCACTTTACGTCACTGTGTAATTTCAAAACACTTCAACGAAACACAATTTCTCAACGCCACTCTTGTTTGGCAGATCTGAAATTTAAAAAAATAACAACAGGCGCCAAAACTGTCGACTAACATAACATAGCATAGAGTAACATTCGTCAATTCCAATTACAAATCAAAATTAAGTACCGATAGTAATTAATTCACCAGCTCAAATCTACGTGAAATCAAACTTACCTGTCCTGAACAAATTTTATGAACAGAATCTTTACTTAAAATGCCAATTGTACTGGGTTTGGCCGAAGTTGCGGGCATTGAATCAACATCCATGTTTATATTTATGGTTGGCCTTAGATCTTACCGTTGCAGCCAGCTCTACAGCACTACATTTTACACCCCAACAAAAATTTAAATTGTAAAAAGGATCGGGGAGGGTTATCAGAGTACACTTAACTCCCACGAGTAAAATTTAACAAACGTACTACAGAAACTGGAGGCTTTTCAGCAGGTATAAACCAAACATTTCTATTCATTCGTTCGTGCGTTCATTTATTTGTGTTCTGTTGATCTCCATTCCGTGATACAGAACAAAACAATTGTATCCTAACTACTATATATACGGGAATGTGTGTTTTAATTTGTTTGTCCATCTTTTAAGTCAAAACGGCGCAACGGATCGACGTGATTTTTTGCACAGATATAGCTGAAGGGTCGGAGAGTGACAAGGGCGATTCTTTATCATTTTATATCATTCCTTCATGAAAATTCTTATTGTAACTTTATTGCATAAAAAAGGCATAGTTAAAATAAAAAGTTCCGTCATTTCTCCTTGCCTTTTTGTCTATGGGCTGTTTCCATTCCTTCCCAAGAGCCACAGTAGCTAAGTGGGTAGAGAACCCAATAGTGGGGCCGCAGTAGCTTAGTGAGTAGATAAAACAATAGTGGGGATGCAGAAACTCAGTTGGTAGAGAACTCAATAGTGGGGTCGCAGAAACTCAGTGGGTAGAGAACCCAATACTGGGGCAACAGTAGCACAGTGGCTAGAGAAACCAATAGTGGGGCGGCAGAAACTCAGTGGCAAGAAAACCCAATAATGGGCCTCAGTAGCTCAGTGGCTAGAGAACCCAATAGGGGGCTGCAGTGTATAGATATATATCAGGTGGGGCTACAGTCCTAAATGCTATGCGAACGAAGTAACACGGTTCATCTAGTAGTACACATAATACAAAGCAAGACACCACATATTATCAACACAAAATATTCAAGAAAACGTATCGCTTGGATTGTAAATTTGATTTCCAGCACACGTGTTTGTGTGATCTCATTACAGGTTGATATATAAACAACTGATAACCTAATTTACTATATATTATCGTCCGAGGAATTGTTAATATCCATTGTCTGTCAAATTGGTAGGCTGTAATGTGTGTGTAAACTTCCAGTATGTTCAAGGCGAGCGAGAAATTTTAGTTTGCCCAAGAGCATAAAAACATGTTGCAGCACTATATGTCAAGGAAAGAGAATAATCATTCTTTTTCAAGTTTGCTATCACTGCTTATTTGATAATCCCGAAATATAGTTATTTTCTGATTTTCATGCAGACAACAGTGGAATGAAGGTCATAATGCTGTGTTGCCAAATATACGATCAAGTACTGAACGAAGTTCGCTGTGCGCTCCTCGAGATATGGACATTTTATTTTGGTCACCACTCCGCTCGCATCTTGGTCTCAGTTCCCTTTCCTCTTGTCCTTCTCTGCTTGCACTTTGTCATTACCATCCCTCAATGCATGCATGCAATTGTAGTGACATCCCTATGGCGAGTTTATATTAGGCTGTGTTGCTGTGTTCTCTGTCATATTCTAGTCTTTTGTTTGATGTGAAACATGCGTCCATGAGTGCTTTCGTGACCATTTGGACCTCCGCAGTATTTTGCACCAGCCCGATGCGAACACCAAGCCACAAGTGCATAGTGCAGATTGTCGAAATGGAGCTTGCACCACCCTGCCAACAGATACTACGTGACTCAAGTGATTGTCTTGTTTTATTTATCCCAAGAGTTAACTCCAGAAATAAATTAGTTTGCAGTCTAGTATGGTGTTTACGCCAAAGCCACAGCCACCAGGTGCACATGCAAATGAAGGTAACGTTAGAGCAGCTTGCGCCGCAATGCCCACCGTGACCAATCACCACATGATGCCAACTGGCCTGCTGGTTGGCCAAACCATAAGTGCTACATGCCTCCCAGTGCGACACATAAGTGAGGAATGTTTTTTCTGCAAGTGTTAAAGGTGTTCAATTCATGCAAAGTAATCACAGTGATAAAATTCTATTCAAAAATATGTAATCGAGTGTGGCTACCCACAACACTTTTTAACAGTGGACTCGTCCAACCCCTTAGGGGAAAAGGACTTGCACTCGTCCAAGAATTGAAATACGACTATGTCACACACTCGCACCACAAGTGAAATACAAAGACTAAAAATAATATTTGAATCATTTTTAGTAATTTTTTTATAATCAATATAAGAGTGCAGACTTGATTTCTTCACAGTAGACTGCCTATAAAGGCTATTTCACATTAAATATTATTTTTAAGTGTGGTGACATTCCCTGTGATATCACATTTTCTAGCATAAAAGACACTTGTGATGCCATCCACTGTCCCCAAGTCGGTTTCCCTGCCTTAATGGAATCCACTGCAGGGAGCAGCACTCTACTGGGAGCTCGTGTGTGCCGGTCTAGTAGTGCACCACGTTGGTTACACAAATAGAAGCTACTTCATGAGTGCGACCAGAGGTGCCAATCAACAGCGCTCGTGTCGAGAACAAGTGCATCGCAAAAGTGAAGCAAGGTGCAGCGCAAATATGAGTGCCTGTGCGAACATATTTCAAAAGTAGACCCAGTGAAACAGGGTTCAAAGCAAACAAGCCTTCATTACTAAATGCTCATGAACGCCCATTCACGCAATTACATTGCATAAAGCCCTATAGTGATTAAGTGCCCACAGGCCTCAGTGTACTTGTTTACACTTTTCTGTAATTTTCATTCTCGACACGTTTCATACACACCGCATTTCATTCCATGTCTCCTATGTATTAAAGGGTTATTAAGTTAGTGTATTTGTTTGTGATAATTGCAGCCAGACAACCAACATGTACAAGTGTAATGTAATTTAGTGTGTAAAAAAGTTGTCCATGCAGCTTGCTTGCCTGCCATCCCGGCCAGCATGCCGCATCGGAACAATTAGTCATTGTACAGTGTATCGAGGAGGCGGACATGCGGACCGACGGGGTCGTGTTTTCGAATGCTCGGGCAGCACATCAAAATTTGAACTTAACATTTCATCAAAATAGACTTTTAGTTTACCGGAACCTGTTTCAACTTAGCTGCCCGAGAATCTCTGCTCCTCTCCTTCTCATGGTTTAGCATCGCCTGGGAAGGTATAACTTTCCCATAAATATTTTGTGGCCACGTGCCGTTTTGCAGTGTAACCTTAGAGTTGGTTTTAGCCCGGTATCCGATTGTAAGTTGTTTTCTAGAGGAGTGTTTAGTAAAACCCTAGTCAATTTTCATGAGCATGTGCCTTCATTCGGGTTGCCTACAGGCTATAGGGACGCAGCCCCCACTTTTCCCACCAAATCATAAGTGTTCTATGTCAAGTGCTTTTATCTGTATTTCAGTGTTTTGTATCTATATTTACCTAATATATGAGTGTGTGAGTAGCGTTAAGACCGCACTGTGCAGTACGCATAATATTGGTAACATATTTTCATTAACTACGGCGGACAGATCATCACCGTAAGATTACTGCCGTGGATGATGGCACACGACCTGGAGAAATTAGTCAACTGTTCCGACAACAACTTCATGTTGCATTACTGCAATGTCTGGCGCCCAATATCTCCAGCTAAAGTTTGGTAAGAAAAGCCAGGAAATATACTACCCAACTCCCAGCCTCTAAGTTGGCCACTTTTGCTCCATCATCCTACCGTCAAATGTCACCTAACTTAGTGGCGATATCCTTCCACCAACATTTCCTAGCGTCATACCAAACTGCAATTTTTTCCTAATTTTTCTCACATTTTTCAAAATTTCAAAATTCCTATTAGAAGTTTTCCTGAATTCCCTGACTGACACCAACACCAAGGAGGCATGCAGAATAACTACTGTGTACAATTGGAGCTGTGGGACGCAGTCGCGACGCCCCAGGATGCTGGAGAAACAGTGCATGTGGTCAGTGTGAAATAGTGCACAGAATCTGGAGGGTTGCCACCATGACAGCAACTACGAAGGAGAAGTGAGAAAGGTACCAGACAGCAGCCATCTTGGTGTGCTGTGATGTCAGCCCCTGCAAAGTGCTCCATAGGACAAAGAGGTTGCAAAACCTCTCCCCTTCGCCCGCATCGCATGCGCTCGAGGAGGACAAGGAGGAAAAATAACAGTGGGAAAGAGAAAAAGAAAATCACCTCCCTCTCACGTTAATTACTAACCGCGAGCTTGCGGTCAACTGTGCACCCGCCGACCATTGATCCCCGCCTCGCGCTGTGCCATGCAGTCCTGCCACACTGTGATGTCACCCACACCGTGCCACACTCCCGACCGAGCTCCCACATATTGTGCACCAGACTTAATTGCCAAATACGAGCGAAGCACAAAGTATTGCACATGCGACCATCAGACAGCCCAGCGAGCAACCACATCGCGATCAACCACAGAAGTGATGACAGGCAGAACACAGACTGAGAAATCCAAGAACAAATATTTTGTACGAACTTTTCTGACAATGAAGCAGTAAATTGATGCCACGATCTGCTTTGCCCAGGTCGGGGCAGACTCCTCTTAAAGTGTAAATATTGTAATAACCGGTATCACACCAAGTGCTTGGATGTCAATGAACTGCAAACCATCAACGGGTTAATGCTTCTATGCAGACACTGCAACATACAACCAATCCGCACAGGAATGTACCATACAATTTTGATGCTAACATCGATGAATTGCAGCCGATGAATACATGCGATCATTCAGGACTGCCCAGTACTTCTGCGCTTGAGTTACAGCCAATGTCCGCAACTATCTTTCCATACACCTCTCTGCCAACCATACCAATCACACCCTACATTCCGCCAATGCAGACCTAGTACTTCACCCCGATATAAACTCCAAATTTTCATGCAATAATACCCAGTATGCAAAATCAATCCCCGATGTCCACACCACTTCCTAATGTAATACCAGCTGTCAACAGTGCTGTAGAAACAACACCCAGTAGAAGCCACAGGACAGATCCACAGTTTCGATCGACTCCAACACTGCCAACATTTCCTGAGCAGTTGAATGTAGATCCACCTGCCTGTACCATGCTCCTACAGCGGTGCGGAGTCTCGGAGGACGAGTGGCCCGGGTGTGTAGGAATACATCTGGAAGGGGAAACAAGACAGTGGTGGAAGTCGATGAACCACTAAGAACTCACCTGGGGGAAATTCGCTCATGCATTCCAGTGTCGTTTCGCAGGAACCTTTATGTCAATACAGGCGCAAAGCACGTTAACCCTTCAACAACAGCACGAAGAAGAGACACTGACGAAATTCATTAACAGAAACACTCACCTGGTAGAGAGATTTCACCTGGGACTGACAGAACGTGAGGTGCTGGAAGTGATCGCAGAGACCGTCCTACCCGAATACCAGCCAGCTCTCATCCTGCTACTGAATAGAGACCTGGCGGAATTCATTTGAGCTGCAATCATCCTTGAACATAACACAGATCTACTGCGATGTGAAACAGGAGGCGCACAACTGCGCCAAAGACCTCGCGACTTCGGCAACAACAGAGGCAAAAATTACAGGGGAAATCGACAGGACAACCAGCCTAGAAGAAGGGAACAACATGTGAACATTGTAAACAGTTTTCAGAACCACATATGAGGCAGTGGTATCATGTCAAATGCGAGTGCATACCAAAATGCGAACAGGTTCGCATGGTGGGATCGGTCGCAACCACCTCCGATGCCATGCCGGTACTGCCCGGAACAGCTATTCCACTGGCATAATGATTGCCTATGGAACACGCATCGGAGCAACATCACCACCCGGTGGTGGCCTGCCAGCAGCAAAGACCAGCAAGGAAATGGGTTGTGGGGGTAAAGTCGCCTGCTGTTCACAACCTCCCCAAGACAGCCCGGCAGTAACGCCTCAGCAGGCTTTAATAAGTAAGGTCAGTAATCAGAGTGCTAAATTCATCAGAGTTCTTGTACATATGAATGGTCTATTATGTCATGCCTTAATCGATGCAGCCGCATCATATAATGTGTGTCAAAACCGCTTTGTAAAAATAGTGAAATAACCTTATCCGGTCATGTGATCCAGCTTGCAAATGACAAATGTACGAAATCAGCAGTAGGTCAGGCCACAGTAACGATAAATATCAGAGATCTTGAAACAATCACAACCATGATAGTAACAGATGAAATAAAGGAAGATGCGATTTTGGGAGTGCCCTGGTTGACAGAGCAGAATACGATCATGGAGACAGCCGAGCGATGTATTCATTTTGGGGCTAAGGAGAGATGTAGCTATTATAATGTAAACAGCCGCAGAATTGAACAAGTACCAGAAGTTAAATTGTCAGAATTTGAGCTCGAAATTCCTGTAGATCACCAGGCTGTTTTCCAACATTTGTTAAACCAGAGGAAAATTGTTTTTGCAAAGCATAATGCCTTACATAAGACTACGGTTGCAGAACATGCCATCCCTTTAATGAGATAAGAGCCGTTCTTTAGCAGTCCACATAGTTACCTACCTCACCAGGCCCATATCATAGAATATAAAATCACAGATATGCTTTCAGATGGGGTTATTGAACCAACCCGGAGCTGATACAACTCCGCTTACACATTAGCACTGAAAAATGATGGGACCTGGAGGTTTTGTATCGACTTCAGGCCCATAAATCAGGTCATGTGTAGTGCGATACCCCCCTACATCAGCATAAAAAATGCACTAAGTTCCTTAATGAGGGCCAGGGTAATGTCATCACTCGACCTGCGTAGTGGCTACTGGCAGATACCAGTATGCCTGGAAGACTGGGAGAAGACCGCTTTAACAGCCCCGAACGGTCTACGATTTTAATTCTGTGCCATGCCTTTTTGTTTAAAATGTGCACCAGCAACTTTTCAAAGCACGATGGCGAGAGTATTGGATGGTTTGGTAGGCGAATTTACACTTGCCTACTTAGACGATGTGGTAATCTGGTATGAGACATGGAAAGAATACCTGCATCATTTGTCATTAATGCTGGAAAGACTTGAGATCAACAGTATAACGTGCGCCATGAATAACTGTCATTTGAGAAAAACCTACCTCAAATTCCTTGGTCACGTGGTTAGCGAAGCAGGCAATAGGCCAAACCCCGAACAGCTGGGGCTGATTGAGTGTTAACAAGGGCTGCGAACAAATTAAGAAATCAGTAAGTTCTTTGATCTAGGTAACTGGTTGCGGGTACACATTGAACATTTTGCCATTATCACTGCACCTCTCATGGACCTGCTGTCTCCATAGAAGTGGTATGTGTGGGGTAGTGCGCAGGAAGAGGTGTTTCGGAAAATCAAAGCAAAGTTCCAATAATGCCCCACAGCAGCAAGGTATGAACTAGCGAACCACTTATACCTACAAACCGAAACCAACGAAAAGGGGCAGTGACGGGAGAGAGAAGCGTGTAATAGATTTCGCAAGCGCGAAACACAGCAGTGCCGAGCGTAGGTACGATGTAAGTGAGCGAAAATGCCTCGCAGTAATCTGGGCAGTGAGGAAGTATCAGCCGTATGTAGAGTACAAACGTTTCACGTTAAGGACGGACAATCACTGGTTGGTTTGACTGAACAACATGCAAGAGACCCATAGCAAGCTGACCCATTGGACACTGCTATTGCAGGCTTTGGCTTCATTATCGAACACATACCAGGTAAAGAAAATAAGCTTGCTGACACACTGTCATGGACTCCTAAAACGTCCATTACAGTAACCAACGATGTAGAGTGGGAGGAAGTGTTGCCACATGTTATGAAGGAACCACTCACCGAAGCAAAAGTAAACATTGTGGAAAGTGCCGTGGTTGTGTCGGAACTGTACAAGGAGGTAATAGCGGCGCAAGATAATTGTGCATGTGCCCGGGGGATGAAGGAAAGATGCGAGAGGCAATAGGTCGAATGATGTGAGTAATGGAGGGATGTGTGGAGACCTGTTCGTGTCGCGATAAGACAACCTGGAGGCTCTATGTACCCATGGCATGTTGGGAAATGTTTTTAAGCACGCGCACTCCAGTTTGACGGCAGAACACCCAGGGGCTGAACAAATCGTAAAGAATGTATTGGGAGTCTTTTTCTGGCACGGTCTAACACATTGCATGAGAAATGAAATATTGAGGTGTAATAAATGCAATTAATTGAAAACACGCAGGACAAATGGCAAACCACAATAGCCCCCGAGACGGCCAAGTAAACCATTCGAAACAGTCTGCTTGGACTTGATGGGACCATACCCCAATTCAGCTGTGAGGAAGCGATTCATTTTAGTGGTAACGGACAGCTTCTGACAGTGGATGGAAACATACCTGATAAACAGTGCAAGAATGGGACAGATCGCAAATCACATGTAGAGTGAATTCTTTCCTCGCTGGGGATATCCTAGAGAAATCCTGATGGATAATGGGGCACAATTTTTAAGGAAGTGTTGGCGAGAGCCATTTACGGTCTAGGGAGAACAGCATTTTAAAACTGCTGTGTATCACCCATGCTAACACAATTGAGCAGCACAACCATGATTTGAAGGTGCAACGCCGGCTCTGTATGGGTGAGCAACATACCAGCTGTGCGGATCACCTGCCCATCGCAGTCTTCACGCTCTGCCGCAGAGTAAACGCCGCAACGGGAAAATCCCCAGCGCAGGTTCTGTTGTGAAAGAACATAACCCTGCCTAGTGAACAAAATTGCCCGTTTGCAAAGGACAGCAGCGCAACCGAGACCAGTGGCACATTCGAAGAGAGGTACTAGTACAGGTATCGCAAGCAGTGAGAACAACAAGTGCAGTATGCAGCCCAGTGCCTGCCAGAAAGTAGGAGACCGCCGAAAGCATTCGTACATGACCACACGAAAGCACATACGCAGTCGTCCGCAAGGAAGAGGAAAGTTGTCCTTGATCTCGTGCAAGCGAGACGCCCAAGCCGAACACCAAGGGGTTTACCAGGGGTCTACATCATGCCATTATCGCAAGTTGGGAGGCCGAGATGTCTGCCACGGATGCCAGCATGGAGAGTGGAGAGGGAGAAGGAACTGCCAATGTAAATATTAACAGCAAGGAGCAGGGACAGCAGGTAGATGAAGCGGACGACCAGAAGCCCTGCGACAGCGAAGCCGCTGACGATCCTGCTGGTGAAGTCCCAGGAAAGAAAAGCTGTGCAGCACTTCAAGATGGAGTACCAGCAGGAGACGCATTGGGTCCGGCACGCAGATGTCGGCTGGGGTGAGCCCGATGACCTATGTTCAAGTGTCCATGGTGCAGCAGCGTCAAGCGCAATGGTTAGGGCTGAGGAACTGGAGACATCCCTAATACTATCTTCGGAAGACGTGGGAGGGGAAGAGCTACACTTCGCCATGAAATCGTCCACTTCAATCACGCAAGGCAGCGGGAGTTGGGAGGCCGGAGTTCACGATCGGCCTACCACGATGGTGCTACCAGGTCGCTACCGGCCTCAGCACACACATGGCAACAAATCAAGTGAAGAAGCAAGCAACAAAGGAGATGGCGAGGATTGCTGGTCGGCCAGAATGGTACTCCTGCGATGTTCAAGAAGGCGAAGACTTCTGCCGCAGAAATTTACCACCTACAGTGCTGCTAATTAGACGATGCGCCACCCGGTGTGAGTGTGTGGCGAAGAAGTACTGCCGATGGACACGGAGGGATATATTTGGGACTAGGCGGGCAGAGACAGAGCCTCGTGGCCATTTTGCTGGAAGCAGCCGGGGCATGTGGACTGTGAGCAGATACGATGCAGGAGAGTGGACGATGCCCTCTCTTAGAATTTTTATGTTTTAAAGTGTCATCAGAAGTGAGGAGAAGGAACGAGAGACGTTATACCAACTTCCAGTTGGTATGACGTCTCTCGTTTTAGATTTTAATACTTTTTGTTTAGAATGAGTGAGGACTTAGCGTTAGAGTAAATACTTTTATATCAAGATTTTCATATTTGTGTTCACATATTGAGATCCTTTGTGTATGATGAATTAACTTGATTAATGATATGTTGAAGTTAATGTATACATAAATTGAATAAATTCCCATTGACCTACGATATTAATTTTCTTATTGAACCACCATTTAATTGGAAAAATTTTAATTGTGTTGGTAAATAAACAGATAACTTTAGTAAATTGAAGTTGGTTATGTATCCCGAGAAATGCCGTCGGGAGCCTTTTAACCCAGTATTTTTGGGTAAAATCCCACAAAAACCATGTCCTTCCTGTAATGTTAGGGCTCATGTCCTCGACCACAAGTACAAGATTATAAAAGGGAAAGTTTGCCCCTGTAATTTTGTGGGCCAATTATCGTCGTAAGGGGCATTGCCTCAAGTGTAACCGTATTTATAATATAGATCAAGTGATGATTCGCCCCTCGTCAAAGTAAATCCTCTCCAACCTCGAGAGAAACCAGATAGGGTAAGTTTATGAAATTTTAGATAATTTTCAATGAGAATATAAGTAAGTAAATTTTCTTAGTTATTAATGATTATATAGAATGATATGATAATCTAAGTGAGAAACTATAAAATGTGTGTGATAATCTGAGAGGTTAACTAATTTAATTAAGCTACTTGGTGAGTATGAGAATTTTCATAAAACTCCTAAGTGGAGTATTTATACTATTATGGTGGATTTAATGCTAATGGCAAGGGTGTCTTCTAACTTCCGTAAGCTACTGAGTCCGTGGTTTCACTAATTTGATTTCGAGTGGTTTTAATTAGAATGTAACGATATTTCAGATAGAAAATGTGTAATTTAAGATCATGCGAATACTCTTAGTACTGAGATTTCTCAAGTGAGAAACCCATGATGTAGTGAACAAGGTAAGTTTATTCTCCAGCCTACATCCCAGGAGCATGTAATAACTTTAGTAATTAATTGAATTTCTATCGAGTTGTTATGGTACTGCCTCAAGGTTAAACTTGTTATGTGATGTGCTTGTAAATAGTGTTATTTGAGATATAATTTGGGTTCCGAGCCGGTATTCTCCATGAACCTCCACACTCCTCCGAAGAATGTCTTAGACCATCGGGCACATTAGGCGACAGTCGATATATTAACACTATAACATCCTCGCATCGGGTTCCCAATCCCTTGTTTTTACATAAATTTGAGTGTTGGAAACATACCATTCCCCTTTACCGTCTTTCGGAGAGTTCGCCCCACTTGCCTTAAACTAGCAACTTCATCTGTCGCTACTGGTTTTGGCTGGCAGCAGCTCGATAATAGGAAGCCTACTAGCAGAAAGTAAAATCAAGCGAGTGAGCTCGAGTGACACCCTTCTACCCATATATGTTACGATGTGGGTTGCGGATAGGCTCATGAATAGGAGGAAGCAGCCTGCATTCGTGACAAATATATTAAATACGAAAAGTGTGACTTGTTTACTGACAATCAAGTATTGAACTGGGTTTTAAATCATCCCCATCAGCTGGGCAAATTTGTTTAGGGATTGTTGAGCTTGTCACATTTTAGGTATAACGTGCTTCTTGTTCGTGGTGTGTAAAACCCTGTTGCTGATACCCTGCCAAGGATGTTTGATCCTAATGATTTCGAGACTGTTGTTGCCGAAGAACAAGCTTCCCTGGGCATTAAACTGGGCTTCTCCGAGTGATTTATTCAACTTCGACAGGCACAAGTTTCCGGTGCATGGTGTGGGGCATATCGCTGATAGCTATTGCTGCTGGAATTCAATGTCCTTATATCGAAAAAAGTGGTCTTATTTATTTACGGGCAAGACAGGTCCGGCCAGAAAGCTAGTTGTACCAAAGGCCTTTCGGCCGATGACATTAAAATATTTTTATGACTCTTTGTATGGTGGTCGTTTATGGGTTAATTAGACCTTCCTGAAGAATTATTTTCACTTTGCCTAGCCTACATTGATGTTAGATGTTTCGCAGTATGTCCACTCTTTTATGTACAAATTATGCATCACCTGATAGTGGGAAAGATATCGCTTCTAAATTTATTCCTGAGTATATAGGTGTCTATGTTATTTCTAAAATTTCAGATATTAATACAGCCATGTAAATATTACCAGGTTTTTTAATGAGTTTAGAAGTGCTTATGTGTGCCATTTGAAAAACAATGTGCCCGGGCCTTAGGCTAGTGTTGTGGTTTTAACATAATTTGTTTATTTCTGATGTCAATACATATTTGTTAATCCTTTGTTTATTTTTACCCCTTTTGGTACTTTTATTCATTTTTCCACCTAGGTCCTCACTATGGTGTTGAGTGTAACTTCCACCAATCACCTGCTGGAGTCGCCCTCGATGCATGAGTTGAGCTGGCGCATGCGTCCTCACTGACGCATCCCTGCTGTTTGTGGTGGCTTTGAAGCTGCATGTCAGCCAGGCACTGAGTTGCCTGTGCATTTTCCAAGCCTTCCTGCGGCATTGGTGGTGTGCCTTGGACTCCGGATGTTCCATGGGGAACAATTGCATTTTGAATTTGAATTCATAGAGACCATGTATAATCAAGAACCAATTATGTGATGGGGTTCAATAAACTGATATTTATGATGGTTGTGTTGTGTTTATTCGGTACAGGTTCTAGACTTTCACCACTGTTTGTTTCTACTTAAAGTTCTTAAAGCACATCACTTGGAACTTCCTTCATGATTCTTTGTGTCAAAAATTATTTATGTTTGTGCACTTGTAACTTTATTTTTCTGCTTCTACGTTGATGAAGACTGTTTTGGACTTGTTACTTGACAAACATTTCTATCCAGAGCACCACGTTTTTAGAGGGGGAAGTTGCGAGGTTCGCAGCACACTCCTCGAGATATGGATTTTTTATTTTGATCACCACTCTGCTAGCATTTTGAGCTCGGTTCACATACCTCTTCTCCTTCTCTACTTAATTTTTGTCGTTTCCCTCTCTCCATGCATACATGCTATGGCAGTGTCGCCTTTATGAAGGGTTTATTTAAGACTGTGTTGTTGCCTTCTCTGTCACTTTTTTAGACTTTACTTCTGGTGTGACTTGTCTGTTCAGTCATCATGGTAGTGGCCGAGGCCTCTTCGGTCATTACAGCAGGTGTGTGGTAGTTTTAGCATTTTAATTTTAGCTGCTTGAATGTATTTTTAATATAATGTGCTGGGTTAGTTGATGTGTGAAATAGGGTAGCAGCTGTGTGTCCATAGCATTCTAAATTCATTTCTAACCACCCTGTCATTATTCCATTTTGGTTTAACTTGCTATCGGGATACGGTTGTGGTTCCCTGATAATGTTCCTAGTTTTATTTTAAAGTATTTTGTTATCTTAATTCTTTATTGTGGTTAGCCCCTAGGCTGGAGTTGGTGTGTGTCTGTGCGATGGTTGAAAGAGACCTCACTCGCATTTTCGTATGACAATTTTGGTGGTTCATGCTACCAATGACCTGTCTGCTCAATTTTTAAATAATTTGTGAATTATCATGTGTCACTTCAATAATCTCAAGAATTTAAATCTATCATTCACATGTTCGTGATTATGAATTTTTGCTTGTATACGAAGTGGCTTTGAATTGACATCATCAGAGTGCCCACTTGTAAGGCCTAGGTTTTGATTTTTTTTTTTATGTATATTGGTTTTAATAGGTTAATAAAGACTGGTTTGAAAGGCTCCATCCGAGAACCAGCTGATTCAGGTTTCAATTTTATTTCATTTAGTGTGTTTATTGGGAAATTTGTTAACTGCCAGTCAAGTTAAATTGCCAAGCTCTCCAAAATTTGTTATTGTTCAACTTTAGAGATCATAAATGAGTATTTCTGTACGTAAAATTCTAATAAGAAGTAGAATTGTTCAGTTTTTAAATGCTTAATAATTTGTGATTCACCGCAAGTTAATCTGCACAACTCTGCTACCTTGTCTAAATATTACTGCATTTCTTGTTTATGAACTATAGTGTAGAGCATGAGATTTCTGTATACTTTGAAGAAGGACGAGCTAGTATCTTCCCTGACAGACCATGAGCTGTCCTTTCTTGCTGAACTTACCATGGAAAACCTGCGAAATACAGCTGCTGCCTTTTGGATGGTCCACAGCCAGGATTCGAATAACCATGCGGGCGAGGCAGACTCGGTGAGTGGCAGTTTATTTGCAACAAATTATTGTTTCAGTGCATACAGTCCTTTCCTTTGTGAGCCCTGCGATGTTTTCCTTTTTTTTCCATCGCTGTGGTTGAAGTTATTTATTTATGGTTGTGCAACGATAAGACCTAGCTGCGAACTTTGTCAGTCAAATACGAAGGGTATGCATTGCAACTTATTATTGAAAAAAATCAATAGTGTAAGTGGAATCACTTGTTAATTTCCATCAAAGGTTTTAGCGCATGCCTTGTCCACACATATTAAACATACTTGCATATGTGACCTAGTACACCACTTTCAATGCTCTGGTGAGCCCTTAATTAATTTCGTTGAATCAATTGTGGCCCATCAACAGGAAATTATGTTTACATTTGTCCGAAATGGAAATTGTTAATATTGTGTTTTGGTAAACCTTGTACTTCATGTGACCATACTATACACTTTGTTATCTGTGCCATGAATGATAATTGAGCACAGTCTGAAAACAATGGAATAAGATCGGTATGCCGCAGCAGTTGAATATCGTTCAACATTTCCTACGCCTTCAAATTATACACCATTACATGTGCAGTGTGGTAATGTGGAAATTGTGAGTCATGGGATTAACAATCGCTGTTGTAGAAATTGTGCTAGGCGAGGGAAAATTAGCCATTATTGTACACAACCAAGTGTTGCATTACATCAGTGCAAATGTTTTCACTGCGGCCAAATCAGACACACATGGGCTGGATGTCCGCAGATGGGAAACTAATGATGGCTGGGAAGATGTGCAGTTATTTCCAGTCATCGTTCGAGTGTGCTTAAAAATTCGCAGTTATATAATAAATCTATTGTTGAGGGCATGTGGTGACCCATTACATTATCTTTTAGTGGATATGGGAGCGATGCATTACATGGCAAGTTGGTGTTCAGTAAATTCTTTGTTGCCTGCTAAAGAGCTTTCATGGTCACACATTCACCGTGATTCTAAACTACGATTGTGTATTGAAAACGGCGAAGTACTGAAGGCTACTCATGTTGTGGAGTTGCACATTAAAATAGGTAGCTTTCCTTGGATCTTTCCCTATTGGGTAATCCTGGTTCTCAACGAGGTTATTATTTTGTCTCTTGAGTTTATTGGTCATTCTCATGTAGTTGTAAATTTAGAACATTTTACCTTGCCTTTCGGTTTGCGCACAATATTGAAATCAGTTTGAACCATGGGGTAGGTTATCAGACCAACGAACAGCAACCCTGCATCGAGTCCAATACTTCCACTGATGTTGCCAAGGGCTTGTTGTGTTTTCATGAAGATTTCGGTGATTTTATTATCACAAAAATTGGGAAGTGTTTTTTTTTTTTGCCATATAAATTTGCCTTTGTGGATGACATTCTTGTATGCGATCGCTTTTTCGGTTATCCTCCATCTAAATTAATGGCATTTCATGAAAACATTCAGAGTTTGCTACAGGCTGCTGTAATTGTACCTGCAACATCTGAATCTTGTTCACCCGGTTTTCTGGTAAAAAAAAAATGTGGAATTGCAATAAGTTTTAGCTTGTGGTCAACCATTTTTGGTGAACTGAAATACATAATGAATCCATTCCCCTGCCTACAGTTAACTGTGCATTGCAACATCTAGATCGTGCGATAGTTCATTATGTTTTGAATCGTAATAACAGTTTTCATCAATGCATGTTGGACCTGCCATGTTGGAAGTATACCGCTTCAGTACGCCCTGTGAGCATTATCGATTTAGCAGAATCCCAATGGGAGCAAATTTTGGGAGCCAAGAGTTGTCATGTTTGATGGATCATGTTTTGTCTGACTTAAAATATTTATTTATTTATTTATTTAATAAACGTCGACGATGTAATTATATCTAGTGACTACCTGGATTCTTATCTGACTCATTTGTGTTATGTGTCAGAGCAGTTTAGGGAAGTTAGATTGACTGTTAACCTGGATAAGGTGATGTTGGCTGTGAACAAGGTTAAGTTTTTGGGATGTAAACTCTTAATGAATCCAGACGGAGCTGCTTCTGTTGTCAACGTTCCACGACCTTGTACTTTCAGAGGAGTACAGGAATTTTTGGGCCTTATGAAGTACTGCTCACGATTTATCGAACATTATTCAGTTATTGTGTCCGCCTTGAATCAGCTTTAAAGAAAAGGGTTGGAATTCTGCTTAGACTCGGAACAGGAGCAGGCCTTTGTGACATTTAAAAAGTACTAGCCTTCCCGCCTGTACTCACCTTGCCAGTTTTCTCACTATGTGTTGTCTTGCAGGTAGATGCTTCTTCTCTGATGCTGGGAGCAGCGCTGAGACAGTGGGTGGATCTCAATATTTTGACCGTAGCCTTTGTAAGCAGGTCCTTGACTGGGACTGAATGCTCGCTAGGAATTTATAAAAACGATACACTCGTGTGTATTTTTGGGTTTGAGAAGTTTGCTTTGTATATTGAACACGAGTGTGGCTTGTTTACTGACAATCAAGAGCAAAGCTTGGTTTCAAATCATCCCCATCAGATGGGAAAATTCGATCAGTGATTGTTGCACTTGACACATTTTGGTATAAAGTGCTTCTTGTTCGCGGCGTGGAAAACCCTGTCGCTGATTACCTGTCAAGAATGTTTGATCCGAATGATTTCGAGATTTTTGTGGCAGAAGAACATGCTTCCTTGAACGTTATACAGGAATTCCCCAAGTGTTTTGTTCATTTTCGTGAGGCACAAGCTTCCGGCAAATGGTGTAGACAAATGAAAGCAGATATTGCTGCTGGAATTCGATGTCCTTATATCGAAAAGGATGGTCTCATTTATTTACAGGTAATACGGGTCGCGCCAGAAAGCTAGTACTTAGTACCAAAGGTGCTTCGGCCGATGATATTAAAATATTTTCACTACACTTTGTACGGTGGTCAAATAGGAATTTATAAGACCTTCCTGCGAATTTATTCAGACTTTGCCTGGTCTACATTGAAGTTAGATGTTTCGCAGTATGTCCGCTCTTGCGATGAATTTCAACATTGCAAACAATCAATAGTGTTTGTGAATCCTTTGTTAATTTCCACCAAAGGTTTTAGTGCATGCCTTGCCCATAATTAATAATTGTACTTGCATATGCGACCTGGTACACTGCATTCAATGCCCTGGCGAGCCCTTAATTAAGTTCGTTTAATCTATTGTGGTCCATCAGCGGGCATTGCGCTTAAAATTGACAAAAATTGTAATAATTAATTTTATGTTGTAAAATCTAATACCTCATGTGCCCATGCCAGGTACTTTGTTACCTGAGTAACGAACGATATTCGACCTCGGGGTTCTAACTGCAGAATTGGAAGGTCGGCTAGTCCTAGTGGCTGTACATTATTCTACTTTTCCTCCACCTTCAAATCCTACACCTTTACTTATGCAGAGTGGTAATGGGGATGTTGTGAGTGATGAGATTGACAGTCGCTGTTGTATCAATTGTGCGTGCGAGGGCACGTTAGGACACACATGAGATAGATGTTCCCAGGCAGGAAACAATTGATGATTAGGAAATTGTGTGATGTTTCCAGCCCTCATTCGAGTGCGAGCAAAAATCCGTAGTTATATAATAAATGTATTGTTCAGGTCGCATGTGGTAGCACATTATATCCTCCATTAGTGTATATTGGTGCAACACACTGCATGGTTAGTTGGTGTTCTTTGAAATATTTATTGTGTGTAAGGTGATTTCGCAGTCAATCATATTCGGTGTTTCTGAACTACATTTGTGTATTGTGAATGGTGAAGTATTGAAGGCCACTTACTTTGAAAACTTGCACTTTATAATAAGTTGTATTTCTTGGACCTTTTCCGTTTGGGTACTCCGATTCTCAACTATGACATTATTTTAGGCCTTGAGTTTATTGGTCATGCTCCTGTGGTTGTAAATTTAGAAGATTTTATCTTGCAATTGGGTTTTCACACAATATTAAAATCAGTTTGAACCCTGGGGTAGGTGCTCAGATCTAAGAACAACACTGTGTCGATTCTAGTTCTTCCATTGATGTTGCAGAGTGCTTGTCGTATTTGCGTGATGAATTCGGTGACATCATTACCACAAAAATTGGGAGGTGTAATGTTTTACCATATAAATTTTAATTTGTGGATAGCATTCCTGTACTTTTTAGTCTTTTTGTTATCCTTTGCCTAAATTAATGGCATTTCGTGAAATGATTAAGAGCATTCACTCCCAGTCAATATGGAAATTAAATAATTCTGTGCAATTGCTGTGTACAACTAATTCCATTGCACCAAACAACACAGATCTCCTCACAGGATAATCATTACCCCCATGGCAGTACCATGCGACAGTTTTGACCACACCATGCACTAGCAATGTGTAACCTCTAAAGAACAGGTGGATGTGACAACCAGAGACTTCTGCTGTTCATGGTGCACACTACCACTACAGTATGACAGGAGAACCGAGCTTTACTAGCCCCAATCATCCACATGAGTGTTGGATGTATTCATGTGGTCAACATCATTACTGGATCAAACTACGAACGACTCAAAAATCAGCACTGCATATGGATGAGTACTTACCATGCCAAACCTGCAACACATAGCAGGGCAAGGAGTCTGCACAGCCACCAACCAACCACAGAGCAAGCAGGTCCCTCCATGCACAGCCGCCAATGCAACCACTAGGAAAATTCATGGGGATAGATCAGAAAAGGACGCCCCTCTCTGTATGTAAAACTTATGAAGGGCAGCAGTTTCACTAGAACAACGAATGCCCGAAGCACAGTACTTAGGGCACAAATTCACCTAGGAGTAGTGCACATATTGTGGGAACTGGTCCATTAGGGTAGAAGATCTGGACACTTATTTCCATGGGTAGCAAACAGTGCACATAGACGGACTACGAGACAAGTACTCATTCAAAAGTTCATTAATGGTCAAAATAAAATTCAAAGAGTGGTGACAGTGGCCGAGCAGTTCGACTACTTGCCTCCCACCAAGACGAACAGGGTTCAATCCCCGGCCAGTTGACTCCAGATTTTCGCAAGTGGGAATCGTGTCAGATGATACTGCTGGTCGGCCAGTTTTCTCAGGGATCTCCCATTTCCCCTTCCCTTTCATTCTTATGCTCCTGCATGCTCACCTCACTTCACCCTCATTGACTCTCAAGGCCTCGCTGTTAAGAGCAGCCCAATTATCTTCACTCACTTAAATCCAAGAGTTTTGAGTAACATTGAACAGTCAAATGTCCCATACTAATGTAGACACCACAGCATCACATAACTTCATATGGGTGGATTTCGTAGATGCCAGAAACTTAAAGCCATCTCCACAAGTAGTACAGCTCGCCATGCAGCAGCACATGGTGGGCACCATGGGTAAGAGAGTTTTTTCAGTCTGTACATGCGATGGGGTGTCCTCCATCACCACAGCACTCATGTCAGCTGATTTTTGTGTGGATGCCATCCTTGGCATAACACAAACTAGAGCCAGCTGCACACTGTATACATTTAAGCCAGAAAGAAATATGAACAATGTACAACCTTAACCTGTGGCCCACAGATTGCGAACCAGAAGTGAAGCTTGATGAATTATTATATGCAGTATTACCAATGTTCCATGATGCTGTACAGCACATACTTTATTAAAGACATCGCGTATTTACTGTGGCCAACATCCTACATCGCACGATGGTAGCGGAACACACTATTCCTCTGAATCACGAGCGACACAGCTATGCTTCTCTGTGCATGTACCAGCCTCACCAGTGCATGATAGTAAAGGAACAGATATCGGAGATGTTAGCTAAGGGTGTGATTGAACCCACCTACGATATTAACAGTTGTGAAATCACATTATCATCAAATAATAATGGCACATTGTGTCTCTTCATGGATTTTCGGCCTATTAACCACATAAGCAAAAGCATGCTACCGCTGTATGTTAGTATCCTCCAGGTTTTTCACATATGGAAATCTGAAGTGATCCATCAGTTATCGAACCCGGTTCACCGTGGTATAGCTGACCAAGCAAGGTTCTAGGTTTAAAGTGAATGAGGTTTGAAACCGTGGCTTTAAATGTGGCTGGAAAGGGTGACTTCCAGGCTGATAGATCTAGTAAAAGATCAACTGATGCCTTCCTAATTTAATTTCAGTTCCATATATTTGGCCGGTTGTACCTATGTGCTTGACTGAGAAACTCATTTATTGTCGTGTAGGGGCGGAATTTGCACAAGGTGGGTGGACTTGATTGCTTGCGAGGTTTGCTGGACATCTCAGTTTGAATTCTGATATATGATTGAGATCTCGCTAGTGGTTCGTTCGGTGTAAATGTAGTAGCTAGAGCATATCCCCACCTTCGTTTGAATGCGAGACATCGGGACAATATGCATGTATTTCGTCTTGTCTATATTTATGAAGGTTCCTTTCCAAGTCACTATATAATCGAATTCTGATACTAAGGTGGTGGTTACCTACTCATGTGCATGGGAAGTGACGATGGTACTGGCATGGGGCACTGGGGATCTTTACACTTTCCCCCCTGGTGAACTAAGGTAGCTGTACATGATTTGTTGCCAGCCTGGAAAATGTGTTGTTTTCAACTTCCGTCCACTGGCAGTTATTTCTATCAGCAATAAAGACATGGTGCTTGTGGATTAAAATTAATGGATTGTATGGAACTGCTTCGCTTGCTTCGGTGTTTTGTGAGGAACTATTCAGGTGCAACCCTTAGTAATATATGTGAGTAAAAGCTTATGGTTGCGAGCAACTTTATATGAAAGCCTCTTTTTTGGTGATGATGTGCATGAGGATTACAGTTGGCAAATGCTAACACTGCTCTTCCCACATGAGCAAATATGCAGAGTTCACCATTCCCCGGCACTGTGCAAGTGCGGATGTGAGAAAACGGCATGAACACATACACATGCACATTAGGGTACTGTGTGAATTGTACGTGCGACAAAATAAGATGCCAATGGCACTGGAATATAAAGATGTCAATTCATGAAAAGTTTTGTCGGTTTGAACATGAACAGAATAAGTATAATGGAGCTTTTCGTTTTCTTATGCAATAAGACTTTTATGCAAACATTATGAATTCAAAATTGTCGCTTGGTGCACTTACAGTTTGTGCAAGTCGTGATATGAATTTTGATAGTCACGTGGATTTTCGAGTACCCGTATTTACCTGTGCAGGTGTCATCAAGGACATTTTCAGTATAAGGGTTTTTACATACAATGACATTGCATTTACCTTCCCAGATTGAGTATGGCTCAAGATTAGGTTGGCTCTAAGCCATAGTCTCGGTTTCGAATATTAAGTAGTTACCTATGTTTTTCAAATGTTTCTTAAGTGATATTTTTTACTTATCTTGGATGCTATTTTACTGTGTGTATATTTTGTTGTTTTATTTATTTATCAAATGCTCCAATGAGTCCAAGACAGAAGACTCATTCTTACAACAATGCAGAATAATCATATGGTGCTACACTTACAATATTACTTAACATAGTACATCACATATTGTACTTTCTGAGGGTAGCATCTTAGGAAGGGTTCGTCATAATGCTATGCAATTTCAAGTCGGATGTGCATTTCGCGGTGTACCCCCTTCCAATTCTTTGTTTAAATTCTGTCGCTTTGATCAGAATTTATCATGTTTTTCTAGCACAAATTTATTCTTGGGGTTGATGTATATTGCTGGGTGCATTCTTTTAGAAATCTCGTCACCCAAGATATTTTAGCCTCTGTAGTTTTATGAAGCGATGTAATTATTCTCTTACTTTTAAATATAAAACATTAGATGATTTGCTGTTTCTTTTTTAAATTACCTACTCCAGGGCAACATTTCGTCAGTTTATATAGCTGTACATTGGGTCTGTATGGCTCAGTTGAACGGACTGTGAAGACAGCATATCGGTTCGGCTGAAGATGGAACATATTTCAAAAAGCTGTTCGTATCTTTACTGCGAGAAAAAAACTTTCTTAAAGCGCCAAACTAGACAGCATAAAACTGGATGTGTACAGCATGTGTAATGTGCTACCTTTGCATTTTAAAAATTCAAATCACAGTTTGGACAGCATATAAACTTGAACAGACATCTCGCAACATGGCATGGTCTCCTTTCATTGCCTGCTAAGCATGAAACAACTTTGTCGAAATATATGTGTTCACTTCTGGTGCATATGAAACAAAATCTAATAAACTAACTTACTGAAGAGGTGGAAAAATATGGTGCTGTGGAATATTATATATGGTTGGAATACAGTTATAGTAAACCAGAGCCATACGATGATGAGCACAAAACAAGGGCAGTCAAGGCCACGAACTTGCCTATCTATAATACACATGACATCGAAGCAAGTGTTGAAAATAGTATAAAGAAAGTATGCCTCGAGGAAGAAGAAATGGTATTGAAGGGCTCTGGCTGGACATTCGATTCAGTGAATCATCTGCAGCTGAGAAAAAAATAGGTTTGGTCCACTTGAAACATATGTGATGTATTGATATGTTCGCCATCGATGTCGATTATGAACATAAAAATATCCACATTTCCTGATATCACATTTTATATTCAATTTTCACAAAGTGTACCTACACAAAGAGCCTAAACCTGTGAGAGGTATATGGCTTGACGAAGTTTATGTCTCTGAGGAGCCTACAGTTCCAATAAGTTTATACATGAACTGCTGCAACCTACACCATCGGTATGATTAGCCACTTTAACATCGTTTCGTTCCTATATCATCTTTGTCATCAAAATGCTAATTATGACTGCCAACTAGTGTTCGCACAGGTGCAGCAGCACTTGTGCTATCGCTTCGTACGTTGCGCCACAATGTACACATGAAATCACATGTGGATATATAAGTAGCCGGGTACATTTTGAGGAACTTAGTTTGTCTGTGGTCGGTGCGAAATGCAGTGACAGGAATCGACATGTATGTTATGGGACTGTTGGTCATGGGTCCGGCAACAGCGCTACCATCTGAGATTGGTATGGCACCATCGACTTCTTCGGCTGTGAGGTCTTGGCCACTTTCGATGGAGTCGACTGTTCCTTCAGGCAAACTGCCAGAACCATTTCTTATTGCAACTGCACCATTTGATTCTTTGCTGCATATTCCCCTGAAGACTTTGGGTAATCGACTGAACCACCTCCGCTACAGAACGCTTATCGCTGCAACTATTGCGAAAATTATTTTCGGATTAACACATCGCACAACAACATGAAATCCATGAGTGTAGCATCCCAACCATATTATGTATCTTTGCTTACAATGCTTACAATTGCAATTGCTTTACCACACTGGTATGTTCTGCAATCATGTAAGGTCATGCAAAGTTCAACTGCGGTCATCATCAAGACTTTGGTGTCAGTTCTGCAAAAGAGCATTCCTGTAACCTCCATCGATGGTGTAACGAAAAGCAATAACACAATTTCGATCCTATGACCCCTGTACCATCAACACCCATTATCAGTATGAATGACGAGCCTGCAAACTCATCACTGGGTGCAACATCGCTTTCCACGAAAGCATCACCATCCCTGGTTCTTGCTCCTTCTGACGGGACGACAGCCGAACCATCTGAGCTCACCAGTGTATCATCTACAGATGTTTCAGTGGCAAATCGGTGTCGCATTTGCTGTAAGGCATTGCCTTCAAGCCCACCACACTTCATCACAAATTTTATGTGTCCGGAGTCTTGATTTCATGTTAACGAAATAAACCGATAGGTAGTGTGTGTTGTAAGGGCACACAAATTACATAGATAAAAATTAATGTATAATTTTTTTTCGAATTTTTGTGTTGTCATACAAATTTTAAAAACCAAAATTTGTATTTTTCATGTTATGTTTTAATCATATGTCGTTGCCATCCTGTTATATATCAAAACGTATTTCGTTAAAAAATGCCATGACACAAATATATATTAAAAATAATAAAACGTAATAGCTGATCGCGTACCTATAGAAGATCTTAGGTCTTATCGGGGCATTTGTGCATTATCGAGGTTGGAAATTATGCTAGTAAACTGAATTTCACGAACCTGACACTAACAGTTTGTAAATTATATTCACATATGCATATAAAATAACCACAGATGTTGTGAAGTCTCGTGCTGAGGCCTATGTGCAACACGACTTGAGAATATGTGGTTACAACACCGGAAACTGGCTTGGGTTGGCTGTCAAAACCCTGAATTTTGATTTTTTTAAATAAAATAATTCAATATGGTTTTTGACGTAGGGACACGACCATATTTCCTGATGTCATACTCAGATCCGACTGAAAAATACGAGTTCTATGGTATGTCACTGAAATTTCTTTTTCTTTAAAAGTTATGCAAACAATGATGTTTTAAAGAAGAACTAATATATTTACTATGCCTTCTTATGAATATAATACCATATTTTGAACAGTTTTTGGAAATAATCGTGATCGTGGTCATGCACTGTGCCATGAATGTATTAGTAAAGTATAAATTTATAAAATTTATAAATAATAGACAAAAGTATATAAAAAATCTTAATAACATAATAAATGCTAAAGTTTGTATGTTTGTTTGTTACTCAATCGCGTCGTAACGGCTAGACAGATTTAGATAAAGTTTGGTACAGGGGTAGACTATATTCTGGATTAGCACATAGGGTACTTTTCATCCCGGAAAACGAACAGTTTCTTAGGGAATATATAAAATATGCCACCAACCATCTGAGTAGGTGCTGGATGGTTGTCTGTTTTTATATTCCTTAAGGAAATGTTTGTTTTTCCAGGATGAAAAGTATCCTATGTGCTAAGCCAGAATATCACAATTATAAAGAAAACACATTGAAGATAGAACACTTGGTCATTATAATTAATGTTTGAATTTTGCATGCGGTTGGAGCCACAGGTAACAGCTAGTTACAATATATATAAGCAATTAAATATTGGCACAAACAAATGTGACATATGAAGTTGGTGGGACAGAGGGAGGAAGGTTTGGAAAATGGGTGAAGGGTAGATGGAAGGGGGTAGGGGTGGTTTTGTGGTTGAGGACAGGATGGTCTGGAAGGGAGTGGTGTGGGGTATGGGTGTGGTGTAGGGGTGAGTAGTGAGAGTTGGGTGAAGGGAGGAGGATTGGGTTGTGGGGATTGGATGTGAGGTTCGGTATAGTGGAAGGGTGGAAGAGGACTGGGCTGGGGCTAAGGGTTTGAGAAGGGATTGGGGAAAGATGGCGTGTGGAATGGAGGTAGGGTGGATGGTTGGTATGATGTGGAAGTGGGGTAAGTGTGAGGGTTTAGGGCGGGATGGTGGGAGGATAATGATGTGGTATGAAGTTGAATGGTGGGGTGCTGGGTGTGGAGAGGTGGAGGCCAATGGTATGGTGATTATTATTAGGGGTGGAGGTGGTTTGGATGGTGATGAGTGCAAAAAGTGTTAGAGGTGAGGTTTAGTTTATGTTTATATCCTGTTCGCTTATTGCAGCTGAGGTTCCAACAAATTTTGCGGATCTTCAGTAACACTAAACAGTCAGCCAACAACATTGAACTACAGACAAATTTTTGCAGGTTTTTAGAAATCTCGGGGGTTTGGGATTAAAAAGGGAAACGTTTTGGGGGCAGAATGGGCATTTATGAAGTAAACAGGTCATTTTAAAAGTGAAAACGGGGAATTTTTTCCATCGGACGTGACGGAATCTAAGATGGCGGACTGCTGCGATTCCGACTCTGGCTTCCTTTGCTCAAATCATAATCATAATCCCCGATCCCTTGTCACAGAACCTAATACATAATTACACAACTGTCGACTTAAATGGTTTAATAAAAGTAATCGATTTAAAAAATGATACACATAGTGAAAAATTTATAACTAGTTGGTTTCACGAGTAAGTAAACAGGATTGGTGAAAAAAAGAAACTGCAAGAGTACGAAGAAGACATATTTTGATTTGTCATTCATTATGCATATAAAACAAATATCGTCGCTGGATCGCGGAATCAGTCGTGTGTGTTTGTTGGATTAGCGGTCGTAAATGCTGACTACATTCGTGAACATGAGGCATTGCTATTTGACCCAAAAATCTCACATGGCTCATTTAAAAGACATTTTTAAACAAAACACTCTTGTTTTAGCTAGAAACAATCATGTCAGCTCGCTCTAGCCTCCAGGCGAGGAAATAGAACATTGTGAAAGGTATTGATCCAAAGTATCATTTGGCCAAATTACAGTACCTAACAGTTGCCTACAGGTAATTGTGCTATTGGGGTTTCTCGTCGGGTAGGGAATTGCACAGGGGTGATAAAGATACACTAGGGTCGAACCCTGAACCTCCTGGTTATGTTTTAATGTTTTTGTATTTTTTACAAATTTTTAAAAACTTTTTTTTTCACTTCCTTTGCATTTTTGCAGTTTTTATTTCTAAGGATTTTTCTCGGATTTTTAACTTTATGGCAATTTTGGCATTTTTCCGAATATTAGAGTTCAAGGTGATCCCAAGGTCATCCTGAGATCAAGGTCTCTGCCAAAGGACAGGTTTACTAGAGGTCAAGGTAAAATCCACAACTCCACAGCCTCTCCCTAAAATAGTCAAGTCTATCTAATAGAGCATTAATAGGACTAAGAAAACTAAGCCACAATTACCTTCCAGAAAAACTAGCGGCCATAAGCTCATTTAGGATTAACGGCAAGAGAGTCCACTATCATAAAAATCCCTCAGCAGAAAGGAACTGGAAACTTGTATGCAATTTAGTACTAGAAAATTCCACAGGAGTAGAAGGAAGGAAGGCGTAGCTTTACTATTGATTTCATACAGTTTTATGAAACTAGAAGAAAATATTAACCTGGTGGGCTATCCTTACTTTGCTCGTGTCTGGTTTTTTTATTTTGGTATGGCCAGAGATGGGGAAAATCACATCTCTAATACAGGGGTGAGTCTGTAACGAACACACACTCACTCTCTTCCGAACCCCCTGCAGGCACTTGGAACAAAAGAGTAAAAATAAATTCATAACAAAGTTTAGGACGCGGAGGTTCGCTAGGTAGGAAGCCTTCTGCGAGCGCCAACATTTGGCGGTTCACCAAAGAGACCTGTCACAACCCGGCGGTCGTCATGGGTTGATTGTCTAAAGTCGGCCATATACAGGTAGTTTCACACCGAATGACAAAGTGGGACAAAAAAAAGATAATACGACTTATAACCGATAGTAATTACTAAGAGGGGTACACACCCTTACTGCAAGAGAGTTTGTAATGCTTTCGCGAGCATAAGAAGAAACTACGCGGGATTAAACAGTCATTTTGGAATAGCATTTATGTCAGTGAAGCTCTTAGATGTGTGCATTTTTGTTTGGTAACAGCATCCCTTTAACATTAGTAAAATTAGGCATAACATCATTGAAAAAAGTGTAACTATGCATGATAATGGATATTTTTCGTCAGATTAATAACTGCCCTGTTCATATGTTCATATTACCAACAAATTTTGCCTTGGTAAAACGCTCTCAAGCCATCGATTCTATTTGAAACTATCTTTATTTTCAAATGTTGAGTTACAATGTCATATAATTATGCAACCTTCAATATTTAAACTAATCGATTAGTCTACCGCAGGGGCTCAGTACAAAGTTAACTAACCGAATGCACTACTGTTAAGCAGGTAATTTAGGGCCTGTACGCAATTTCAGTCGCACATACACTGAGTGACAATATCAAAATTACAGCATTTACCATTCGCCACACAGCTATGCAGCCTATGTTGTGTATGTTAACCAACCTGGATACTGAGCTTTGGCGGTGTGTTTGCAGAAAGATAATGACCATACTGTACGCTCAATATGACAACTGTGAGCCCGTGATCGAAAACCATGTTTTGTACATGGCTGGTAGTGTGCACGAGTACGTGTGTCCTGATATGTGCAAAGGAACAATACACTTCACTGGAGCTCGTCGATATGCATTTAGTGTGTGAAACTGCTGATTGCAACGGTACACTGTAAAAAATAATGGGAAAATCACCTGAAAAGTGTATGGTAATATTCGCAAACTTGTGGGGGAAACATAGTTTTCCTTACAGGTAATATAAAATAATCGCACTCTGGAGCAAAATTCACGTAAATAGTAGTAGAAAATCCCATACATGGATGGGAAAATTACCTTAGCTACGACGCGTGTATCGCTTCAGCATTTTCAACAGTTAAGTGCAGGGGACGGTTGGAAGAAACAATCCTTTAAGACTCTAATATTCGGTGACACTATCACATAGTCGTCGTGGTGTAATGGATAGCGCATCGGCCTATAGTGACAGAGTACCATTATTCGCGCCCACTCTCTAGCAAGAGACGACGATTTGTGTTGAGTTATCAGTTACTATTTATCAGAGGATGCAGGTTAAAAAAAAAAAAAATTAACAATACAAGAACTCCGGCACGTTTTTTAAATATAATGTTATATATATATACAGTATAGATAATTTTACCTTATTTGTATGGGATTATTCCCCCACTTTTGTTAGGTACTTTTTCCGTACGATTAGGAAAAGTCCTTTACTTGTCATACAATTTTAGTCTACATTTAAGAGGTAAATTTAACGTACACATACAGGTAATTATCTTCCCTTACTTGTAAGAGAATTTTACCTCATTTTTTTTACAGTGTAGATCAGCAGCACAGCTGTGCACAGAGAGGTTTCTGCAACGTCTTCGTCCCGGCCACTAAATGTCCCAACAACTTCACCAATGGCAAAGAAGACAAAAACCAGTGTGCGGGCCATGAGGACACCTGCACTAAAAGACTACGTTTACGTTCTCGAAGCGGCAAGTAATGCCCTTCGACTAGTACACTTGTAATTGTATATGTTGTTACGGAGAGTCATACGACAGGTGACACATTCTCGATGAACTGTTGCTGCAGCTCTTTCACCTACAATGTGTACAAAATTTGTCTCAGAATAATTAATAGCTTTTCAAGTTTAAGTGAGCACTTTAGGAATGGACCTTAGAAAAAAGTCACTGCCCCTGCATGCATATATTTTATTGGGCGCACTGAATTACATTCGTCCAGTAAAGTTGGTAACAATAGATGGAATGTAGTTCCATATCTTAACGTCGAATAAAAAGTATTAAGTAACCATATGTGGTAAATTAAAATGAGTATCTATCGCTTTCTGTTTTTCTTTTTTATGCGTCGAAGTCTAAAAATGAGCAGATTTGTAAAACATTTCCTTTCTTGATAATTTCTCAGTTTCATTTAACCGGCACATGAATAAAGTGATGAGGCCCATGGCAATGCTAATTTCATATAATACGGAGGAATACACGGCGTGTATACAAGTAGATCTTAAGTAGAGCTTTCAAAAGTGTTCATTTTACCGTGAAACTCCTATTCCCAAGACTACTGCAATTTTCCGTGTGGTTTTTGCAACAGTGTGCTATGATACCTCACTTCGAAAATTTGGTGTTGTCCACTGACATAGCAAATTTCACACACAACGGGATATTTAACAGCCATTCAGCACACATCTGGGCTGAGAAAAATCCATCGCACGAGCACATCAGGTGAGATTCTCAATCGATGTGTGCTGGTGCGGCATCATCGACTACCACCGCATAGGACCAACTGTACTTCCCAATCAATTGACTGGAGCTCCGTACAGCAACTTCCTGTTCGAGACATTGCCTGTGTTATTTGGAAGATCTCCCATTTATCAGCCATGACATGTGGTTACAGCACAATGGCTCTCCAGCACATAACAGCACCACTGCAAGGATACACCTGCATGCAACATTTGATGACAACAAATGGATTGGTTATCGTGGCCCCATTGTATGACCTGCGTGCTCGCCCGATCTAAGACCGGGGACACACGAGCATTGCTTTAGAGTTAAATGTTCTTCAAGTGCGTGTTACGGGAAAACGCGCATCAAACGTGACGCTGTTTTGTAGGACACGCAGGAGTTACAGCTTCAGCGCGTTAGGGTCACCAGTTATGGATTTAGGTGAGTAACAATTGCAGCCTGTATCTAAATATTGAGGCTTGCAATATTGTTGTCAAATAAATGCGGGTTGTTCAGAACCACATGTGTAAAAATTTAGCCAGTAGAAAAATGTTAGGTGAATATAACGCTATTTTGATGAGGTTAAATCCAACTGATGTTAATTTAAAATATGTGTACTTTTTAAAATAAAAAAAATATTTAAGTGACTGCTTTCGACTGCAAATAACAATAAAAAAAATTGCCTACAATTCACAATCGCAAACGAATTTCCGTTATATTGCTATTCATTTAAATAGTTTATTATATCCGATTACATACAATAAACTTGCCAACATACAATAATTTATATGTTCCATTTACGTTCAGTTGCATAGTAATACATAATGTCATGGGGTACTTTCCCACAAATGCGATCCACTTTTGATTTTCGGCCAGAAATTTTAAGTTTACTATCAATTAGGTGAACGAACAGATAAGCCAACTGGGGTGAGAGGTTTAGATGGCTCGTAATATCAAGATCCTGAGAGACGAGGTTAGAATGAAATGGATATGAAGCAGCGCAGACTGCATGTGCAGGGGTAATCGGAGATCCCCGAGAAAACCCGCCGGCCAACAAAGTCGCTCGGCACGATTCCCACTTTCGAAAATTCTAGAATAACTTGACCGGTAATCAGACGAACCCTTATCGCAATGGATGGGAGAGAAGCGATCTAGTCGTAGCTCCAACAGCGGCCCAATAATCTAACCGGTAGAAATGCAATATAGTTCTCACAAATGAAAATCAAGCTCTACTAGACTCTTCTTCTATGTATGTTCGGTTTGTCAACGAATTCATCGCCAAACAGCACTTTTTATTCTTGTCTCCGTAATCCTATCGACCCGCATCGTAATTGTATTGTAAAGGGCTTTTTGACGTTCCCCAGGTTTTATGCTTGAAAGCTTAGCAGGAGGTGACTTACAGACTAGCTTATAACCTAACTTAAATTAACACCTATGCTTTGCCCGGGATTCGAACCCAGAGCCTCCCGCACCCCAGATTGGTGGCGCAACAAACGGCTGCGCCACGGGAGGTCGATACACGTCGTAATTAATTAGTCGTTTTTGCACCTGACAAAATTAAGAGTTTGCTTCCATTGCCAGTTAGAACGCGCTCTTGTACTGAATGTGAACAACAGCCATTCTCGAAGCGTACTGCCGCTCCGCGTTTCCCCGACGCCCGTGTGTTCTTCCGCGCTCTGAACAACGCGGTCCTATGCGCCGCGCCAGGTAACGCGCATGTGACGCGCTTTGTAGAGACACGTGCAGCGCGCGTTTGTTGGGCGTTGTGTGTAACACCCAATTTCTCATATTGATTTCTTCCTCACGTAAAATTATGCCTAGCTAGAAAAAAAAATTCTCCAAAATCCTATTAAAATGGTACATTATGCATTAAGTATAACTATGAATACAGCGTAAATTGTCTAGGTCTCGCTATTTTTTCTAATTTGGTTTATGCATAACACTGAAGTCAGGGAATGACGAATACGCTAAGGGAACCACTAAATCAATATTTCCTGCCGATGTCTCTTGAAGTATTTATAAATTTCCGTGTTTCTCAGCAGTCACTCGTAAGCGAGTAACCACTCAATCGGGAATAAAAAGATGCAGTCGAATGCCTCTACTGGTGTTTAGTGGATAGCGTTACTGCGTTCGTTTCCCTGTTGGCGACGACCTTTCAAATTTTCCAGAGTGTTTTGCATACCTACACACTGCAGAAGACAATGCCAAACCACCGCAGAATCGCTATGTCCAGTCGTCTTGAGCGTACTGCGGTTTCCATCACCACTTACCAACCTTAGGACTGTCAGCTTTTCTGTAGGATGTGCGAATACATACCTAATTGTATATGCGTGAAAATCTCTTAGTCGTCTGATGTATGTATATTGAATTATGTAAATGATTGAGATGATTGAACTGAATTTAGCTTCATATTAACGAATGAAGAGATTTGGGCGGCTCCTAACATCGGGGTCTTGAGAGCCGATACGAATAAAGCGAGTTGAGTATGGAGCAGCGCCGGAATGAACGGGCGGGAGGAATGGGAGATTCCCGAGAAAGCCCGCGATCAGCGGCATCGACCGGCACGATTCCCACATGCGAATATCCGGGAGCGACCCCGCCGGGAATCGAACCCCGTTCGCCTATGTGGGAGGCTAGTAGTCTAACCACTACACCACCGTGACCCCATTAGTTGTATATTAGAGTATTATAATTTTTTTAGATAATGACTTCATATCTTCCCTGCAACAAGATAGTTATACTTTGTTCTTAATCTTCTACAATTACAAAGTTGAGATATTAGATTAATTTCCTTTTTTTTTTTCCTTCTTTTTTCCCCCTGTTTTCGACAGTGTTTAGTGCATTTATAAACTTAAATATTTGTAGCGCTCAAAATGGTTTCGACTGTACAGTTTAAGTAACTATCCTCTTCCCCTTTTTGGGTAAATTGGCCTATATCGCAGGGCGTTCCAACTATTCTGATAGGATAAGGGCCCGGGGGGGGGGGGGTGGCGAAAATAGTTGCAAACAACACTTTCGTAAATTTTTTCTGGCCTTTGGATATACAAAATTTGTTTCTGTTACACGTGATTGTGGCATGTTTTTGTTTTAATAATGGGAATAATTTGCTTCTGATATAAATTTCAATACAAGGAGGTTTATTTGGGGTTAATGACATTTTCTCACCACACCACATAATACACGCGAAAGAATAATATCATATGAGAGTAAATTGTTACATTTACAGTGTTTTATTTCAAAACATTAATAAAACTGTCACTCAACACACAAACTATACACACACATATAATGTTCCCTGTTTAGAATACGTATTACTCTTATAGGCCTACAAGATTTTCGTCAGCATACTTCTCAAGCATTCTATATACAATTACCAAAGTAAACTGCACTACATTTTTCAAATAATGGCAAACTACCAGATTTAATTCTTTGAATGATATTAAGAAAATTATATTCTCTAAAGCAAAAGAAAATTAACAAAGTAAACATAATTTTAAAGAAATTGCAAAACTCCAAATAAAATTCTTTAATCTTAGTAAATTGAAAATACTGTGCAAAGAGTTAACACATTGTAGTACATTTTATTTGGATACAATGCCAATATTATATCACAGTTAAACCATGCAGCTAAAAGGATAATAGTAAAGAGGAAAATTCTCAGCTTTACAAACTAGTGTCTTGTAAAGAGAAGTAAAATTTTCCATCAACATAAGACACAATATTACACGACCTCTGTTTTCATAGACACTTAAACTTCATAAATTAATAATATCACACTTCCATACAAAGCAGTAAAGTCTTGACAGTTTCCTGTACTCTTTTGTAATTACCAAGAAACTTTTTCAGAGACTTCACTCGAACTGCACATCTTGTTGGACAGAGAGGTAGTAATTTTTGAATTTTTCTTCTTCTTCTTCTTCATCACCAATCAGTACAATTTCAATTTTGTTTCCTTTTGTGTCCAAAATTATTGTGCTCACGTCTTTAACAAGTCCAAGAGGGTCGCGCGAAGAGTGTTTTTGGAATTTGTATCTGGAGAATGATACATTCCCATGAATTTCTCTAATACCTGAAGAGATAGTGGATCAACATTTCTCAAACAGATACTGAACTGTTCGTGCACCAGCTGCATCAGTTGCACGATCTGCTATAATACTAAATAAATCACTTTGTTTTATTTCTTGTACAATATTTCGTTGAACTTGACGAGCCATGATTTCCAAGAGCTCATTTTAAATTTTTCCATCCAACGAATGGTCTTTTCTTGCAAGCCAAGTAGCGAGAACAGGGATATCCACACTTCGTTCTTCCAAAAGATAATGTAAATTCCCATCATAGTTTCCAGACCCACGAATGGCTTGTTCCGTTCGTGGCAAATACCTCACAGAACTCAACACTACCTTCATAGCCGTTCTAGCATCCACTTGTTGTTTAGACTGAATACTCAATAAATCTATTACTGGTGTTCCTAGTCGTTTATGCAGAACAAAGTTAAAAGAAGCTGCATGTTGTTCACTTCTTTCATAAACGCGAAAATTTTCACATGCTTTTTTCCTGTTTCTGAAGCCATTTTCTACAAATGCCTTTTCAGTGGATTTTACAGATGGGCTGCATTTGAGTGTGTGTGAATTCATGCACTCGTAACAACACACAACATATTTTTACTCTGCATAATGCAGCCATTTGAAAGAATCAAACCACGAGACAAGATATGAACGCCATGAGTGTCTTTAGGGAAAATATATTGTTTTGAAGGTTGTCTTTGTTCCCCAATGTCGTTTGCAGCAGCACCTTTGTGAAAGTGATGAGAAGGGCCTGAAACTTCATGGATAGTTGGATAGTTGGTGTAGCTTCAGAATTGAGACTTGAATAGTTGGCACACTCAGCCACCTCCTTTTTCTTTTTAGGTTCCCCCACCTAAACACGCGTCTAGGAATGACCTCTTGGGTTTTGACATCTACAGAACAACAACAATTATTGTAATGATTATAGTGAGTCATTTGCAAAACAGTAATTATAGTGATTCAGATAAAAAATTATACACATTACTCATAACATTATACTGAAAACGAAATTTTACATATTCGGGCACGAGGCGGGATCAGTGTGGTATTGATGGTGTTGGACAGTGCTATATGGCTTTGCTATATGAACGGATCTAGACTTTCAGTTTGGATGGGGAGTGCGGTCATTTTCCCATTGTGCAGACATAGGTATACCGAATAGATTTTTAATTCGTGACATGGGTGAGGGGATTCTGGTTTAAAGAATAATTTTCAAACATATGTATATATGTATGTGTGCATATGTGTTATATGTGCATATAATTAATATTATAAATATAATTTAAAATTTTCATTTTAAAACATTCACAGAACATATTGATATCAATCTAAGAGTTTAGGGTTCATGCACACTGTGATAACCCCTACCTTATTCCTAGATCCATACCGGGCGCTATGGCTGCTTTGCGAAATAAATTGATTTATATAGCGAAAATGAAATGAAATGCCAGTGCAGTTTCCCACCTGAGGCAGGGTCTACAGATGCGTTGACAAGAGGCTGGTGAGGAAGAGGAGCCGGCTGCCATACCCGAGGGACTGTGCCTGCTGCTTATGTAGCGAATTGAATGCATGAAATGAAGGGAGAGTGGTACCACGACGACGTTAAGGGCGTTGGATAGCAAAATGTCATGATTGTACAGTGCATCAAAAAAGTTTGGGGCATCTCACACTATCGTAGCCCTTCCTGTACAACTCACATGAGAATTCCAGTCTGTAAAATGTATGTTCATGGTTAGGGAAAATTGAATTAAAGAACATGAATGTGAAATATAATAAAACTATTAACACAATTAATAATAGAACCAATAAAACACAGCTCAGCTAGATAAAACAGTACTACCACTGGTGGTTGTCATGTGAAGTTAGTGAAGTGCCACTTCAACAATATTTATCGGAAAATATTTAGGCATATATTCTCAAAAATTATATTTATATTACAGTATTTAAAAATTTATCTCGAACTGTCGTAGGCTTTTTACGAATCTAACGTACAACACATCTGTGTCTCACTACTGCCTTTTGGGGGTTGGGGTTGGCAGCCTTGCAACCTGAGTCCGCGCCAAATGGGAGAGAGATCCACTCTCCTGCTTGACCCATTTCGAAACACTACCTCGGCGCGAGCATGAGTTAGCAAGGTCAGATGGGCTGCCGCAGCCCAGCCCAAGGACTTGTGTAGTACAAATAATGCTTTACCCAAAGTATTCCTCAGCCTTACGGATTGGCTGACCGTCCTTGGCAGAGTAGAAAGTTCAAAGCAATCATAAGGAATTTCTTTTAAAACGCCATTTGTGACAATGAAAATTATTTACTCTAATTATTATAATAATTCGGAAAAGCTGCAACCCTATAGCAGGAACCGTCATTGCATGTACTTAGATGGATGCAAGCATACATGCAGTCCACGCGCCAGCTCTGAGGATGCGCGGTATGAAGATAGGTGAAGAATAGAAGGTGATTCGCTAAGAGCTGCAATTGGAAGCATTTTCGTGCTTGTATTTTTCGGCAAGCTATCTTTAGCCCGTGAGAAAAGTACACTTATAAATACGCGTACAGTTTGTCTCTCTGCCCTCGGCTCATTCTCTATGCAACTCCGTTTTCGCGTGTCCGCCACAGAAAAGTATTGACCGGAATATGTGTGTTGAAACAAACTACAGAAATATGGACAATTACGCTAAAAAATACTTTTAACACTCATAAAAACGTTTGTATTGAAAGAAGACCACATTTGTGGATTTACGACTCGTAGTAGCGTAAATACCGCACAAATTATATTTTCTTGGTTGTACTGGCACCGGACGCGTCACAGTCCCCGAAAGTCAGCTGCCATACTGGCGAGCGCTATTCACCTGGCTGGAGTTGATGCCTGCCGCCACTAGAGTTCAGCAGTGTTCATTCTTCATAGCGCACCAGAAGAACAGGCCTATCCCGCGCACTTATGAATGACTAATTTCAAATGTAACGGAGATGATGTCACAGATATGCACTGGACTGTTCTTTACTGTTTGTGAATTATAGTAACCCTGACAGGACGTAATTGAAAGATGATTTTTTCGACAGTGACTTGTTATTTGTGGATGATTGTAGCTACCCCCATAGCGAGGCAATACTCGAATTTTGTATATAATCGACGGTAAAACCTGGTATCAGGGTCAAACGCTTGGCTGCGAGGGAAGTCTCCCCAGATAACAGGTCAGGTATTTCGGTTTGATCACTGGTTAAATAAAATGTCAAACCCTCAAGGAGAAGCAGAAACGTTTTTCTGATGCTCTAATTTTTAATTTACAGTCAGGATATTTTTGGATAACATGAGCAGTATATGTATTTCTGCACAACATAATAAGGAATCACTTCAAATTTTCTAATATGATATATTAGTAAATATGAGAGGAGGAACCTTAAATATTTCTTGTCAAAAATAATTTAAATTTTCCTGGAAATGATACTCTGTACGTTGTCAGTTCTCTGCCATTTTTGGGCTGATTGAATAGCTTCATTCATAGTTTTGTTTCGCCCACCATTTTGGAAATGGGTGGTTCGGGAAGATTAAATAGCCTCTGCCAGGGCTTAGAAGCCATAGATTTGTCTCAGTTTTAATTTGAAAATAGTGGTGGATTTACATTTTTGAATAATTAATTGTGTAACTGAAGTAGAAGAAATTTACCTTAAAAATACCTGTAATGGCCATGGAAAATCTTAGGTAGTTAGGTTTGGGAGACACGGATTTTTGCTCTTTGTTGAACAAAAATCCAGAGATAGAATTTAGTGGCTGTAAATGTTATGGGTAGGGAAAGTTATGGATGGAACTATAGACTAAGTCAAAATATACCCATTTTAATAATTTTTTGTGAATTCAAATTTTGATTCCTTTTTGGCCCAACACTTGGGTTGTACTATAGGGGTAATATTGGTGAATGTTTTAATTCATTTTGGTGAGAAAAAAACTAAAGCATATACATTTAAAAGAGTTCTTGTGGGACAATAATTTTTATAGGCATATATCTGTTACTCTGAAATATTATTGTAAAATATCCATTTTTTTTAATTTGTAAATTGAATATTGTTACGGCCATTTTGGGTTTTTGTAATGTTTTTTTCCAAAATAAAATAACTATGCTATATTAAAAATCAATATGAAAACACTCATGTTTCAATTTGGTAGTGTAGTTTTAACCTTATGCAGTTTAATGCAGGTTTTGGTAGTATATATTCTGCTTCATTGACCATGTTTGTGCATACTCTATGCCTTTTTCCTTATATCACCTTGTTTTTAACCAAACTTGGATTTTTAAGTATATTCTTGAAAATTGTATATTCGAGGTGTCCTGGGTTCTCAGGGCCTCACCCAGATGTGTCTAATACAACATGGATGCAACTTCTTTGCACATCTGGGCGAAAAATGCTATCGTGCAAGGTACTCAGTCAGAGCTGACGCGCGGACAGTGCATGCATATTCATACTACATTGAGGACTATTATATTATTCCATTTTTAATAAAACTCAACTCACCATTCTAGTGGTCTTTTGTTGAAGACACCATAGCCCCCAGAGTAGCCTGCTTCCCAATTGTAACAAACCACCAATAACTCAGATACAAAACTGACCTGGGACACTCCTATACGAGACACAGCTAGTGCGCGGCTTGGGGAGGGGGTTAATGTAGATTGGGATATGGTTCACGCGAGGGCTGAGTTTTCAAGAGGGAGAGACAAGTCACTCTTCTGGTGCTGTAACGACCAAATTGAAGACATTTTTGCTTTGCTTGCTACATTGCAGTTAGATGAATTTATTCTCTGCTATGGATTCGCCCTGCACACATTTTTTGTCAACACAAAGATATTTTGATATCACTACTTATTTAAAAAAATTTTTTTAGATAAGACAAAATAAGACATCATTTTGTAATTCCTAGCAAACACTTCAGCGGTATTAAAAACAGTTTTATAGTCGCCACAATATGATTTCGCAGTATATTATTTTTTTCCCATGACACGTTACATATTGTAGCAGCTACCATCTTATAAGACACATTTATTAATGAATATGTGTGGTGTTTTTAAAAAATACCACACTAACGTTTTCATTTAAGCAAACAAATTTTACAGTTTAGACTTTTTTTCTAGTTTTCTTACCGGATACCTCACTTGCCTGTGTGCGCATCCCAGTTCTCTGTGTATATGGTAATATATGACAATACCAATCACATGTCTTCTTGCAATGTAAAACTGAAGTCTGTCTTTATGGGTGCATTGTCAGTGCAGCAAGACCAGATAAAATGAATGCAGCATAGTAAAGATGCTTGGGAAAATTATTCTTAATCGCCCCACAACTCCCAATTCCCACGTCTGGTCTTTCTCGTGGTTGGAGAGGGGTCTCTGGCAACCCCCCGCCCCCCGCCTCACACCTACCCTGTTGGCATGCCACTGCCTATGTGTTTTTTTTTTCTATCTTGTTTTCGGCGATGTTCCATGTTCCTGTAGAATTGATAATTCTACAGGCTCAAAAATTCTCCACACAATACGCTTTTTCCTTTTTGGATAAATAAGAATCAATTATAGTAAAAGGAACATCAACATGATATTTTTGCTTCGCAGTTTACGTGAACACATTATTCCACACTCTGTGTATTAGGAACCGCGGTGGCGCAGCGGCTAGATCGCTTACCACCCACCAAGACGAATCGGGTTTGATTCCCGGCGGGTCGCGTCCGGATTTTCGCACGTTTTTCTGCTTAGCAATTTTGCTGTTAATTCATGATTTTTAATGCCAAGATTCTAAAACATGTTACAGATAACAAACTAGATGCTGGCGTCTTTCTACTCTAGTTTATTAATTCCATTATAGTGTTATTTATTTACCAAATAATTTTCAAGGGTTTGTAGTTTTATTTTACGTACAAAAATATTTTACACTTTAGAGCTTTCTTTCGGTTCATTTTCAAGCTTCGTTTATTTAATACATATGGCGACTAAAATTAACGTTTATACTCACGCGTTTCATTATAAATACGTACATTAACTATCCCATACATTTACATCAATACACATCGATTATTCAAGAAATTAATAGTATCAAATGTGTGAACCAGTTGACTTCTGGGAAATATCGGCGACGTCTGCTCTTTCCGTAAGCAGAAAATATCGGCGTGAGCTCAACTTTTCTGCGCGACTCGCGAGGACGGCTTCTGATTGGCTGTTATAGTTCTCCGCTCTGTATGTTCTGCGTGATCGGCGTACACGTGAACCAGGCTTAATAAGTGCCAATGTTACAGACTTAACTTGCACCGTACAGCGCAACGACGTAGAAGCTGCAAGCAAGTTCAGCGTCTTTCGCGCAGATGTGATGGGTTGCTAGATGCGCATGTTATGCCCGTTTGCACCATCGTGATTCGAAACTCGATCTGAGATCGTATCTAAGATCGAAACAGAAAACTGTTGCACCATTCGAGTTCAGAGCTGGACCTGAGATCGAGATTAAATTCATTTCGAATCGCCGAAATTGAAGGTTCAAAATCTCGATCCAAGATCAGCAGCTATCGTCGACAAATGTAGTTTGAAAATATGCCAACAGATAGAACTACCTTCGATTGTTTTCTTGGGAAATTAAAACAAAATTATACGTACTTTAATATTATTCAGTAAAATTCGTACAACATTATTTGACTTAAAACAGATAAAAGATCGCACATCGAGTTCTATCTATTATGAAAAATACGCCTACTTCCACGATGTCATATATTACGAACCAATAGTAAAATTTGTCTCATACTTAATATCGATCTCTCACTTGGGAAAGAAGATCGACGAATCGGAGATCCAGAATAATGAAATTTCGTTGGTGCAACACTTTTACATTTAAACCAAGATCAAACTAGATCCTGGTTCGGAACTGGGATCATTCGATCTCGGATCGGGGAAGATGATGGTGCAACCGGGCATTAGCGCCACCCGCATGGCTCCCCCAGCTCTGGGCGCAAAACAACTTCGGGTACACAGGAGCCGTAACAGTCGCCCAACCCTCTCGACTCCAGCTCGTGTGCATTCGACCTGCTCACAACTTCACTTTACATACTTCTCATCTCGCATTGTATTGCATTTACTACGCAGATTTATCACGGAAAGGCTAAACGCCTTGAAATGTTCTGCTCATAACGTGCTCGGAACCACGTGATGATCGACACACGCAAATTCTGGATCATGCAGGTAAAGGCTGTTCGCTATAAAGTAAGCATTTTTGAAATCAACCTTAGAAAAAAGTCACTGCTCGTACCTTAATATATTATAACGCGGGCGCACTGAGTGTCATGCTCCCAGTAAAATTGTTGACGATGAATGTAAAGTAGTTCCATTATCTTAAAGCCGAATAAAAAGTTTTAGGTAGCCATTTGTGATAACTTAAATTTTTCCTTTCGCTTTCTGTTATTTTGAAGCCTAGAAGTACAAAAATGACCAGATTTCTAAAATATTTTCTTTTTCAATAATTTCACAGTGTCACTTAACCGACACATGAATAAATTGTTAATTTTACATACGGCTGAGAAATACATGACGTGCATACAAGTAAATCTTAAGCAGGGCTTTCAAAAGTGCTCATTTTAGCGTGAACAGCCTATATATAGGGGGCCTGCAATCTCTGTCCAATCCTCACCAAAACCTGTATGACACGATGGAAGATTCCTTGGACGATTCCATGCTTGTGTGGGTGGTTCTATGGAAGATTTGTCCATCTACTGGCCGTTTTCCGGGACGTTTTCGTAATTGTTTGTGTGCAATATTCGATAGACGGTTTCCAAGAAGATTGAAAATTTAGCCAATCAGAGAAAGGATGGTAGACACATCTTGTTTATTGATTCTGGGAAAAAACGATTAGGGTTAGTAAGCCCTAATCGATAGTTAATAAAACAACTACAAAAATGATTATTGATACTGAAAAAAACATTGCGTGAAAATCATGGTAAACATTCCTGTTTATTTAACACACAAGTTTCAGATATAACAACAATACGATTAGGCTCTATACATGTACACATAATGCTGAAGTCGTGGATGAATATTGTTCCCGAACCATAGTTGCAGAAGTGAAATCATAAAAAAATGCACTCGTCCTTACTTGTACGGCGAAATCGGCATCGTTGGATAGGTTAGGGCGCGTTTACACGGCGATAGTAATGCGCGATAGTTTCTATTGCGAGACCTACTCTCGCATTACCCGCCGTGTAAACTGCACGATTGTTACTATCGCACCATCGCAATAGCACTATCGCGATATCACGATATCAGCTCGAGCTAGATAGTTGATAGTAACTGTCGTAACAGAATATGCAATTATCATAGTGTAAACCGTGTATCACCATCGTGAATTTGAACATGTGTTCACTATGACAGTAACATTGCAGAATTATTTTGATTCTGTTAATATCTGTCGCGGTTGTTACACTATGTGGCGATATGACAGGACGTATATTATCGTATATAGGTATGATACGACGGTATTGACAGCATATTTACTGTCATATAATAAACCACGGGAACAATATAAGTTATGTTTACATGTCATTAATATCATGTCACGATATTTAACTACCCCGACACATATTAAACTCTTGACAAAAGGATATAAATGTAGGGCCTATCAATGTGTTCACACGTGTTGTCGAGCATGTCCCTTTTGAGGTTAACTATCGCAGCAAGTCTCCATCGTGTGTGTAAACATGACCCATCGTGGCAATGACTGTCACACACTTTCGTGATAGCTGCTATCATCGTGTAAACGCGCCTTTATTCTAAAGAACCCTTCATAACTGCCGGCATGCAGGTTCGTGTAACAGGTCTCGTGGAAGGTTCACTCGAGCTTGTACAGGGGATTTAATCGTGTCATACAGACTTAAGTGAACCCGACGCTACTGATCTAAGTTTGTCTTCCGTATGCAGAAGCCAAGTACGCCATGTTAAACAAATTACGAATAAAAAGAGAGGGGGTTAGGGAATCATGGTATGAAAGTGTTAGGGCTAATGTTAGATTAACTAGTTAGTTTTGTTTATCTTGTAACCTGTTTTCACACGGCACGACGCCGTATCATTTGTTCTACTTCTTCGTTCGTTTGTCGAGGTGTGAGGTGACCTTCTCGAAGGTCATCGTCAGCTGTGACAGGTAACGTCTACCTGCACGGAGCTCCTGTTTGCAGCAATCTTGCGTGCTTGGAGGCAATGTCGGAATTCTCAGAGCGCAAGACCTTCAGCTGGGAGAGCGACAGTATCGCCTTTATCGATTGGCTGACAGACCCACATTTCCACGAGACGTGCCACACACAGTACGCGAGCTCCGGTGCGGTGGTGTTGTGCGAGTGACTTCTCGCCGTCTCGTCACGATTCACCTGCGACGCCGCGTAGTAAACTCGTGTGCGAGTATCACCGTCGTCTCGCAGCTGTAATTTTATCACTTTCTTGCTTGGGGATAACGTAAACCAGTGTGGCCAACTTCGAAATACACCAACGTTAGTATCATTGAAACGTTTTTAAAAAGTGAACTCGGAAGTGTTAATTGAATTTAAAAAAATAAGATTTATTAAAATCACCTGGAAGTAATTAAATTTAAGTGCTTTGAGATTACGTGATAGTTAGATTAAAGTAAGCCTTACTTACTTGGAATAAAAATTTTCCTTCGGAAATTCGAAGTTAATTTCAGAATTCTTATCGAGCATAGCAATTACATTAATATTGTGCGCGGAAATCGATCGTAAAGTTGGACCTATTATTACATTTCGGAGGGAACAGAAGTTTTTCGCATGCTTGGCGACTATATCTGGCGGTGAAGTGAAGTGTTCACTTAAGAGATGCAGAAAACTCAGTTGCAGGTAAGTCACAGCAAAGTGTCAGAATTCACCACATAATTATATTCACTAATCACGCAGTGCGTTTGACTTCAGTTAATTCCGTTTCGAGAATGAATTGTTTTTAAGCATGTAGAAAATTTGTCCTCAAATAGTTAAAAGGGGATAAAATGACGTGTGACATGAGGTTATAGGCTGTTCACGATAAAGGGAGCACTTTTTAAGGCCCTTCCAACAGGCATTAACCGCTAATAAATATATCTTACTGCAACTTCGGGTATTAAATTTTGGTGGTGGTAAAATGTATACACTGTGTTTATTGGTCACATTGATTGTTTACATTTAAAAGCAGCAGGAAGATTGAAATTGGATGAAAGGAAAAATTTATAAGTGCCTTAAAAAGTGCTTACTTACCGTGAACAGCCTATACCAAAGGTAATATCAACATGGCACCTATGACGGCTGTATTGACGTTTTACAAACAACTTTTTTTATTACTGTTCAAGGAATACATGATGACCGAAGAAAGGTCTACGTTAAAACTAATACCGGTAACGTAAAACAAAATTACAGTTACAAACCTGGATTCCTGAAGTCGAATTTGGTACAGATAGGAGCTATTTACGATGCTAGCTAAACATAAAAAAGTAAAAAATATCGCAGCCGCGGGCATACTCGTTATGCGCGCCGTTGACTCTGTTCAAACTTCAAATCGTTTCAAACGAGGGCCATCAACCTTCCTTCCACCCCCTCCTCTTCCACTGAAAGAATAATATTAAAAATAAAAAAAGTATATGTTTCAGCATTAAAATACTAGCGGTAAACTAATTATGTGACGTAAAAACTCGGAATACAGCCACGCATGAAAGCTTTAAATGCCATATCGTAAGCAGTAAATATTCACTGATCAAGTAGAATGAAACTTATTTATTTAAAAAATTAATTAAGATAGATTCGCACGTATTGGATAACATTAATTTTCCTCGTAGACATTCATGAAAAGTTTTTACAGATAGACAGTAGGCCTAACGGAAAACCTTTAAAATATTTCAGAGGATTCTGTCTGAGAAAACTGATGAATGCATTCGGTATCAAACCCTGAAACTACTTTTAAACATTAGATAACAGAATCCACGATAACTTCAAAAATACGCATTCTATACAAATATTTACTTTCTTTTTATTGTTTATAGTATACAAAAAACACTGAAAATAAACACCGTGTTTACAATTTAGACTATATACAGGCAAACTTCGGCTGTAGATTAATCACGAAAAAATTAAGTTGAAAACACAATCTATGGTCTAAAGGTGGTACACATCTCTGAAGTTGGGCCTGGAAAACGTATTTATTGCAAATATTGGATATAAAAGTTAAGATGGAATGCCGATTGTCTGGATAGTGGTTAACTGAACAAAGATCTTCTAACACCACAACACTTGCCGCTGTTATCAAATTATTTCATGTAACTACCCCTATTTCGAACTAACATCCATATCGCGATCGCATATTCGGGTTTTAAAGGATGTATTATTTAATGCCTCGTGTCATAATCAACAATAATGTCACCTTGTGCAAATACCTTAAACCTTACCGTTTTCGAGTAACTCATGTTTTACTTTAAAAATAATATTTACTAATACCTGGTAGGTAGGGCACGCACAATACTCAATAACACACATCTGCGGCTATTAAAGGGAGGGGAAGATTCCAGAGAGAGGTACATTACAGTGGTACTGTAATAAAAGTGTTTTCTTTTACTACAAATTCAAATATATGTACCACCATTAGAATTGATTTTAAACCATATGTCGTATACATGTTTTCAATTTCTTTTATTGTGATTAACGTACACCCAAAGTTTGTCGCTCGAATTTAGATACAGCCTACATTTTCACGATTTTAATTAAATGCGTTTAACAACTTCTACTAAGTCAATTTTCGTTAAATTAATTTTGTATGAAAATAAATTTTGTTCAACGACAGTAAACAAACGTTAGACTTACTTGTGCCCTAAATTACAGTTATTCAGTCGATGACATGCACCATAGTGCAGCGGACACGAGGGTTTTTCTAAGGGTGTATGCAAAATCATTTAATTACGATGAACCACCAATACATTTCAGAATAACCTGAAGACGATGATGAGTTTTGTTATCCTCTAAATTCACATAACTAACAGTTTATTATCTTCCATCCAGCGAGAATTGTAGGCTTACATTTTTGTGGTAAAGCCGATACAAACACCAACATAAAAATATTCGTACAAAGAACTATACTTGCGAAGGGAAAGTTGGAATACAGCACCATCATGTGTTAATATTGCAAAGGATTTAAGTTCGCTGCGAATGGCCGCGTAGATCTGCTACGAGGGGGCTATAATACCGCAGCAATAGGCTATAATACCGCAGCAATACTGTTCGTATGACGAAGTTGTATACAAGATAATTGACGTGCGTGTGTACTGAACAATAGTAAGTAGCTGGCATGTCTCACGGATGCATTCAACACACCTTTTAACAGTATGGTAGAGTTCAAGAGATGGTGAACCAGGCATTATTCTAAGTCTCTCCTTCCGACGAAAAGAAAATATATATTCTTTACAACTATCGGCTCAGACCTCCACTCGGTATTCTAAGCTTGAAACGAAGGCCGAGTGACGTCACTAGTGTAATCGGAACGTTTCAACTGCTCACAAGCAGTCGGCAGCAGAGTTTCCAGTGCTGGTTTTAATTTTAACCCGCATGTGCAAGCTAAAATACCCACTTTTATCCACAAGTCAGCAAAAAAATTGACGTGTAAAGAAAAAAGCTTTGAAAATAGACCTACTAAACAAAGATCGGTTTAAGGTGAATTATGTATACATAGGAGATGTGTACATAAGAAAGTGCACATGCAAAATTAAGAAAAGAGTGCTTTATAGAGAAATTCTTCATTGCAAAGCCAACATTTAAAATCAACGCAAATACATTTCCTGGAAACAAAACTGACTGACATGCCACTATTGAGATCACATACACTGGCTGATGGTATAAATTGGCTACTGAGCAGTAACCTTAGTGCATAGAAGTAGTAGGGGCGGGTTGGTCCTACCCCACCTGGGATTAATTGGGATTAATTGATGGATTGTCGATTCGATTATTCGATTAATCCTTAGTGTGATCAATTTTTGATTCATAAAATTGTTAATTGAAAGGGTTAAATTTATTTAAAGGGTTAATTTCTAATCGGATCAATTTTTTTTATTTCTTTCTTTCTTTTTGGGTTGGGGGACGAGGGTAGTAGGATATCTGTATGATATTGATGGAGTGGTGTCCTGGAGGCGCCTGACCAGAGTGATAGGTTTGCAATGTCTTATATAAGTGTAGAGTTGAGTGCAAGAGTGGGTTAAGGCTAATTTTTTATATAATTGATCGAATTTTGAGGTGTTTGGAGGGGTGTTTGTGGTAGATAGGTGATTTTTACGAATATATTTAACACACGGCAGAATTTCAGAGTGTTTAAACGATTTCTAAAAGTGGCCTAAGTTTAAATGTTATGTTTTTTGGTGGGACGTTGCTCGTAGATGGTAGATAGGCGATTTTGAAAGATGCGATTTACATGTTTAACGATCTATTTTCGGAATACAATGAAACATTGGATAATTTCAGAGTGTTATACGAATAAATAAATTACATGCATCCAATCGGAAATTTTCGAATGACTACGTGAATAATAAGTGGAATTACATGAGTCGTAAACATGACATGAGTCTCAAGATTAGAAACATAATTTACACAAGAGAGAATTTTAACTACTTGAATAACATGTGATGTCGACAATTGCAAACTCACTAAACGAAATCCAGCTAGTCAGTATGAATAAATAACACATTAACAAGTTTACACGTATATGTAACTTACACAATTCAACCTGGTAAATAATATCTTAAAGCAAAAAAATTCTGAATGCGATTCAAACCGGACAAAATCACGTACCTGAAATGATAGTAAAATAAGTCAGTTCAATGAAAGTGTTTAAATTATGAATACTCGTAAATGAACAGAAAAAATTTGATGTTTAAGAAATTCATTGCAACTGTTAACACAAGCGGTATTTTTTAACTGTTTGGAATTTTCATAGACAGAGCTCAGAAAAACATGTAATGAAATGGCTCCAGGAGCTCCCCGAAATCGCACCTCCGTCCACCTCGAAGGTCACTTGAAGAACGAGTGGATGCTATGACATATGACTGCTTATATACATGGAGTGCATTTGGAGGTTGACAAGCAACTTAGTTGAAATTTACAACTACCAGAAAATATACCAAGCTACTATTAATGAGTTACTATCCACGAACAATTTAACCATGCCTTCCTGAACGTTAAATATTTCACATAAAATTTAAAAAAAACTTCTTCCGCTGCTATGTTAGAAATTCTCAATTTCACTTCCCTGGGAAAAATATATAAATAATTCACTCACATTATTGAACGACATATCCTCGCATCATAAGAAGCTGTATTATAAAATTATTCACTTTTAACAAGCAACAAAACTTTCCATTGAAGATTAGAGTGAGGTTCGTGTCGAAGCCGAAGTAATCTCGGTTTAATTATGACAAAGATTAACCTAAAAACGGAAATCGCACATACATAATGAGAAAATATAATCACTATGTAACCGAAAAATTTGGGTATACAATCTTACTCGAAGAAAAACGATGAAATCAATTACTTATCACAAACACAGTATATCGATCCGAAAAGAAAAAAATTAGTTAACACACGAAAATTAATATTATCCCAATAAAATACTTTTATATTAAATTGTGGCTATCAATAGAGATGGTCCATAGTTGAGCTAACCCGCGTTCGTAAGCTCGTCGGCCACCAAGTGTGTAGAGGTGCGGTGTTTATGAAGGAGCTGACAACTAGCACATCTGTCTTCCACAAGCATTGAAGAACGACTGAAGATGGCGCCGACTAGGATAACTGAGGTCACTTTGCTCCCTGCACCCCCTCCCTGCCCCTCGCCGGAGTGCGACCCAGAACTGCCCGCGATAGTCGAATGTCTTAGATAATTTCTCAAGATGACATCAATTGATTAGTTGGGTGCACATTGGGAGTACCCTGCCTGCCACCCCTCCCACTTACACCCCTCAGAATCGTGCCCAGTTCAGAGGTACGTGACCCTATCCAGCCACCCCATAACACCCCTCCTCGGCAAGGTCCTGGGGGTCAGTCACCCAGGCTGCCTGCGAATGTCAATTGTCACAACTGATTCAAGATGGCGACAACTGCCTAGTTGTGCTCCGATCGGGTCATGCTCGCTTGTAGGCACCCCCTCCCTCCCTTCCCCCCACCGCTCATCTTCAGAGCTGATCCGACTCCGCAATGCCAACCATCCCCTCCCAACTGCAACCACTCAGAACTGGCCCAAGTCAAGAGGAATGTGCCCCCTACCAACCAATACTCCCAAAGGCGACATTTTATGAAAACCTCTGCTATCGATCGAGCCTGGAGTTCGCAAAAATCAGTTTTACACACCCCAGACTCAGCCCTGCGAATGCTTTTTCATATGTTTTTGTGAGTTGGCATCCCTGCAGTACCTGTTTGAAGACAAAGCACCATTCCCACTAGAGTATTCAGAACACATTTTTTCTAATGTTGGCTCCCCTGTTTCACATTGCCGGCCCTTCGCCCCAGAGTGTTTTTTTCCGTGATACGAAAATTTCCTGGGCGAGGAACAGAGCTTACTTCAAGGCCAAAGCGATGGTTTACCTAGAGTGGTAGCAGTGGATTTTGAACTGACCTGGGCTATTTCCCCTCTCCTCTACCAACTTTTTTTTTTTGTTCGGACACTGAAACTTCCTTCTATATTTCGGAAGGCAAGAGACTAGCACATTCCCAGCAAAATAAAATTATACAAACACCACTAATAAAACATTATTTGTCCTCATCACTAAGAACTATGTTCCAAATGTTTTTAACACAAATTCAATTAAAAATATAATCAGTTTTCCACCAAAACTTTTTAAATCTGTTTTCCAGCAATCTTTATTCCCATTTCCAGCAAACTTTACACCATTTTTCAACAAAGTTTAACTAATCACTGATTAATTCTCATAACAACAGCTATAAGGTGTAATTTTAACTCGTTAAGATTTTTAAACATTGAAAGAACACTGGTCTTCAAACCCTTTTTTTAATTCAAGTTTTAACTATTACATGGTAAGCAAATATTCAAGTTATACTTTATTTTCGACTATAGAGAACATATATTAAACAAACATATTGGAAAAGTTGTTTTAGATTCAATCCGACGTATATTTATTTATCTAGCAGACAAAAATATGTATTTCACATGTAGACTTCTCTGTGACACTAAAATTTTTGACTATACTACCATATAGGAAAATATAATCTCGCTAAAGTTTATTATTCTATGTTGAGTAAAAATCAGTTCCAAATTTTATTTGGGAAGTTGACTACAACGACGTGTTTTTACAAAAGATATGGGTACAAGTCATTCTAAAACCTTGTGTACAATACCAGCTAACAGATAGCCAAGAACTGAGTGTGTGCAGGGAGCGAGTTAAACTTAGATCTCGCCTACACTGACGATCCGCATGTGAAAAGGCCTCTAGTTCATAGCATTTGGCCCTATTCATAAAATCGTTTTAATACTGCAAGACTATTATTTAAAGTCGCATTGCCAGAGATCAATAAATTTCTTTTACAATGTGAACCGTGCATGAAAGCAGCCTTACACAAACTACAGGATAAAGACACCCTCGAGAGGGATACGAGCACTAGAGCTTCGCTACACTTTCCACTTTGTAATGTTTTTACTGGGATGACTACTGTACGCTCTACTATTAAACACTTGAATATATACAAGACAAGTAGCAGAGGGAAATCCTCTTAATGTTACTGTACTCTGGGGGAATAACTAAAAATAGTACATTGACACAAGACAATTACAAAAACTAATAATTCTTCTATTACTCTTTCTCATACATATGATCTCAATTACTTTAAGAAACAATACTGAATAACTCTCAACTCTTCCAAGCTACAATTAAGTTATTAAATATTAAGGCTCCTAATAGGGGACCTTTCGAGTCCATTGTGCATAAGATCGTCCCCGGATCTATCCTGCACCCAGAACCAAATATCTTCTAACCACTGGTAATTAATGGCACCAGACCACAGTTCCTCCGCCTCATTATGTCATGTTGAGGTGGTGTGATTGGCTGATCTGGTCGCATCTCTCTCAGATGTCAGTACCTCAGCCTGCTCTGCAGTGTTGTCCTTAAGTTGATCACGCTGACATCTGGCATCGATGTGCCCTCGAAGTGGTACCACCAGAGTGGGTCAAAGAGTGGGAGTGTCGTCATGCACCAACTACCTTTTATCTTGTCGCAGGCCGATATACAGGGATCCCTTCTGCCACCCTCGCTACTTCCTAGCTCCCCTCACTGCAAGTGTGCCAGGACAGCGCTCCATCATCTAAGTGTGCGGGTTCGAGTCCCATACCCTCAACATGGCCCGTCTTCTTCGTAGAGCAGACGTCCCGGCTGTTGGGATGGCGTGGAGGAACTGTGGGGAACACCAGCAAAGGGTGGTGTATGATGCAGTAAGGCATCGAGCAGTGCAACAGGTATTTGCCCCTCTTCAGAGTGACAGGGATAAGGAGCTTACTTCAATGACGCGACATGGGCTTTGGTGTAATTAAAGTAAGTGTCCTTACGCACTATGTGGAGATCATTCAAATAGGTGCAAGATAGAGCGGAACTTTCATTATGCCAAAATGGGATACAAAGATTTTGGAGCCAGAGAGTATTATATGACAGCAACAACTAGAGTCGATATCAATTGGAAATAAAAATTCTCAAATGAACTATGCAATATACACTAATTTATATAACTCAGAAAAATATACATATTATATACTGGACAAATGCATTAAGAATGACAAGTGTAGTATTTACTGAATTTGCTAATAGCAAATAATGTTGAAATATTTAAAAAATAAAAATGTTACAATAAACAATTAATATGGCGCTGCATGGCACATGTTAACAATTGAAGAGATACATGAATAATTGAAAAATTAAAAATGGAAATTGGTACAACAAATTATCATATGGTGTTGCATGGTACGTACTACGTATTTTAGAGATAGATATCATTAAAAATTAAAATTCAAAGTGTTACAACAAATAATCACATACTGCTTCATGGCACATAATATCCATGTTAATGTGATGAAAATAATAATGAACGCAATTGTAGCCAAATTGGTTCAAAATAAAAAAATTGTTGTGGAGGTACGGAGTGTGGCCGACACTACATTTATACCCCTTGACGTTGGTCATGGTGTCGGAGGCTGGCAACTATTGCCAAGGTGTTTGTCAATTAGGATATTGGTTATGTGAGGAGTGGTGAATATTGTTTTGGAATCTCTCTGGAGATAATTACCAAGGGCACCAGATATTGTCGGGTTGACAATATCGTGAAGTCGGAGAGCAGCTGTTGGTCACTCAGCCGACGACCACGGCAAATCCTCCAAGTGCAGTTGTTGTCTCCTCGTAGAATATAATTAATACTGACTGAATAACTCCCTTACTTATTGTGTTGTGAGATATCTCGGCTCCCCACACGTCCATACGAAGCTCTGTTACTTATTATGCCGACTCGTGACCATTTCAATCATACTTGCACAGTAAGTTACTCTTTGAGAAAATTGACAGGATAAGGCCCATATCTTAAATGCCTTGTGCCGAACTGGAAATAAACCACATGTGCTATCTCGTCACTGCTGCGAGTTATTCATTTGCATGATTACATTCCCACTGGGAAAAGCTTACATTTGGTGCTGCTTACAAACCTCTCAGCTCGGGCAATACTGTGCAAAAATACACATGGTCGCATGAAATAACTTAAGTATAATTTAAGCCCACCCAAGCGATGCAAGCTCTTGGTAGGTGCGAGGGGCGGTGGAGTCTCGGGCAGCTGAAGTACGAGAAGGTTCCGGTATTATTAAAATAAAATAACTATTACTGTGAAATGATTAGTCCAACATGGTTATGGCTGCCCGAGCGTATGAAACACGAACCCTAAAATTACGCGGTACACACCTCGCAAAGACGAACGACAACTGATTTTTCTGTGCTACATGCTGGCTGGCTTGGTGAGCTGGTCCCCCATGCTGCACTGCTACCTTGCACACAACATTTGCAAATCGGACACGTACCTTTAGTGCCAGTTATGAAATATTGATCCTAAAATTAACCCTGTAAATACTATTCACTAAATCAAAACATTGCACTGCGTGGATGATATGGAGATGAAAGACACATGAATCAACATTACAGAAAGTTACAAAAAGACACTTTGAAATCACTGAGGGCTTTAGGGCTGTGAAGGCAGGCGTCTTTATTAGTTGCATCCCCTTGCGTGGACTTGCCTTACCCTTTTCTGCACAAATTAAATAACAGAAATTTCACAGGGTCTATCTTCGGATTCCTGCCCCATGCACATATGGTCGCGCACACTCATTTCTGCACCTGTGTTGTTCCTTGCCACACTGCACTTCATTTGCGCTCGTAGAGCGCGCACACACATACTGCATTGCGACACCTGGTGCAGCGAGCAAACAGGCTAAAGAGAAGTCATCAACTTGGGCACACGTCACCCTTAGGACCTGTCTTACAATTCGCTTGGCAAACATCCAGGTAGCTACTCAGAAGATAGGCTACCCGGATATTTTACCCAGCAGTAGTGTCTTACCATTGATTTTATTCCTCTGTGTAACTATCTGGAACTTGCTGTCTATTTATGTTAAGTTGGAAGTTCAGTGTGAATTCTGATTGGTCCTTACTCATTTATTTAATTTAAAGGTTTTGTCGGAGTACCAATGGCCATTTCATTATTTGTAAATAATATTTGCAAAGCTGTTGAAGTCGAATAACTGAGCCTGGTTGCATTATTTGATTTATGTAAAGTTTACGTCAGTTTGAAATTTGTATACATTGAATAGCATTGCGAGTGCTATATGAAGTCACTAGTTCTGAATGTTCTATTTATGTAAGTCTTGCAATTGTGAAAAATTAATTCCCGATAGTATCAGTATTAGTGTATTCAAATATACCGAAGATGCATTCGTGAAAGATAAATACCGCACAATTATGGTTTGTATAGTGATACATTATCTGCGTAAGTTTGTAAATGAACAATTACAATATGTACAATTATGCAAGTATGGTTGCGAATACTAATCTGTAGTGCATTTAATGTCTAACCTGTAAGTTGTGGACTCGTTAGAAGTACAGGCACTTTTATAAAACTGTAGATACATAGTTTTATAACGTCCGATTTGCTATTTCAGTGTACATTTTCCAAACATTACTTTTAGCGTTCCTCGTAATAAAATTTCTGTTGCTGGGCATTAATGACAAATCACCTCGTAAACCAATTAACGGCCACACCTTTAAAAAAAATCACTCGTACAATTTTTGCCCCAAGCCAGGAGAGTTGCAGTGACAAACAAGAAATCATCTGTTTATCAACATGAGAATATAAAACCAAATCAGTTCTAATATTTGTAAGAGCTAATGACTCTAGTACTCCTGATTTGCATTTTCCACGGATTCTCGAACTCGCTCCAGGCAATTTTTGGGGTGACATTAATAAAGGTAGTGACCAATTACTTCTTTGTATTCCCTTCATTGTGTTCTTGGTGTTCCATTTTTTATAGTCTATTCACGCTAAAGGGAGCACTTTTTAAGGCCCTGCTAAATTTTTTCCTTTCAGCCAATTACTATATTTCCACCACTTTTTAATGTAAACATTGCCACATGACTAATAAACTGAGTGAAGACATTTTACCACACTCAAAATTTCATATCTGATGCTGCAATAAAGTATATTTATTAATAGTTGATGTACAATGAGAGGGCATTAAAAGTGCTCAAATTACAGTGAACAGCCTATAAAGAACCTGCTGTCAACAAGATGTTAAGTTACATAAATAAAGTTTTTTCATGTGTTTATATGGTGATGTATTTAATGGTAGGCTATAATCATTGCAGTAAATGACAAATCTTTACATTTTATCGTTTTCCAAAGTTAGTTAAAATAAATAAAACCTAGATAAAGCCAATCATTTCCTATAACTACGCCATCTGCAAAATTGAAAAAGTCAAATGATTTTCTTTAAATGCTATTTCACCATTCCTAAGGATTTGTGAAACTATAATTGTGAGGGCAAGTAATTAGACATTAAGCTAATTTTAATACTTATGAGCAATCATGGGTATATATGTAGAATAAAGTGTGCTTCGTGAAACAGCGAAGGCTCTAGCCACTACACCACCATCGCCCCCATTACCCAAGGAAGTGAGGAGCTGAAAGGTATAGGTGGTTTATAACAACCGAGGTGTTGGAGAGCCAATGAGGATATGGTGTATATTGAGCAGTGCAGAAATGCAAGGACAGGGAAAACATGAAAACCTTGAGAAAACATGCCAGCCAGCAGCACTATTCAGAAAATTCCTACATGTGAAAACCTGTGTTTAACCTCATGGGGAAAAAACACATGGATCACTTTGGTGGAAAGTGAGTGCCCAACCACTATGGCCACCACAGCCTATTTGGGGGGAGGGGGTAGGGGACTAGGAATTGTGGAGAGGCAACGGAGCACCTTATTTCTTCAATTATATTTGGTAAAGTAAATTACAAAGTGGAATTTAAAAAATATGATTGTAAAAATCAATATAATTCTCTATCAGCTTATCATAGATCTGGTTTCTGAATGGGAGGAACAGTATTTTGCACATTTGATTTTTATTTTTCTATGATTATACTTACTTGTTTCTTCCTTAGGTACAAGTGCACACTAGAATTTGTCATATATAATAAATAGGTTGCAATGTACCTACATACATGTATATATACAGCATCAAGATAAGGAATTTACAAAAATACAGAAAAGAAAATTTAATTAAATAAAAATATGGAGGAGTCCTGTAATCCAGGAAGTGGCATTTGAAAACTTTTGCAGTAGAACTAGGTGCTCGATTTTATAACATTAGTAAGGAAACAATGAAACAAATAATAAATTGTTTTGGATATGCACTGTTTTAGCAAAGATTTTGTTGCAGAAAACTATAATTAAACATACAAACACACAAAGCCAAACATGAATAGTTGTCAACAGGTTCGTTATCACACAGTATTCTACAAAAGGAATCATTTAGTTGCAAGAAGACCACTGTGTTAGTCTGTTTTTGTTGTGTCTAACATTATATATTTTTTCATTAATTTGTCGCTTACCGACTGAATTCCTTCCATGTTGTTGCCAAAACTTATGGAGCAAACAGCTCCATAAGTTTTTTGGCTTAGTTAATATGCTGAGGGACTTCATTCAAGATTTCGCAGTAATTACCACCCCTCTCACGTATCTACTTTCGCCCCCAGAAGTGATTTGTGTGGGGAGACATGGAAGAAAATTAATTCCAGGTAATAAAGAAAAGTTTCCATTCTTGCCCCAAACTAGCACATTACAAGCCAAGCAAACACTTCTACTTGCAGACAGACGCCAGTCAGGAGGGGTTGGGTGCCGTTTTGTATAAATGCACAGAGGGCAGCACGAAGCGAATCGTAGATTTCGCCAGCGCAAAGTTGGGACAATTAGAGTGCAGATTCGATGTAAACAAGTGGGAAATGTTGGCAGTAGTGTGGGCAGTGAGAAAGTCCCAGCCCTACCTGGAATACAAGTGTTTCACGTTATGAACAGACAACAGGTGCCTTGTTTGGCTACACATGATGAAAGAGGCCCCAAGTAAACTCACCCAGTGGGTGTTGCTTCTACAGTCCTATGATTACATGGTAGAGCATGTCACCAGGAAGGAGAATAAATTGGCAGACACATTATCCAATGCGCCAGATGCAAACAGAGGTTACAGACGATGCAGAATAGGATGAAGTTCTCCCCCCACCCCCCTTGGACATAAGATATTCCATGAGGTTCAATTAATCCAGGTACGAGGTGTGGACTGTGATATCCTTGTAGAAGCACTGTACCGGGAAATAGTCGAGGCGCAAGGCAGTTGTGCAGTAACGAGAGAGAGAAAGGAGAAGTGAACGAGAGATAACATGGAACAGAGGTGTGTGATGGAAGGGAGGTTGGAAACATGCGCGGCCAACATCAACACGAAATGGCATCTGTTTGTACCAGCAATGTGTAGGGTGAAAGTATTGGAACACACGCACACACAAGTAACGTAGCAGGTCACCCAGGTGCACAGAAGATGATCCGAAACGTCAGACAGCATTTCTTCTGGCCAGGACGCCCGCGCGATGTACGAAAATACGTGCAAAAATATGTTATGTGCCTGACATTCAAATCTTGCAGAACAGATGGGGTACAGCAGCAATAGCCCCGCCTTCCGAAACGAGCGTTCGACGCCATAAGCCTGGACCTAATGGGGACGTATATTCTCATACCCCAAACAGAAAAATGTTTATCCTTGTTATCGCCGACAATTTCTTACAGTTGTTGGAGGCCTATGCAATAAGCAGTGCGAGAATTACCAAAATTGTACAAGTATTGGAGCAAGAATTTTTCCCATGCTGCGGCTATCCCAAACAAGTGCTAACGGACCATGGAACACAGTTCATCCGACGAAAGCGTCAATCAAAGTGCACCCGGTGGGGAGTGCAACACTTGACGACGGTGGTGTACCACCCCAGAGCCAATCCCAAGGAGCCCACAACCAGGACCTGAAGGTACAACTATGGCTCCGTGTGGGTGAGTACACACCAGCTGGGCAGACCACCTGCCTGCCGTCCTCTTCACTCTCCACGGGTGTGTGAATGCCGCAACAGACTGTTAGGTCGAAACATCAAGCTTACAGTGAAAGGAACTGCCCATGCAACAGTATGAGCGAGAGCTCAGAGGACACAACAGCAAGGCGAAAGAGGAGGCAGAGAGACAGAGAGCAGAGAGAGAAGCAGGAAAGGTACATGGCATGGTGGCTTCCCACGACCAACCGGACCCCACCCACACACGATCCTGAACAATTAGTGCATGTGTAAGCACATCCGCAGTCGGCAGTCCGCCACAACTTCTGTACTGGGCTCGCTGCACGATGGACATGCCCGAACAGGGGTTACCCAAATGTTACGACCAACCACATACCAGGTCCGCATGGGAAAAAGGACGAGCAAGTATCACTAGATGCCATACACCTGTAATCTGGAGACGTCCGCGGCAACAACGAAGCCGGTGATAATTTCACCCACGATGGTGCAACACCTGTCGAGCCCGCAGAGCAAGATAGAAGGGAGGAGAGTGGGGCGGCACTTCCCGCAGGAGGTCTCCCACCAGATTACACCTTGTCGCCGATGCTGGATGATGTCACGTCCCCAAGGTTCCAGGTCGACATAGGCCCGGATGACGGAGGGCGCATCGAACCAAGGGCAGATGCTACCTCAAAATCTTCTAGAATCAGCACACAAAAAGTAACAGGAGAGATTCATGCATAGCACGGAGGAGGATTTCTCCAGGGGAGAACAACAAGCATGGAAGGAGGGTTAGTACCTGCCCTAGGACCACCTGCAGTGGGTGCCCAAGGCACGATGTCGCCCAGTGCAGTGGCGCCAGTCAGGGCGGATCCAACAGTACGCTCCGCAGAGATCCACAACGCAGTGGCTACCAGCACAACCTGAAGATTCCTGGAACTCTCTCACAGGGAGCTCGTGACAGTACTTCACAAGTCCTGAACTTTAAAATTCCGCGCTGATAAAATCAATTAACTTCTCCACTCTCTTTTATCCCGTACAGGCAGGGAAAAAGAGAGTAAAAATCAGTTATGGAAACAGCTCCCAGGCGCTACCCTGGGAATCCTGTACAATAATGTTGCTTTGCAGCTTGAAGTAATTTTGATGGGTGCGGTGGGGGGCGGGGGTTAGCTTCTCCTCGCCTCCGCAAACTAATTGATAACCAACTGGGTGGCCAAGGTCCCTCACAAGGGACCGATCTACCCCCGCGCTGAGGGAGTAGCGTCCCAGTGATGTAAAATGGCGGAGGAGTTCCTTCATGCTTGTCGCTTGGCTTTGCTTGTGTGGTGTGGTTGTGAGCAAACTACAAATTTGGAAATTGGAAGTTGTTGTTTTTAATATTTCTCATTTATTTTTCAGCTTATCTGCAATCAGCATTGTTTTATTATAGGTCATATAGTGTTTGTGTTGTAGTAATTTTGTGTAAAATTATGAGTTCCAGCAAACTACGTACAAATTTTCAGCATCAGGAGGATATTAGAAATCTCACCGAAAGCATTTATTCTTTAATTCGTCGAGAAGAGATAGAAGCCGTGCAATGGGATCGAACGAGTTGCAGAGATGATGAAAATTTCAATGCAACTGTCCGGAGGTAAATGGAAATGCGTTTTTACGACATGTTTTCCCGAACAGTTTTTACGAAATGTTTTCACCGTTTATCACCAGTACGTTATTTAAGTAAATCATTGAAAAAGAACACGTATAAATCGACAATTAGAAACGTGATATTATAATCCGTAAGTTAAATAACAATTATAAAGTAAATGAACGACAACAGAAATGCAACATTAATATATTCATATGAGTTTGAGAAGTTCATATTAAATCCTAAGTTTGAAATATAATATTATAAGTTATCTGTACCTATCTACCTACGCTCATCTGTTTAACCTTTCTTTCAAATCTGTCGTTATAACAAGTGCAAATTTGGCAATCAATAATTATACGTTAATTATACACGTTTTTATATCACTGTGTAGTTTTGTAATATAGGCCTTTCCTCAAACTTGTAATCATGTAGTTATTCGCCCCAAATTTCGGTGTTAGAATTTACTATTGCTAACATAACATAAACGTCGCAATTTGATACTACACCAAAGGTGTTCCAACATATAAACTATACAATTTTGAAGCTGGTTTTGTTAACTATAGAACTAAAGCTGTTCTTGTTACCGACATTGTTTCGTGATGCAAGTGTAAGCCTAATTGTTTTATTTGGTAAAGCTTGACGTAATAAGAATTAGGAAATATTTATAATTAATTGTCAACAGATAGGCTTATCGTATATATCCATGTGTAAAATTCGAAATGGATGTTCGACAAGACATCTTGCTACATTTTGAGAAATATCAACTAAGATAATATGCGTTTTGAGTAGGCATAAGTGTGTGTAATATCTGCCAGTTAGGCCGCAAAAATATTATAGTTATTAAAATCTAATGTAACTGTAAATTACACGTCAAAGTCAACAACCCAGATTCCCAGAGCTCATGTTTACTTGCGAATGCATATTTTGTAAAGGTTAGATTACATAACGCAATGTATGTGTTAAATTAAGTAATTCTAAAGAAGCTGTATGAGCTAGCATTCAATAAGGGCCGGACTACAATTGACATACCAAACACATTCACCGTCATAGCGATAAGCACATTAAAAACACAAAAGCACAGAGGCCAACCTGCAATTGATACACGATAATAATTTTAGTTAGTTTATGTTGCTACATTTGTACCGAAGAAACTAAGGTCTGTACATAGAGTTGGTATTGGGTTTTTTCAAAAATAAATATTTTCAATTGATCTGAGACATTTTAAAAAAAGTAAATTATTTACATTTCAATTTTCGATAAAAACATTACCTATAAGCGTTACATTACTTTCGTGGTTGTGATTATCTTTCCGAGGAACGAAGTCAAAACACACACTTCCTTGAATTGTAAATATGTTTTTCAAATGATAACATAGTATAAGTGACGGGCCTTCTGATTGGCGGCTTATTGACGCACAGCTATTGAAAAAAGGAAAGTTAAACCATGTGCTTATCGTTATGCACAGTAACTTGCCTGTAAGTATTACTTTTATAATTTGTCATTTACATTATCATTTTGCTGTAATTTGTGGATATGTATAGGTATTACATTAATAATAAGATATTTCATTCTGCTTTGCAAGTACACGCATGAACCATTTTTTGTAAGTTTAGTAATTTTCATTAAATACTTTTCTTATTTAAGTTTTTAAATTTGCTGCAGTCACTGTAATGAAGGAACTACAACAATTATGAGAGTCCATGCACTTTACCTGTAAATTTTGTTTCTTGAGGTTTGTGAGGGTTTGACAAAAATGAAATGTTGCACCCATTTGGCAAAAGGAGACACCGGAAATGTGGCCATCACCGGATCGGCATTACACTTAGCTATAAATAATATACATTATTTTTAGAAATCTTGAAGGTGGTGCTAGTTACAAGCCTGGTATACCCTTCTTTTACCACTTCAATTCACAGTATAAAAATTCAGTTCATTTTTGAAGGGTCTCAGAAGGGTACGAACACAGAGTAATGGTGTCAAAAATACTATATGTACATATATACAATTGTATTTGTTTAAATGATTATATTTTTAGTGAAAATTATTTTAATTTTATAAATATGTTTTTGGCCTATGCTGAAAAATATTTATCTCCATTTATAAAGATGCGTATAAAACTATCCTTAAAATGTTTGTACATATACATCTTTATATATATTTCTTTTTCATATATAACATTTTTTTATATACTGCCAAGTTTGTTCTGTCACGTAAAGTTTATTACCACCATCTACTTCTGTTGCTGAGAGTGACCCAGGTAGGCAGATACCGAGGTATGCTGCTCACCTGGTAGTGTTCCCTTGTCTGGCGACAGTACTTGTGCTGTAAACCTTAGGATGATGGTCAACCCTCGCCAGCGGTGGACAGCCCCAGCAATCGCCCTGATGTCTTTGAAATGTGGCAGGTGATCCCAGGGTGTCACCTAGTGCGAGCTACGTAGAGGAGTTAGACGCCTCTGATGTCGCTGGTGCCACGACATCGGGCATCGTGGCATCTGCATGCTGTGTTGGAATGGTGGTTCTGGTATGCATTGTGCCATCAGTAGCACCTGGACGAGCTGTCAGATGTGCCCTGCATGGTTCCGGTGTACCGAGCGACATCTGGCTTCCTGTCCCTTCTGGTGAATTCTCTGGTGGATATGCTGATGCACCTTTGCCCGTTGTACCCCTCTGTGGATGCTCGACAGCATCATTACCATCATGGGTCACCAGGGGTGGCATTCCTGCCTCTTCATGCTGTTGTTCCTAGGGTGCTGCTGTTGTTGGGACGACACCTGATGGCACTGCGCCATCCCCGACACCTAGACCGACATCATGACATATCCTAGTGGAAACTGATGTGTCGGGCTTCGACATGATGTTGACCTCTAGTGAAGACCCCTCTGAGGAAGATGTGGATGCACGTGACTACCTGGTGGAACTCAGCAGTGGCATCGCTGTAATGGGGCCTCAAGGTACTCGGCCGACCTCATCGGCGATGTCACACAATGACAGTCCGATGTCGTCCCGATGTACCCTGATGCCTCTTTGCCCAAGCCAGACCAAGTAGGTGGTGGGTCCAAAGCTCTTGACTACTTTGTGCAGCCTGCTCCACTTCGCCGCGAAGCTCACACAGAAGAATCTGTGGGTGGCAAACTGTGGGTGTGCACGAACATAGAGCATTTCTCCTGCTTGCAGTGCTGTTGGTGGCCATGTAGTGGTTGGCAGCCACTCCGTAGTGTAGTCTTGATTTTTCTAATGCAACTCGCGATGTTGTTGTCAGCAGCGCTCATTTCGAGCATCGCTGCTGACTGGGTCAGTGTCCTTTCCACCTGTGGGCAGTTGGATTCATCCAGTAGGTTGAGGTTGTGGCCTAGCAGCACATAGGCTGGTGTCCTGCTGGTGGTGCTGTTGATGCATCGATGAAGGGTGAAGATGGCGGCGGGCAGGTGTTCAGCCCAAGTGGTATGCAGCTCGCCCACACAGAGCCGAAGTTGCGCCCTCAATTCCTGATTGCGGAACACTGTAGTGTTCGTGCGTGGATGGTATACTGCTGTCTTGAAATGTTGTAACCCCCACTGGGTGCACAATTCTCACCACTTCTTCCCCTTAAACCGGGTCCCGGTATCTGTTAATATGTTATGTTGGTAACCCCCCTCAGGGAAAAAGTCATTTTGTAACACTTATGCCCTGCGCTATTGGACAGCTATGCCTCTACCCACTTAGAGAAGTTGTCTGTGATGTTTATAATAATGCACTTACTCCCTGCTGATCTGTGGTAGGGCCCAATAGGGTCTAAGCAAATCATCTAAAAGGGTTTTTGCGGTAGGTGTGGCTGTTGTTGCAGAACGCCTACCATGGTAAATGAGGCCGTCCAATCTTCTTGCTTTGAATTGGTTGCACTTGTGACACTTTTGCACATGTTCGCATGCCTGCCTGTTAGGCCTGGGGAAAAAAATGATCCCGTATATTTTGGACAGTTTGATTGGTTCCTGGGTGCTCTGCCACATTGCTGCTGTGCACATACTGTAGTAGTAACTTTTCTCATTCACGCTGGGGAACAAATAACCCCTCCATTTTGGTTTGCTTGTTGGGGAACACATTTCAAGATGGCCATTAACTACTCGTCAACACACTACAGTTTATTTCACGTATGTGTCCTTTTCCGTTTGTGTAAGTGCGCATCCTTTCTGCTCCTACGCTGTGCCTACTCTAACTCGCAGTACAGTCCATTCACTAAAATGTTGTTGTTTAAAACAACTAGCTGTTGCAGTCTCATTTCATGCAATGGCTCTAACTGTATTGGCAGCATTATTTCTTACCATTCTGTATAGTCTTGGACCACATTGTCGGTGCTGGGTGACATAGATAGTGCATCTGCTAATACATTCTCACTGCCAGAGATTGTGTTCAACAACAAAATCATACAATTGTATTAGTAACGCCCACCTGATCAGCTTGCTCCTCACCTTACACACATTATGTAGCTATTCTAGACATTGGTTATCGGCACGCAGTGTGAATCTCTGATACTCGAGATTGGTTCTGTATTTCTTGACGGTCCAGATGACAGCCAAGCTCTCTGTCTCATTTACGTCATGTCTTTATTCCGTTTGGCCGAGTTTGGTGCTGGGCAAGTCGATGATGTGGTGGTCCTCGTCGTCTTTACACTGATACAAAACTGCCTCGAGTCCTTCCTGTTTGGCACCGGTCTGGAGATACAAATGCTGACTGGGGTCGAACCTCGCCAAAGTCGGGCCCGACCTGAACTGCTGTTTAATTTTGACGAAAGTCTCGTCGGCGGAGCTGTCCCATTGTAAATGACATTGCGGTGACAACAGGTCTGTAAGCAGCACAGTGATGACTGTAAATTTTTCGATGTGCTCCCAGAGCCAGTTTATTAACCCAAAAAACTTCATAAGTTGCTTTTGTGTGCATGGGGGTGTGTATTCGTCAATCAACCTGAGCTGTTCTGGATTCTGCTTGTTACCCTCGTCGTCGAAGATGTGACCTAGGAAGTCCAAGTTATTCTTTTCTATGTGGCATTTTGTTGTGATGCAGGTTAGGCCATTGATAGCTAACGTTTCCAATACGAATTACAAGTGGTGTAGATATTCCTCCCAGCTCGGCGACCACATTCCCATGTCTTCCAGGTAGGCGTGCGTGAATCCTCTAATAAGGCCATCTAACATATTGACCATCATCATCTGAAAGGTGGCAGGTACCTACTTTAGCCCATACAGCATTGCGCAAAATTGAAAATGCCTCCCATCGGGGGCCGCGAAAGCAGTCTTTCCCCGGTCCTCTATTTTAACAGCGACTTGCCAATATCCTTTTTTTTAGATATAAAGAGGTCGTGACTTTTGACTGGCCGAGTGAGTTTAACACATCCTTCACAATAATATATGGTGGTTATGCACTTCGTGTCACCTGGTTGACTGGTGGAAAATCTACACAAATTCTTCAGGGACTGTGTTTTAATGGTGCGAGCGTGATTGCCGATTTGAACTGGCTATTCTTAGGTTCTATCACTTTGTCATTAAGCATTTCTTGAATTTGTTGCCAGATAATATCCACTTGGTGTGGCGGATAAATTTTGATTAGCTGTTATGTTACTAACCTAGTTTATGAGGGCTTGTTTCGGTGTCATTCGGTTGTTTTGACTGAACTGGGGCGTCGGAAATGTTCGGTTCCCTTACCCCTGTTTACTATTTCCCTGCTGACTGCTTGCATTTTCTTTCGCTGTATTCAGATGCAGGTTGTTTGGGCACAAAGTATGCTAGTGGTAAACCCCACCGTCACAGTAGTGGTACGGCTGAGGTGGTGGCTTGCTCTTGACCCATTTTGCATTTTATTGCCCGCACTGTTGCCCACACTATTTTTTTAATGTTTACTTATGGTTTGATTTTGACAAGGGTTGGGTCCTGAACTGACAATTTTATCCTAGTGCTGCTCGAAAAATTTTTATTTTTGGTTATCACTTTGACCTTTTCCACTATCACTTTGCATCATTGTTAAGCACCCACATTGCAGTATAGTTTGCATGGGTTACACTCGAGTATGACCGCGGCACGCATCAGTTCACCCAGAGTACCACTCAGTAACATTACCAACGCAGCACAATATTTGGGGCGTACAGTCTCAGCCACAACTTCGAGTACCTCCCGTTCGGGTTAATATGAAAGTGATGAACCATGTGTTTTTTTCCTTTCGATGAATGAAGTCCGTGATTCACTCGGCAGTTGGTCCCCTAGTGAGAGCACCTGGAGTGATGTGAATGCCCCTCAGAGGCATCATTGGAAAGATTGGAGGAACTCGTCCCATTGCAGACTGCAATGATACAGTGAGTGCCACCAAGAACTCGCTTATCTGTGGAGTTGGCTACGACACTGCTAGCCCACGCTTCTTCACACACCCCATATAACTTCAAGAGGGATGTGCAGTTGCTTAAAAATGCTGATGGCTCCTTGTTGGGTATTCCAGGGAAGGATGGCAGAGTTTGGAATTTTTAGCCGGTGTGGTGGTAGCGGTCGTTATTGGTGCAGGAGTTGTGGTGCCTGCAATGGTTTCTGGTTGCTGTCCGTTCTGCTGTAGCCAGTTGTGCCCAGCAGTTTTATCCGTACTTGGTTTGTGGAAATGTAATAGGTTGCACAAGGATAGAGCAATGTGATGGTTGGCATTACTGGAGGTAAATTTTGTGTAAATATTAGCGATGGGGAAAAAAAGCCAGTATAAGTAATAGGTATGGTATGGATTTGGTTGTAAAAACAGGAGAGGTGCTGGGGCTAAAGCTTGCAGTTATGGTGTTGACTGGGTGTGCAGTGTGATTTTGTTTACTTGCACACGTGACCACATGTGTCCGGCGGGCGTGTGACAGCCGTAGTTTGAAATCGGCCGCCGCTGTGCGATCATCACATGTGAATTTCTCCCTTTGCTTTGTCAGTCTCTCACTGGCTTTTAAACATTGCTCATGGACCTGAGTTTCAGAAATATGACACTGTGTTATTACCCTGCATTCACCACCTTGACACACTGTTTTGTTACATGTTGTGACTTATTGATCCAGTACAATGAGGAAGTCAACCCATTTGTAAAGAATTTCTGGGTTTTGGCACTTGCACTGCATTTTTTACACTGTGTGTTAGTCACGCAGTTGACACAGGATACAACGAAGTTGCGGTGTTCCCTGGCCCACGCAGAGTAAGTTACTGCACAAGTTGTTTTGGTTACTGTCATTTGGAATAAATTGATGAGGTTGTTGGGGATTGTCCGAAATTTTTAACAAATTACCAGTTATGGTGAACACATGCTCGATGCGGAAACACGGTTTAGCGATGGATGGTTGGTATACCTTTCCTCATGCGGCTGTCCCCGCTATCTATGGTAGAGTGTTGAATCGACCGGGGTGGAGGTGGGGTTTCATGCGGACCCGCTCAGGTGACCAGCTGATCGATCAATATTCCCCAGCAGATGTTGATTCCTAAACGAGGTGCAGGGATGCAGCTGATCCTTTGTCCAGCACTGCAGAGGTGGTGGGTATGGTGAAATTGCCTTGCTATTCAAAAGTGGCCATTTTCTTGCACTTCCACTGTCACATTATGACAATGTCTGCTGTTGTGTAGTTTGGCACACCTTTTCTACAGTACATGGTGCATTATTTAAGGCGTCTCTGGCATCTGGAAGGCATCAGAATGTTTTTGTTGGCAAGATGCATCGTCCCTGATTTCCCCATAGAGTTTGGGTAGGAAAGATTGCCGGGATATTTGCCTTTAAATTTACCAGTAAAAATTTCCGAGTGACAGAATTTTGGTGGGCTTTTGGGTCCTGATGACCAGGAATGTAAAGGAAAATTTACACCACACGATAGGGCGACAATTTAAAGCAATATGGTTGAATGGTTTTAAGTGGAATGAGTGTTAAGAAGTGGTGAGGTTAAGGTTGGGAATTTTGCTGAGGATAATGTTTCCTGACTAGGCACCAGACACAAACAGTGGCGGTGTCGATGTTGTTGTTGGAGATTCTTGACGTTCTTGGGATACTGTAGACCATTCCCCTAGATGTAAATTTCCTTCATTGACTTTATACCCCTCACATTTTATACTTGCCTTGTTTATTAAATGGTGGGCCTATTAATGTCTGACCCACATGTCTGTAATGAATTACTGAGAGATCTACACTCAATAAATGACTGCTAAAAGGTAGCGAGGAATTCGGCTTGTTTTAAGGGTCCCGTGGCTTGAGAAGCCTGAAGGCTCTGCGAAGAAATAACACACGTGGTTCTTACAAGATGTATATTTGAATTGCAGTAAACATTACACTTCCATCCTAGGTGGACACTTTAAACTGGTATCAGGCTTGGCCTACTGGTTGAGCTATGCTGTAAAAAGTGCGAAACTGGTACACTTATTTGCACATTTATGCTTCCCACACGATGCAGGCACTTGGGAATTAGGGCCGGTGTCTCCAGGTGGCTAAATAAAGGAGGTTATTATACCATTACACTATTGATATATTAAAGATTGGTGATGCAAAAGTTGAAGGCCACCTGGAGCACAACCCGATTGCCATGGACCGACCCCTGCACATTCACATTAACAACTTAGCCCTCCGCAGGCCACTCGCTGTCAGATTTGCTCTTTACTTGCACTCGCTGAATTCGTCGCACTATTTGCACTACCCACACTTTGGTGCAAAACACCACAGACTTCGTATGCCTGCTGCGTTGACGGGGAGTGAGCGGCCGGACAAACTTGAATATACTTCTTTGAGTTGTACTATATTAATGCATGTTAGTATGTATGTTTTTTCCTCATTATGCTTCAATTTTGTATTTGTATTGCAGAGTAAATATGATATAGATGATAGGGATAGAATATGATAGGGACTTGAATACACTTCTTTGATTTGTACTATATTAATGCATGTTAGTATGTATGTTTTTGTTTATTATTCTTCATTTTTGTATTTGTACTATAGAGTAAATATGAGATATGACCTCGCTGCCTGCACGCAACCAATCTCTGTGTCCCAACATTGATCTGCTTTACTGATATTACGACTTGCAAAAATGATTTGGATTGGAGTTGACGTTAGAATACTAATTATTCTTTAAGCCCCTGGCACAATAGGTGGTTGATCGTGCTGGTTGTTGTTGTTGTTTTGTCACACATCAACCAAAAACCTCCAACACTAGCACACACAACTGTCAATGTCACATGGTCAACAGTGATATAAGTGTATGTTTATATCTTAATTTTTAAATGACAAGCACTATTATATGTATAAATTACCTTTACCAATTTGAATTTCATCAAACTGCATTACAAATTGGCAAGAGAAAATATAAGCACTTGATGCAAATCAGTTTTGTAACTTAAAATCCAAACCATGCCATTTCGTTAAACATGTTTGCAGAAAAGCATTTCAATGTTGAGACAAGGAGATTGGTAGTTCTCAGTCAGCGAAATCGATCTGCCTCATTCAGTGGTGATGCGTGCTATAATTTCATGTGCAAGATAATATGTCCAGGGGGCAGTAGTGGCATTGATCTCCCCAATAAATGGGGAGGATGGTCCAGGGGTCCTCCCCCGAGATAATTATGATTTCAAGGTGCAAAATGGTGACATTTAAACATTTTTTCGTACCTAAATATAAAATAAACTGCTTGTAAAAATATTAATTATTTCAATACACAATTTGCCGGAGTGGAATTATTACAAAGATATCTTCATGAAACTCGAAACCTTGACCCCTCAAAATAAATATTATTTTAATACCCGTCGACAGTGAGGCATTTACATAAGGAGAATTTTTTTTGTGCAGACGTGTACACATGATAAAAATGATTTTTCATTTCTGTAAAGATGGTAAGCAGTCAATGCGAATGAGCACGTGGCAGGAAAAAACGTAGCAGGTAGAGTGCGCATCAAAAGAGAAGAATCTTCTCGTACAGTGTGAAGGGAGGAAGCACAGAATAGGAGGTGTACCGTGATAGCCTACAGGAGTGAGGGAACGCGAGAGAGAGGGTAGCCGAAGTTATAACAGCCGAGCTGAAAACATATTTACGTTTATCTTTGTGCCCGTGTACGTTACCGTTTGTATTGTGCAGCTATATTTCACCAAAAATAAACCTATGATTACATTTCAACCAGCTGCAGCACAGTGGCGAATATGTAGGGACATATGAGTAGATTATGTAAGGTGCGTGTGCGCGCAAAGACCGACCATGGTTGTAACAGGAGTTTACGATACCCTAATGACCTTTAATTACTAATCAGTGTAATTCGACGCTTCGACACTGAACATTGTCACCCAGAGCGACAGTTCGCGCCACAAAGGTTGTCTAGCAACCCGATACAGATGTAATACACCTAGATTAGACAACACACACATCCCACATGCCACATCACTAAATAGTTACTGAAAAATGTATCATGAAAAGCCATCTTGTGCGACAAGTTTACTGCCACAATTAGTTGTAACAACTTCAGTTGCATGAATTGGTATGGTTCCCACAGACCTATCACAGCTAACATCAGTGAATCCATAAAACTGTTCACAACTGAGAAAGTTTTGCACAGTCCGACGTCTCGTCAAGTAAAATTGAAACAAAAACTGTTTTTTCAATATCATTTTTAATTTCAGGTAACACAATATTTTGAATGGATTCTATTAGGTCGTTCTGGATATTGCATGAGAGGTCAGAAAATACTGTGGACGTCTCAAGATCCTGTGACAATACTGGAATATAAGGTGCAAATTAAAGCAAGTAACTCAACATAATTGCCATGGTTATCTGATTCTTTTGTCTCATCATGACAACGGAAAGACAGTTGCTGTACATCCAAAAAACAAACAACATCTATTAAATGCTTCAAAATTTCTCTGTTTCTTTTAACTTTTTCGTTATTTCGTTGCGTGCTTAATTATTTGGATCTATGTAGACCAAAACCAACTCTATTTCTATCAAATTCTTTAAGAGACAAAAACGAATTTATGTGAACTTCAGAATGCTCGTGTTTTTGAACAGCTTTGTACTGATTGTTAAGGTCCCAATACCCAGGTGCTATTCACATGTTAACATCCTTTGAAAACAATAAACATGGTCAGCAAAACAGTTTGTTTAGGCTGTTTCATACAGCTAACCGCAAGTGTTTCTGATAATTTTTTTTTTTGGAAATGACGTACAAAATTACCTTTTTTGTGTGTTGATGTGATCATAAGTTGAGGTGTCGGCCTACCCTTTTATATGATGTCACATATTTCCTGAAAAGCGAAAGCACTGTTGGAAAAATACTTCACTCGTAATCCACACACACCACACTTACATCAACATGTTTCTGTTGCACTCATTCTATCTACTCGGTTCTCAGTCTCACACTGTAAATTTATAATTTTTATGTAGGGTATACATAGCACACGAATATGTATAACATTCTCAGCACCAAAACTAAATTAAATAAAAACAATACGATGCATGTTGTGCGCAAAAACTTCCATTTATCAATCTAGTTACTGTGAACTAAACGATGCCAACTGCCTGCGGCTAGGCCAGCTTCGGCTATGTCCGCTTCAGTTCGGTGAAGAAAGCACTATATTAGTAGCTTCTAACACAGTTTGACGCATCCATAAGCCCTCCCGCCCCTCCCCAGACTGTCTTCCTACCCTTCCTCTCCTCCGTCTGCCGGGAAACCATTGCAATCGCCTACCTGCTGAAAGCATAACTTACAGGTGCTTCCAAACATCTTGGTTTTGCTAGCCAACGAGTTGTTTTGTAATATGTACAGTATTGTTTCCTGAGTAGAATGTGTACAACATGAGTGAAAAGTTACCTTAAAGTAAATATAAGTTAGAATTTAATAATTATTTTAAATATAAAATTGTGAGGAAACTGTCTGGGTAATCACTGCTTGCCTTGCTTGCCCTAACGAGACACCACTGACCTCATTGTTACTCACTGGAACATAAAAAGAAATAAGATGCAATGCTGGGTGCATGTGCAGAAGTCTATCTTAATGTTTGGTACACAATACATGGTTTTGTACTTAATTTCTTACTAGTACAGTCTCTCAGAAATTATGTGTAAAAACTAAAATTCTTTCAAATATTTTTATGATACATTTTATTTACATACTCGCAGCGATAATAGTCTAAAAATATACCATCGTTTAAGGTTTGTGAAGCACATCAATGTTAGGCCCCCTACTCTTCTTAGTTTATAGAAATGACCTCCTATGTGCCTTAACCCCAGAAACTACAACAAATTTATTTGCAGATGATACTAGCATCTTAGTCTTTGGAGATTCAGTAAATGATCACATGTAAAAAAATAGACACAACATTTACAGAGCAAAATGCAAGGTTTGCGGCAAACACATTAAATTTCAATTTAGATAAAACGTTATGAATTTACTTTCAAAGAACATTTAAAAAAAAAACACTAATTTATATGTTAGCAGTAACAGAGACAAAATTAACGAAACCGCAGTGAATAAGTTTCTTGGCTTAAAAGTAGACAATTTACTTAACTGGAAATCTCACATTACGTGTGTTTTACCTAAACTAAATTCAGCCTGTTTCGCTCTGCGAGGTTTGCAGAGGTTTTGGAAATAAATACAACAAAAATTTTACAGTTTGCATATTTTCATTCCATCTTGTGTTTTGGTATAATCTTTTGGCCTAATTCCACTGATAGCAAAAAAGTGTTTCACATGCAAGAGAGAGCTGTAAGAATAATCAATGGCCAAGAAAGTAAGACTCATGTAGACCTCTTTTCAAGAGCTGAGAAATTTGAACATTTAATGTGAGTACATATTTTCAGTACCCATATTCATGTCGAAAACAGTTTTTTCGTTTGTTTTGTTGCGTCCGTAAGATATATTTTTTTCATTACATAGCTGTACAAAGATATCGGACAAGTTTTTGTTATTAATTATGTAATAACATTTCATTGTACGCATTTCTTGTTCTGGGTTTTCTTGGTCCTTTTATCTTCTGTTTCTGCAAAACGACGACGCTCCACAGCATGTTGGAAGAAGATTAGTTACATTATGAAGAAAATATATTACGTTGTGTACGTACTCCGATATATGTGTGTGTTTACTATGATTGGTGCATAGACTTTGTATACTGTAATTTGATTTGTCCAATATCTTTGTACAGCTATGTTTTGGAAAAAATATCTTACGGAAGTAATAAAACAAACATATGTGTATTATGTTAAGATGGAAAGTAATTGAAAAAGCTCATGTCTAATTTAAATCCCTCGCCAAAATATCTGGTTTCAGTAACATCCACTCGAGCGTTCGTAACGCATACTACTGGTGAACTTATTCACCGTTATGTGTGCCTTCTCGGAGGTTGGCGTTTTCTGTCGTGTGAGTTGTGTTTTGATTTTCGATGTTCTATAAATTTCGGGTAAGAACTGTGTACCAATTTTTTTTAACTCTCGACACTTGTTTTGTTGTAGATTGTTGAGTATTTATTGTGAAAGTTTAGTTGTGATGAGAATTGCCTGAGTGCTGTGAAATTGTTTTATAGTGAGTGTCAAAAACTCTGAGAAGCGTGCTTTCGATGTTTGTTTTGTAAACTGTGAAGTCTGTAGATCGTGTCAAGATTTTATCCAGAATACCTAATTCAAAGGTACGTTGATTCAGTAAGTTGAACCACTACGTATTTATGGGTGAAATACATCGAATGGTAATTTTCTCCTAGGGCATGATGTATGTTGTTGCTTTGATTATGTTATAAATAGGAAATGATTCAATTCGAAAATCGATCAACTTGGTAATTTACTACCAGGACTAAGATTACGTTAACCATGTTTGTGGTTACGGTTTTGAGATATGTTGCGAATGAAGTAATAGTTGTACATGTTTTTTTTTATAGTCGTGGGTAGCTTTGTTTGAAAAAATAACATAATCTTGGGTATTTGTGTGATCTGTTGCAAAGCACCAAATTAGCAGTTATCAGCAATATTGAATTCCTTGCCGCATGAGCGCCAATACGATTTATTATAAATATACTAACTAATTTTATTCGTAGAATAAAATTACCATGTTTTGTTTTTTTGAATGCATCCATTTGGTTTATTTTCCATAGGCCCGTACAATAGTACATAGATATTGGACAAGTCATATAAATAAACTAATAATATACAAGTAGACCTAATAAAGTACTTAGCAAAGTTTCGAATAATTTTCTAATTGCATAAGCCTCCGTTTTCATGTGTTCTATAGTATCCTTTTGGCCTTTGCCACTTCCCAAAAAAGGGTTAATAATTTTTCTGCAGATATATCATAAAATTTTTTTAGATGTTCTGCACTGGAATATGGAGCGAATTGGAAATAGGTGTAACAAATGAAAAATATGTACGTTTTCGTGACAAAATCTTGCCCCAAAATTTCCCCTCCAGTTCATAGCTGTCCCCACTATCATATTTGTAACTTGGGAATCATTTAAAAACCTGACTCCACGATATTTACATTCTTCTTATGATGTCACCAATATGGCGACAATGTCATTTTTTTTTTTCTCTTTCCCTCATTCCTTTTCTATGACAATTAAATGGGGTATCCACGGGAATATGGGGTTTTTCGGGCGGGGGCACTTTCCAGCATTTATATGCGATGGTATTGTGAACTACAATAGAGCCCATCCGCTGTATTAAACTACCCGATACCACATATGGTATCGGGTAATATGATAGAGCCCATCCGCTGTATTAAACTACCCAATACCACATATGGTATCGGGTAATATTATAGAGCCCATCTGCTCTATTGTACTACCTGATACTAAATATAGTATCAGGTAATACAATAGAGCCTATATGCTCTATTGTACTGTCCGATACCACATATCGTATAGGTAGAGCACGAGTATTTCACTATTTCATTCTGTGGTAGGGTATACTTCTAACACTTGTTCATTTCTCCTGCTTTGTGATTGGACAGCAGTTATTTAGACACACCCGTTTTGACTGTGAGCCAGTAAGAAACAGGAAACAGTAGCTTGAGAGTGCGTTGAACAGTCCTGCACACAGGCCTCTATTGGTCTCAGCAACCAATAACCAAACTATTGTGTCTTTGAGTATATACAGGTCTGTGAAGCCTAGTTTTCTGCCAAATCAATCTGCGAAATACTCGTGGCTCTAGGTATAGAGTAAAATACAATAGACTCCCATCTGTTCTGTTGTACCTACTACCTGATACCATATGTTATGGTATCGGGTATTACACTTGGGTCCACCCACCCAAGTGTACGGCGTGATACCATATTTGTATCATAGTCAATATATTACTACCTTGCTGCCTAAACTAACGTTTGATTTTTGTAAACGGCGAATCACATTTTTTGGTGAATAAGCCTCACCTTGTTTATCATGGGTCTCGTGTGGGTGATTCACTGTCATGGGTGCATATTTCGAACAAACATAGTCAATTATGTACTAACTTGCCCGTAAATTAAAATGTATCTGTAAATGATGAATCAAATTTTAGGGTAGTTTATCCACACCTTGTTTATCGTGGGTCGTGTGTGGAAGAATCACTGTATATCTCTTGAAACTGATTATATCCACACTCATTCACATTTCTCTATTAGTTTAATACAATTTCTGTTGTATTATGCGCTTCACTTTATTGAATACTGCCTAAACATGTGTCACCTATCTGAACAGGGCCTACCTACAACGTAATTCTACGTCACTATAATCATCAAACGTATCCAATAATTAATTACAAATGCTACAGAATCCTGACCTAACATTACCTAACTACATTTTATTACAACGGATGCACACATTTTTACTTAAATATATCAACACTTATCTTTACCAAACATATCCATTTTCTGCCAATATGTACTACGCTCATTTTCATTATCTGATGTGGAAAACATTGCACAACGGTATGTAAATAATTTTAATTCAAAAACACCATGATGCAAAAATATTTTTTTTTAGCTCCATATTAAACATTTATCTTCTGAATAACACCATATAGTCTACACACTCTTATTGTCACACACATATTTCAACACACACTTCAAACAGTATTCATTCCAATATAACAGGCAATAACTCACTCCTACATCTGACACATCCGTCCGGGAAAATTATGGTTGTTACAATAAACCTGGAACATTTTTTCAGTTGCGACATCCTGACATTAACTATGTCACACTTATAAACAAATCTTAACACCACCATAAATCACCACTTAGTTCTATTTTATAACACTATTCTATACCACTTCATTTTTTATAATGTGTACTACTTTATCACCATATACAGTACAAATCCATTTCATGACACACTGCTGCGTATAATAACCAACTCAGAACACGTAAACTATTACCTTACAGGGGAACACCGTAGCATGAATTTTTAACTATCCTACAATATGAAGGAACATACAGTCCTACAACTTACGAAATCAAAAATACTCAGCTGTTGCAAATTGTTGATATGGGTTCTCTTTTTTTTTTTTTTTCTCTCTACCAACCTAATCATCTATACATCTAACATCCTGGCATCATGACCTATGTCACATGTATAAACATAACCTCTGGTATCAGGTTATACTGTAGACCCAAATGGGCTTTCGTGATATAATGTTACGATTATATCAGGAATATCACGAAAATACATTAAATTGCAAAACGACCTAACCAAACAATACATAAATTCACAATAAAGTAAGTTTCCGTATTGCGCACAGATTAGGTTCTTGAAAACTGTGCGCTATACAAAATGTGCACTGTACAAATAAAATTTCTTAACAATATGCTATGATAAAAGTTGAGGTTATGCTGCCTGAATTCTCCAAAATACCTTAAATATGTACAATATCATGCTAACAAGACGTTTATTCTCTACAAAGTCACGGAAAACAAACACGTGTATAAAGAATATTACACATTCTGGCATGTCTCCCATAGTTTTGCATGATATTTGCATAAAATAAAGTTCCATCAGACCCCACGTGACAACAAATTTTTACTTTACAAGTCCAAAACACACACAAAATTAGTCTTTGGTAAAAATGTTTTGTTGCCTTTACAAATCACTTGACGTTGATTGTGATAATTCTACATTATATTATAATCAGCAGTAAACTTGCCATACAGTTATACAGAAAGTGTTTGTCAATGAAAAAAAGAATTCCAGAAAGACAGAATTTCGTATCCTGCCTTAACAAGAGTTTTTAGAAACATTTGGTTTTTTTTTTTTGCAAGAAAACACAGTAGCTGTTGGCAGACAGTAATCTAGCACGTCAATTTGCAGCAGCACTGTATAAACATTTAATATTCAAACAAGACGCGATAAATTGCACCAAACAATATACGGTACCATTTGTGCACGGCTGAAAAACATCCAACAAACTAGACTTTAAAATGTACATCAAAGCAAAGTAACTTTTCACGTAGCTCTGCCTGTTTTACTGTTCAAAGAACGCATACTATAAGCGAAGCACGCAGGCTGATAACCAATATGAATGCGGCATCCTGATTAGAGAGAGGAAAATGTGAGTGCGCATGTAAAAGCAAAGCAGATAGGCTCTCAGACTAAAGTACAGACACCCTCGAGAAGAAGTTAGCACATTACTACACGTAAAATAAAAAGTTATGGTGCGGAGGTGTGCGCAGTAGGGAATTATTATGCACTATTCAAATAAAAAGGCCACAAATTACAATTTGCACAATGAGTGTGCATTTTACGAGTGTGCTTAGTATGAGAACTTACTGTATTACCAGTACACACATTATTTTTCAATGTTAGGGAACTACGCTTGAACATCATTTGTCGGGAAACTCCAAGCTTTGCTGATGCGTAACCGCTTCGCTGTCACTACCTGAAGAAGAAAGCTGGCATGCCTTCAATTACTGTTTTTGGGATTTCCTCCCTTGCTGGCGCTGAGGACTCTGGTTTGGTGCATATTGTTCGGATATGCTTGACTTACATTTATACATATCAACTATCAAGAAGTTAACTTTAATTTGGCTAGGTCTTCCGTATTTGACGTTACTTGCGGCAGTTAACATACACTGAATACTAGATACAATATAATAAATTTCAGTACTACAACATAAATTAATTGTCGCTCACCCAATCAATCGTCACTCGTACGTCGTAGGTGATTAAGCACAATACAGCGTTTAATCTATTTGACAACACTCCATACACACTCAAATTACAGCACATTTCCCATGGATATATTAACACAGAAACACTTGTATTTTCGCACAATTATGTGATTTAACATGTCTAACTGAATTAATTGCAATAAAACACGCTTTTAAGCACTCTTACATAGCAAACCTTGGACTGGTAAAAAATCAAACATTCAACAATTTCCCCACAATCCAACTGTGACGTAAACCTTTGAAAAATCATCAGTGCTCTCTCATAGTTCTGGTATTCACAATAATGGGACATGGCACAAAATTATGGTACAAGTACCATGATTAGCATGTCTAACATCACAACATGATGCTCAAAGTAAACAAAGCAAGCGGACCACTCGTATATTTAACTATTTCATTTTAGAAGTTCTAGTTAATTTATCATCATGTCCCGTAAATATCGAACAGGTAAGCCATGCACAACCCATATAAATTTATTTTGTTGCTCTACAACGTCTCCTTCAATTCAACCCCCTAATCTTGACAAGTAGCTAAACTATGACGGTTAATACGCGTATATGACACGTTACGTATAAAAACACGGTTTCGAAGTTTAGGAATTGCAAGGAAATTATAAGTAAATATACAAATGACTGCGACAAACTTATTACTTTGGTGTGCTTTGCGGAAAATATTTTCTTAAAATTACATAGCACCTTTTTGTATGGTAATTGTTGAAAATTGTGGTTTTTCCGAAATAATTAAATTTCAGAAAATTGTATGAATTGGCATAACTAATCGCCCTGAACACTAATTTAATGGGGGCATCGTGATAGTGGGAAGGGCTATGAAGATCAGGGAAATTGTGAGGTAAAACATGTAAAAATTATGTAAAATGTGTCCTTTGGGTTACTTTACTATGCTGAATGCATAGGTTGGCCTAAATCACAAGAGGTGTGTGAGCCGATCGCACTTCAACACACATGCCCATTGCAATTCTTTTTACGTGAAACTCAACATTTTGCCAATGTTAGAGTTGTTCACACCCGTTATATACAAAAAAACTGCCAAAAGCCGTCAATAATTGTTTTAGGTGATTACTCCCCTGCTAGTGCTGAGGACTCTGGCTAGATTGTAATGTTTGGTTAAGCTAGAACAACATTTTTGAGTGTGAGCATTTCACTGATATTTGAGTGCTTTGCGCTCGTTACCTACAAAAATTCACCAGTATGCCTTGAATCACTGTTTTGGGGATTTACTCCCTTGTGGTTGCTGAGGACTCTGGCTTGGTGTACAATGTTTGGTCATGCTTGGAACAGTATTTTTGAGTGCAAGGATGCCATGCTTGAACATCATTTACTTAGGAGCACAGTTATTAAACACAAAGTAAATATTATAACAACCTATTGTGAAGTTAGGTTTAGTTTGGTTAGGTCGTCTGCATTTGACATGGTTAGATGCCAGCAAAACTTAAGCTCTTCAGTTCCAATGCTAACTTGCAATAGGTACCTACTTCACAGTACAATTCACTTTACTGAATACAATTCCCATGCTAAAACTAGACTATGTACAGCCCGTTACCGAACATACTTAATTTTACTCACTCATTTAAGTGGCAGATATATCTCCTTACTGATGTATTGTTTTTAACTCACGAATAGGAAAAATTTACTTTATGTTCTAATGAGCCTAAACTCCACAAACACTTATTTTTCTGTGTAATAATTAGTTTACTATATATGAAAATAATATAAAAAAACATTCGTACTAGCACTTTTGGTAATTATTAAGAATCAGGGCTGTTAAGGAAATATCCAAGAGGTATAAAAACTGTATATTTGGCTTTTGCAAGGCTTACTTGTTAAAATTTATGAGAGCGTTGTAATATGTTCTGTGAAAACAATATACAAAAATAAATCTCTTACAAGGAATTCTGAGGCTTTGCTTACCTGTGTCACCATGATTTACATATGGAAAATAGTGTTATTTGCACCACTAATTGTTGGCACATCATTATATATGTTCGCAGTACATACTTTGAAAGTATTAGTGGGGAGTGCTATAAAAAATTGTGGGTTGAAAATCTTAAAATAGTCTACAAAAAACAATAAATGCTGAAGAGTATGCAGATTGCTAAAAACATTCACAAATAGTTCGAGGAAAGTGAATTCATGCATTTATGCACAACTTTGCTTCTTGAAGTGCAAGGGAAGCAAGCATGCAGGTCTGCAGTGATTGACCTGCTTTATAGCTACATATACCATTTATATATGAAGTAGGTAAATCAGTACCACCCTCTATGCTCACTTTGCTGTACTTCAGGAAGCAGGGTGGATGCACATTTGTGTGGATACATTATTCTGGAGCTCATATCAAGATTTTGAACCAATCATTTTACAGGCTTTTATAACTTACACCTCAAATGAAAAATATGAACATCTTTATCCTGGTGTAAGAATGAGTTATTAGTGAAGCAAAATGGCTGACATTTCAGGATGGATGTTAGTTTGTACTGTTTATGTAAGTTTGCCTTCTATTTTGTAGTGTGAAACAGACAGTTAAGAATGTTGGCTGCTGAACAGAAAAATGACATAACCTATTTAATATTTGCATTTAAACAAACTTATTCATCATTGAGATATTTTGTGCCAGAGAAGAAAAGTTTGAACCTTTCTTAGTACCTGCAGTCATTTTCAGAACATTAAGTAAGTAGAAATATGTTTTATACATGGTGTTAAGACAAAGTAAATGCTTGTCACATCTGTTACAATAAATATAGCAAAGTTTAAAGTTAGATTATGTTCCTTCCCTAACAATTACTATTTTTATAGTGGTCGCTAACATTTTTGTTTGGCAGGGGGAGTGTAACGGATGTGACAAATTAAAATGTACCGGATGTGACAAGCATTAGAAAACAATATTAAGTTTATCATTAACTCTGTCTAGATTGAGTAAAACAAGTAAAATGTGTTTGCTTTCAGGTTATGGCTCCCCCAAAACCGAATGGCCAAATGTAGAGAAAAGAAAAAGAAGAATACCGAAAAGTAGAATGAGTGTCTGGAGGACAAAAATGTGAAACAGGATTAATAGGATGAAACAGAAAGAAAAACTATAGTCGAATAAACATTTGCTGATAGAAAAAAGGTTGAAAGGTAGGGAAACGCAGAGACTTTGCAGAATTAGAAAGAAAAATGAACCTAGCAGTGAGAACTTGGAACAAATAAAAGCCCAAGAACTCTTGGTAAGGCTGTAAAAAGGGTTAAGGTTGCACTTCCTGCAAGCCCTGGTAAGAAATCTGCTGTGGTAAAGCGGCTTATATAAGAAAAGTTTGATGATGAAGTGAGCAAAAAGTTTTTTAAAAGCAAAAAGAGTGGTCCCAGGAAGCTGGCTCAAGACTGTATTAGTAAAGTGACAGACTTTTATAATAATGATGAAATAAGTCAACAGGCTCCAGGGAAACGAGATGTGAAATCTGTAAAAGACCCTGAAACTGGTGAACGTAGTTTAGTGCAGTTACGACACATGGTCATGGACATTGGGGAAGCATATGAAGAATTTAAGCAGAGTTACCCTGAACAAAGTATTTCAAAATCTAAATTTTATAATTTGCACTAACAGATCATTTTACCTGTTAACAATATGCCACACAAGTATGTGTTTGTAAATTTCATGCTAATGTCACATTTCTGATTGAAACTATCTCTAAATCAGAAATTAGTTTTCCAAAGACACATACATAACTATTGGAAAGAATGTGCTGTAATACTTATATTGCTAAGTGCATGCTCAGTGAGTACAATGATTGCATGTCGGATGTGAAAATTCTTCTTGGTGAAGGCTGCAATTATGATAAAAAGCATAAATGGAAGGAATGGAAGACAATAGAGTATAAACCAATACCTGCTCTAAACTGCACTACATCGCTCAAGGTTATCTATCAACTAAACTCACTGTTACCAGGATTTAAAACTCAAAATTTCATCAAAATAACTCGGTCTGCATATTTTGCTACTTGCAAAAAATTGCTGATAAACTTGCCTAATAAGGCCGTTATGGAGATTAGACTTCTCCCAGAATTATACACTGACTGAGCAAGACAAAATCCAAAGTTATTACTGGAGCAAATATCAAGTGACTGCTTTCACATGTTGTGTTTGGCATCTTGACAAGGTATATTCTTTCGCTGTCAACAGCGATGATCTGCGGCACTCCAAGGTTTCAGTGTGGTTTTCATGCTATCCCTTCCGATTGAGTTGAAAAAGATAGCACCTCATGTTATCTATTTGTATTTTCTGATAACAGTGTTGAATTTTTTTTGCTGCTGGACATGGAAAGGGTGCAGTTGATGGAGTAGGAGGGTCTGTTAAAAGAACTGTGTGGAAAACAGTGAGAGGTAGATAAGCTTTTGTTCATTCAGCTAAAGACTTTTATTGTGTGTCTGCAGAAAAGTGCAAAGGCATTCATGTTCTCTTTGTCTTGCAGGCAGAAGTAGAATTGCATGCCCAACAAACTTCTCAACAAGAGATGGAGCAGTATTAGAGAAATAAGTGGAATTTATTCAATGCATCACTTTCAAGCCTATGATGAAAATAATATTCTTGTTGGTAGAACAACTTTGTTCAAAACCACTGCCAGGTAGGCCTACTAGTGGTCAAGCATCAAGACAAATGAGATATGAAGATGCATAGAGTGATGGCTCTTCAGATGAAAGCTGTGCTAATCTTGAAGCAATAACTTCAGAGACAAATGATGACTGTGGAATCGACAATGTTGTTACGCTTTTGGAAATTGTGCCAGAGGTGTTCGCTCGAGTAAGACTGTTAAGTTCAAAGGATAATGAATATCAGTATGTAGTAGTGTGTCAGAGCGGTGTGAGAGAAATTGAGGAGGTAGATGTTGCCTTCATGAAAATATATGGACAAAATAAAATGTAATTTAGAATAAATAACGGCGATGAAAGAATAGTGTATGCTGAAGTGCTGAAGACATTCTTCATGTCCTGGATGAACCACAAATTAATACTTTACGAGACAGACGTGTGTACAAATTCAGATATATATATATATATATATATATATATATATATATATATATAATATATATATATATATATATATATATATATATATATATATATATTGGTTTTATCGCTGTAAAATTTGTAAGTTTGTTTGACTTCAATGTAGGTACTGTGACATTTCTTGTATTGGCTGCTGTCAGAGCCTGGTGATGTTTGCTCATTTCACAGGGCCAATGAGAAATGTGATTAACTCTTTAAATTAAATGTAAGATTATATTAAAGATAAATTTGTTTCAAACACAGCATTATACAATCACAAAAGGATCTAGAAGTTATAATATTTTGGAACATAAGTTGGTGCAAAATATTTATGTGAATTTTCATCATCACTAAGTATATGCAAGGCCTAATATGTTGTCTTGTCACATTCGTTGCAAATTTATGTCACATCCGTTACCAGAAATTTTTTTTTATAAATTAAATTAAATGTTCATGGAATTTGCTTGCAGTGTAGATAGTTCATCCTTCAACTATCAGTGTAAAATGTTGAAAGTGCAATTACTGAATACAATTAACAGACTTTTAAGCCAGTATACAATGAAGTGCTAGGGTGTGTGACATTCTTGTCACCTCCGTTACTCTATTTACAATAAAGATATTATGAACATGTTAATAACAATAATGACGAAAATTGTTGTAAGTATTACAAATACCTCATGGTAAACTGGTATGAAAAGAACATTCATAGATTTTATTTAGATACTTTAATATTAACTTATAAATCTGTGCATGTCCCATTCGTTACAAAACAATGGTTGTTAACTTACTTAACTACCATCTTAACGGAAAGCTTGTATGTCAGCATGTACTAATTGCATAATGCAGTTAACTGGCTGTGATATTTTTAAAAGGTTGATTCGAGAAATGCTTGCTTTACTGGTAACAGCTTTTAGTAGTAACTACAAATTCTTCAACACTTGCAAATTTTGAATAAAAAAAATGTAAAACCATAATCAAAATCAGCAACAAAAAACATTAAAATTATTTGCCTAATAGAACGCAGTATGACCAAGCCTAAGCACAAAAATATGGAACTTCTGACCCTAACACTTGAGTGTTGCAATGTAAGTAGTGTACGCAATCATAAACTTACAAATAATGGTAACACACAGAAAACTTATTTGAAATTAAAACGTGCCTTACCAAAACTTTTTAACATCACATTATGCCCCATTATATTTCTTACTACCAGTATGCATCCTAAGAGACATGTGCCGTAGAGAAAATTCACTGTTTACAACCATATTGATTACGAACATACCATGATGTACTAAATTATCAAAAAGAAAAATCCAGAAACCTGTGGTAGCAACTTCAAAATCATACACTTCGAGAGAACATGCTGAAATGTAGTCATCAACCTCTGGAACAATTGTTTCCTCACACCATTCTGGTATAAATTTGAGTATAGTAAAAAAAGAACCACAAAGGCAAGCAACACCTCTCCACTCGCAGCAAATGACACATTCCAAGATATACAGCTACACAAATGGCAAAACAACAGAATGACAATGCAAATATGTGAGTTTTACAGTTTAGCATTAAATCAAACATAGAGAACATGATGGATCTTGTAAACAACAGGGTGTACAGCTGCTACAGTATCACATTTACTGTATGTAAAAAAAATTTATATGGTGTGACCATGTAAGCTTTGCAAAAGCCAGCATTCATATGATATCGCTCAGACCTACAGAAATAAACCTGATTCTTAATAGTTAACAAAATTAAATGTTATGTAAGATTGTCAAAGATGCAAATTTAAGAAAATAAAGATTAATTTTGCTTCTGAATCTTACACAACATATTCTGAGAGGTTTTTTTTGTTCAATCATTAATACACACTAATACAATGATTCTCATACATGCATACACTCGCAATTAGGCTACTGCCCGGTGGTGAGCTCTCTCAACTCTCCTTCACCCAACCAACAACTTTTCCACTCCCTTCCAGAATTTACCAACCCCTCTCACAGACACCAATTCCTCCCTCAACACATTCCACTCCCTCACGGACCTCACAAGCATAGACTGCCTACCCCGTTCCATTCTCCTCCACACCCTCTGAAGCTTCTCACTGTTGTTTCCTCTTCCCCTAAACACCCCCTACTTACTCATGTACTCCCTCCTCCCCTTCATTCACCACCTGTACCTTCCCCTGACTAACCTTCAACTTCCCCTTCATCCACTGTCCTTCAATGAGCTCCACCCCATTTCTTTCATCATCTCTGATGGCCTATAGTTCCCTTCTTCCTCATCATCCTGCCCTTGCCTTCTCCACCTACCCTTCACCCATCTTGCAGCCTTTCTCTGCACCTTTTGCATTTCTCGCACCTCCACATACGGGTCCCATACTGCTGCAGCATATTCTAACATTGGCCGTACCATTGTGCCATATGCCTTCTCCTTCACCTCACAGCTGACTCCATTCAGCACCTTTCCCAGCATACCCAGAGCCCTTCTTCCCTTTGCTACCACCCTCTCTACCTGTTTTTTCCACCTGAGGTCTCCCTACAGTACAATCCCTAGATACTTATATTCTGCTGCTTCTTCTATCTCTTGTCCCTCCCATCTGTACATGTACCTGCTGCTTATCATCTTCTTCCTTGTGAACCTCACTACCTTAGTTTTTCTGACATTTATCCTCATTTTATTTTTGCTGGTCCACAACCATATTTTATCAATTTCCGCCCCCCCCTCTCCCACTTCAGCATATACAACACAATCATCTGCAAACAATCTAATTTTTCCTCTAATCCCCAAACCCATGTCATTTGCCATTATGGTAAATAAAGGACCCAGCACGCGTCCCTGTGGTACCCCTGACGTAACCTCCTATTCCTCCGATATTGCCTCCCCTTTTTCACCCTATGCCTTCGCCCCCTGAGAAAGTCCCCTATCCATTCCACTACCCTCCTGTCTGGTATCAGCGCCTCCACTTTCCTCATCAATGTTCCATGGGGCACCTTATCGAATGCCTTCTCAAAATCTATGAAGCAGGCATCCACCTGCTTCCCCTCATCAACTACCTACACCAGATCCTCTAATAACCCAGCCAGCTGAGTCTCACATGATTAACCCCTCCTGAAACCATACTGGGACCCCTCCAACCAATTCCTATTGTTCATTACCCTCACCACACACTGCACCACCAGCCTCTCCATTACTTTTCCTGTACTTGATGTGAGACTCACCGGTCTATAGCTGCCAGGCCTCCCCCTACCCTCTCCCTGCTTGTGTATAGGTACCACCATAGCATCCTTCCAATCTTGTGGTAATTTACCCTCTCCTAAGGACTTTTTAAACAGCACTTCTAAATATTTCACCAACTCCTTGCCACCAAACTTTAGTGCTGCATTTCCTATCCCATCTGGTCCCCCTGCCTTACTGCTCTCCAAACCCCTAATTACCTTTTATATCCCCACTCCCTCATCTTAAACTCACTATACACCCCCCGAACCCTCTTTGTCCCCCTATTCCAACCCTCCTTTGCCTCAAACACTGACAAGTACTGTCCTTGCAGCATCTCCGATTTTTCTTTGTCATTTGTTGCATGCCTACCATCCCTTCCTGTTAGCAGAGGGATCCCTTCCTCTCCTCCCCTTAACCACCTAACATACCTAAACAAATTCCCCCATTCCCATAGAAGAAATTGATTTTGTATGGTGGAAGAAGGAAAAGGCAAGGAATGGGGGAATTTGTTTAGGTATGTTAGGTGGTTAAGGAGAGGAGAGGAAGGGATCCCTCTGCTAACAGGAAGGGATGGTAGGCATGCAACAAATGACAAAGAAAAATCGGAGATGCTGCAAGGACAGTACACACAGTAAAAACACAAATATATATATATATATATATATATATTTGTGTTTTTATTTATTTCAATAGTTCGCAACTATTTTCAATCATCACATCTTTTGCATAGGCTCACTCTCTTTCCTTATGGGATAAGTCTTACAAATTAATTTTCCATCCACACTTTGAACATGTCTTGACAGTTTTTGTCTCTTTGCTACATGGCCCTAGGTGGGGGAGTTTATATTTTAAAATTTAGGGAGAGCCACAGTTTAAGCACAGAGTTGTTGAGGGTTATCAACTCGAGAAACACATAATTTTATTTACAAATTTGTGTAATTTTGTGGCCAGCCAAAAACTTGTTGGTATGTCAAACAAATTACAACTGCATAAAGGCAACAAATTACAACTACTATAGGCCTATGCATGGTTGTTATTGTAACAAAATAACTATGCTTTTAAAATGTCATTACAACATGTAGATACATTGTGGGGTAGCATTACATGAATGAGAATCCTCAAGTCCTTTATTTTGTATGCTGTGAAAATTATTAACCACCAGGATATCAACTTTGCTAAGACACACATGAAACATATATCGAAAACTATTTACTAGATGTATCTTTAATTTTGAAAAAAATTTGATTTTCTAACAGCAGGAAATGTAAATGGCCAGTTTCATGGAAAACACCCTTATGTATATGTCTGTAAAGCTGACATTCCTCCAAAGCTCTCCCAATTACGTAACTGACTTCACAGTTTAAACTATAGGGAACACTGATTCACTTACTTTCTTGGTTTTTTTTTTTAAAGTATGGGATGAAGTGTATTAATATTTTTTTTGGAGGATAGATATTATAGAAATGATCTTATGTAATTAGGTTTACTGTTGATGCTCAGTTTTTTCCTCAGGGGTACTTTCTGATATCTCATTCTAAGCAATCAAATATTTGTTATTTCCATTATTGGCTTTTAGGATATACACTAGTGTGAATACAAAACTATGCTGCCAAAAAAAAATCAATTTTCAATTACTTTTTTAAAGGAGTGTTATTAAACTTATATAATTACAATTAATACTTCATTTCTTTTAGTCCCCCTGTGATTCTTTGGAGTATCCTAGTTTTATAGTCAAAACATTTGGTTCGTGGAAAATGCAGGTTAGTTAAGATTTGTCTATTAAAGTATGCTACATTTTAAATCAGTGTGTTGATTGGGTAGTAATAGATATATTTATTCATGGCAAATTTGAAATTTTTTTTTGGGCTGGACCTTACTGATTTACTACAAAATGCTTGGTTTATGTGCAAGCTCTGTGATTGACATAAAATCTTATGGTACAGTGTTCATTAGCTTAGTGATGAACAAGCTAAGTGCCTTATTACTTCTGTGTAGTACCAGTTTCCAGTTAGAATGACTGTTGAACTTGGAACTGATGTTTTAATTTATGGGTATACTAATTGTTTGTAGTTACTAGAATTCTTGGAATGTTACTGTCCCTTCAACAGCAGACACCTGCCAACTAAAGTGGCAGGCACTGTAAGTTAGGTCAACTTTACGGTAGTGTTTTTAGCTGTTTATAATACATTTGGTAATATTTAGTTGGTTTTACTCAAGACACATTGCCCAAATTTCTTTATGCTTTGTTAAAATAAGGACAAGTTCATAGCACATTCTAAGTAAATTTTTCTTTTGATAGCAAAATTTGTTATTTAAAAATTCCATACAATATCTTTAATCAGTTTCTTAATTTTTTGGTCACACGACCAGCCGCTCATCTCTACTACCGAGTACATTAAAGTGGATGGTGAATACAGAAATTATCATTTGGAAATGATAATACTGCTTTTGTAGACACTAAAAATATGACTTTTCTTTCATATTGTTACTGAAGTATAATCATTAATTCTGTAAATATTGTTAGAATATTTTGAAGTCTGTTGGCATAGACAGGTTCTTTAAGGGTGGCGGTCTTAATTAACGAGCTAATAATAATTTCTTAATTTATATATAAGCAATTAAAAAAACTCCAAAATATCTCGAAAACAGTGGCTCTATCTTGTTATTTACACCTGATATTTACATAATTGTCCCTCATCTCACAGAAATTTAGTATGTAGTAGTAATCAAACAATTTCAACCAGTCTTTTTAAATAGTTTTCTGGTACCTACTGATTTTTATTAGAAATTATATACTCACAGGGCAGTCAAGACATGCTTGACAAATCCAGTAGACTACATCATCAATCTGCTACAGGATCGTGTAGGGGCCTTCCCAACATTTCTATAGCTTCGGTCAATATCCCTTCTGCCTTTTGGGGTTGTACAGTCACACCAGATGGCCTGCTTTGGAAATCTCTTCAGGCATTCAATGATAATATTGTGTTTTCACTCTGTCACAGTTGACTTGCCACCAGGCAAACTCATGGGTGTCGACTAGCTTCTGACATAGTTTACTATCATATTCTGGGGTGGCTGCTTCTTCTTCTACTGGATGTCGGAACAGTAGGTCACCAGGGTGGTGGAGATCGCCCAAAAAACATTCTTAAAAGTGTTGGTTACCCTTGATGACTCTTGAACTGCTGAACAGTATGCCAGGAGAAATAAGGGAACCTTGGAGACTCAGTCCTTTTGGTTGCCTTCCACAAAGATTGCCAGATACTGTTCAGGGTACGATTGAGCCTCTCGACCACCCCATCCGACTAATAATGTAATGCTGTTCTTCGAATTTTCTTCATTCTTAAAGTCCTTGTTCCCCTTGGAAGAGTGTAGCTTCAAAATTTCGCCCTGGTCCGAATAAAGCTCAAATGAAAATCCAAACCTGGGGAAAACATGCTCCAAAAGCACATTGGCTACATGCTGGCCTTTTGGCTTGTAACTTGTATGACCTCAGGCTAATTGGTGAAATAGTCTTGTGCAAACAGAAGGTACTGATTGCCCTTCCCAGTGACTGGTAATGTCCGAGAATGTCCACTGGCTTCCTCTCAATAATTGGGACCCTGCCATTGTATTTCTGAAGTGGACCTTGTCTTTTAATGCTCTACCTTTCTAGTGGTACAGGTATTCCACATACAGCACCTCTTCTCAACACCTTTCTGACAACAGAGACAGTAGTTCCTCAATTGAATTCTGTCGAGAGTCTTATTTACGCAAGATGCAGAAGAGCCTTAACTTCTTGTCCTTTCCTTCAGTGATACACAACTATTTTCCTCCTGGCATTCACAGTGACAACAGAGTGGTTCACATGGTGTCCTGAAAAGTGCATCTGCATTGTTGTGAAGGCATCTAGACCTGTGATGTATTTCAAAGTCATATTCTTGCAGGTGCTGTATCTTCCTGATTGTTTGACCTTCAGGGTTCTTGATATTTTATAGTCTGCATAATGAAGCATGAAGGAAGAAGTGTCTGCCATAAAGGTAGGGGTGAAAGTGTGCAATTGCCTTCGCCACAGCCAGAAGCTCCCTGTATGCCTCACAATAATTTCTCTCAGGCTTGTGCAATACCTTATTGCCGTATTCCAGTGGTCTCTCCTTTCCATCTAAGATAACACATCTCTAATTCATATGTAACTAGCATCAGTATCAAAAATGATTTGTCTCAGTATGTGATGAGCCCAGGATAGGGGAGGTACCAGAATTTATTTTAGTTTATTAAAAGTAACTCTACATTCAGTGGTCCAATGAAGCTTTCTTTTTGCCTTGGCCAATTCATGCAGTGGCTTGTTTGCTATGGCAAACCCAGGCACAAATCGGCAGTAGTAACTACATAAGGCCAGGAAACTGTATTTCAGTTTTGTCATTTGGTGGGGGCCAATCTCTTATTGCTCTTATCTTCTCAGGGTGTGTTTCAATCCCATGGGCTGACACTGTATGTCCAATAAATTAATTTTCCTTTGAAAGAGGTGGCATTTCTTGTAGGCATGTAAAGTGTTCTTTAAATGTCCTTCTAGCTATCACAAGGTCATCTGGGTACACCTGTCAAATGTCTAAAGGGAGTACTTTCTCCATCAGATGTTCGAAGGTGACAGGGGCATTGCATAGCCTGAAAGGTTATAACCTTGAATTGCCAGGTTTCTTTTCTTTTGGCACAAAAGGCAGCTTTTTCTTTGTCCTCTGTGGCCACCTCACATTGCCAATATCCACTTTTCATGTCCAAAGTAGAAAACTATTGTGAACCTGCTAGGCTATTTAGTGTGTCGTCTACACTTGGCAGTGGATAAGAATCTTTCTTGGTCATCTTATTGAATTTGCAGCAATCAACATAATATCTCATAGAACCATATTTTCTTTAACAAACATTTTGGGAAAAGACCTTGGACTGACTTACAGGTCTATCACATCTAACTACATCTCTCAGAATATACTGAAGCACCTCATGTGACATAACCTGTAGTTGGCTTAGTGGTTGCATTATGGGTCTGGCGTCTGCTGTGTCGCTGTGATGGCATGCAACAGTATTTCTGCCAAGGTAATTTGGCCAACAGGAGAAAGCATCTCTAGTCATCTGTAATATATCTGAGATTTCCTTCTCGTGTCGCCAGTTAAGGTTTTATCATGTTCTCTCAGAGCATGTGGTAGTGGGCATTCGATAATTTGTGAAATTGAAACTTCAAAAACATTTAGAAGCACCTGTGACACCTGTTTGCGAACCCCTATCGTTGCCCCCTCAAGATGAACAGCACTGCAGTTAAATTTATCATCCTTACTGGCAAACTGTCAGAGTTTGAAGAGACCAAATTCCTTGCTACAATAACACTCTGGTAGAATGCTACCTTTATGGGTTGGTTCGATTATGCCTAACCATTTGACACCTGTCCAGGAGAACATTTTTCTTAGAAGCAGGGAGCACAGTAGACTCACCACACACTACCCGGCAGCTCATTGGCGAAGACAAATTTCATTGTGTTGACACTACCAACTCGATGTAGCCTGCCCGTAGTACCTGCAGTCTGGTGTCGCTACAAAACTCTAGCTAATTAATATATAAGTCCCTGCATTAGTCCTCTATTTATGCTATGTAGATATCATACATTATACTTAGGTTACAAAGTTTCAAATATATCCTCTTACCTCTAACTGCTGTGGTCTGGCGAATTACTATAGTCAAATAGCATCCATGTCGTCGGGCGATCGCTGGTAGGAAGGCCTGAGGATGTCTGGTCTTACCCGTGTTACAACCAACCATATGTCAACGACCATCTGGCAAGAATCACCAACAAAGCTCTCTTCCACCAACAAGGCATCGATATCGTGTTTCACTGAACACACGTGCAATAACATTGGGAATCGCCGACTTGCCCCTCAAAAGTGGTGTTTACAAGTTTCCCGAAGATGTTACACACTCAACTGCCTCTTGCAGCCTGCTTTCCAATTGCTGCTTTTAAGGGCAGTAGCCTGTCAGTTGCCTCGGCTGTCCACATGACCCTAACACTCAGGCCTTTTGGGCGGGGGATGGCGAGGCTCTGCAGCATGGACTTCGGAAGCGATGTCCGCATGGGCGTCTGCAGCTCCTTTTGTGTATTTTTGGTTCTGTCATCCTAGTCTTTGCTCAGCATCACTGCCAGGACATTGTACATGGTGTGAGGCGCAGCCAGTAGTACAGCTTGCCGCACCACAGTATGGGCGACAAGTTACTAACGGGTAGCAGGTCTACTAATGGTTTTAAATATGTACTACAAACCACACACTGCGCACCCACCGAGGGCGCCAAATGCTAGTACACGAATTGCTGTCGTGTAATATGAATCTTCCATGACGGCTCATATAGCAGCTGGCATACCGGTTCGTGCATCAGGGCGTACAGAAGCTTGTTCAAAAACCAATAACGGCAGCAGGTATCGTGTAATATCGGCTTTAGAAAAAGTCACTGCTCCTACCCGCATATGTTTCAACGAGTGCACTGACATGCGCCCAGTAAAGTTGGTAACGATGGATGGGCAATAGTTCCGTTTCTTAACGTCGAATAAAGTGTTAGATGACCATTTCTGATAATTTAAATTATTTCTTTTGCTTGCTGTTTTTTTATGCATCGAAGTGTAAAAATTAGCAGATGTGTAAAATATTTACTTTTCTGATTTCACTGTTTCACTTGACCGACGTATGAAAAAAAAAAGTGATGAGGCCCATGACAATGTAGATCTTACATAAGGCGGAAGAATACACTACGTACAAACAAGTAGATCTTAAGTAGGGTTTTCAAAAGTGCTCATTTTACCGTGAATAGCCTATACCTTCAAGACTGCAGCAATTTTCTCACATCGACCAAAATGGTGGGTGTAGGTACTGTGTGTGTGTGTGGATTATAGTTTTAACAGGGTTTGTTTTTGCTATAAACGTAGCTTTCCTTGTAAGTCTCTTCCTTCGTAGTTTTCTTTGAACCGTGACATTTTTGACAGCGTAACACTTGTGACAGCAGAGGAAGACACCAGGAAGTTCTTCTTGGCGCACTGTTGCTTGCTAGTTTTCCCTGAGGATGCGAGAGTAAGGCCGCCCTGTTCAGAAGCAAGTTGACTAGCGGTCGTGAAGAAAACATGTTTACGTTTGCTACTATCGCCTTTTCTCGATCGGACGTTCGCAATAGCACTTTGTCCCCTTATTGGTAAGAATGACCTTGGAGTTAGCAGTCCGGACCTATATTTTCGGTTTTCCTTTCTCGCAATACGACTTTTCGCCAGAAAAAGTCATACTACTCGTCAAAACCCGTACGTTTTGTTTTTGTCATATTAAGACGTGGTTTTAAAGAGAAAAGATCGTAAAAAAAAAAACAAAAGCATTGCGATGACTGGATGAAAACTTGTATATTACACTTTTGGCAAAAATGGTTTTTTAATATTGCCGGTTGGAAAAATTTCTTATATTTCATTTTACAGAGCTTCAAATAAATAAAATATATGCACTTATACTGTTCACGATAAAGTGAGCACTTTTGAAATCAACCGTAGAAAAAACTCACTGCTCCTGCCGGCATATATTTCAACGGGCGCACTGAGTGGTATGTGCCCAGTAAAGTTGGTAACGATGGGTGGGAAGTAGTTCCATATCTTAACGTAGAATGAAAAGTGTTAGGTATCCATTTGTGATAAGTTAAATTATTTATTTCGCTTTCTGTTTTTTAATTCACCGGAGTGTAAAAATTATCAGATTTGTAAAATATTTAATTTTCTAATAGTTTCACAGTTTCACCTGACCGACGCGTGAATAGAGTGATGAGGCCCATGGCAATGTTAATTTTACACAAGGTGGAAGAATACATAACGTGCATACAAGTATAGTACATTCCCGATTGGGAGCGACTTAGGAAAATCAACCTTTGAAAAAACACTCTAGGGATAACATGTCACCTGTTTTTTCAACAACTTGTATTCCACAAATATATAACACTGTGGTTAACTTTAGAGTACTGTATTATTGAATAAATTAACATTTACCTTAATATCTTCTACAACTTGATATTTTTATTTCTTTTTTAAATATGAATTAACAACAGCGAGAGCAGCGACGTGTTGGCAACGGCAGGTAAGAAATAGTTTACACTTAAAATATTATTTAACCTCGTTTTTTAGTATATTATTTGTAAATTAAACTGTGCCTATCTAAATGTTTAAATATTTAAGCAGCCCCGATGGCAACATATCTCATTTTTACAGTTTAAAATATCAGCGGAAAATATCGCGAGTAGGCCGTAATGGTACTGTATTGTTTTATCGAGCGAGAAAGCAATTGAAAAACTGTCTGCTCTGACGAGGCTTGTCGCAATCTTATTCTTTCTTCGTTTCTTTCACACTCGGGAAATTCCACTTCGCTAGTAACCAAAGAAATTATACATGTTTTCAATTGTAGCATATTTCGTGCTTAGTACAGCAAAATAATGATTTTTGAATTTCTAATTTACATCTGAAAAGAGATTTTAATGTTTGAATACGTATTTTAATATATTTAGATATGATGGCTGGGCAGTTACCTAGTGAAGTTGGCAGACGTGACGAGCCATGACTTGGCGTGTTGTTTTTTGTCAAACGGAAGCGTACATTATACTTACACCGAAAAATACTTCAAATTACCACGTTGTGTTTTTTAAACCTACCTAAGCAAGTTACGATGTTGTGATAAATCTGTGTTTCCACGGCAGTAATAAATATACTGTGACGCGTGTGTTTCGTTAATCATTGCGTCTGTAAAATGGCGTGCCTTTGTGCATCGTGGTCGATACGCTGGCCCTGTGTGTGCGTGATTTCAAATATTTGATTAGCACTATTTATATGTTTTAAATGTGAACTTTTTATGACGAAGTTATTTATTTCACGTTTTTTTATTTATCACAATGTTGTACCTTAGCCCTGAGTGTTTGAAACACAATCGTATAACGTAATTTGCCACAATCCCAGAAGAAAAATACTAAGCCCAGCCCAATAAATTTGAATAAACCTAATAAACAGTAAGTAGCAATACATAGAAATATGAGAGGAATAAAGGTTATCGTAGGCTTATTTGTGTGCATGTCCACCGCTACCTTTTAAAGTTTGTATGACAAAAATGAGCAACATGAGTTGCGTGCTTGAATGTAATGTGCCTTTTTCACTGGTTGTTCCTTCGTTTTAATATTTATTCCAACTGAGGCCGCCCTTTTAAAGAAATGACCTAACACATATCAATAACAAAATGATATAATACTAGTACAGCCCTTTACCTCGCAGTTGTAACAGTGTTAAACACAGTCGCGGCAAAATACTATCGTGCATTACATGTTTTGAACTACGTCGTGGAAAACAAATATGTTAATGTAAAATAATCGTAAGAACTTTCTTCAATTCAGGCATTTTTAAAACTCCTTAAAGCTGACCTAAATAATGTTAGATGCTTAAACTGTGAATATTCATACGGAATGGTTTTTGGAATATGACAGAATTCTTTGAAAAACTGTAAACAGTAAACAACACATTTGACAGCTATAAAAGTAGAAGTTACATTTCAATTTTTATTTCTAGGTGTAGCGAAAGTATACAAATATATGTACACACACAATGGAATGTAAACATTGATTTTAACAGATGCTACATGGCAATGTTTGTTTAGATTTGGCGGAAGGATACGAAACTGGCCTGCAAGTAGATATTTAGCAGGGATCCGAGAAAGTTGTTTCCAATGGGGAGTGGACTATAGATCTTAAGCAGGGCTACCAAATATTGCTCATTTTACCGTGTACAGCCTATATTTCATTTGGAGCGCTATAAAATGTGAGCGAGGTTTTCATTCTAAGCCGTTAATTCATAAAGCTGGCGAGCGCAGTTTCCTCAAGAGGCAGGAGAAAAGTATAACCGTGCAGTCGTGTAATCTGTGGACTTTCATCGCGTGTAACAAAGCCACGCCGGTCTGTGCGCGCGTGTTGTCACCCGAATGGCTGTGCCTCGAACGCAAAAAAATGATGGAGCCCGTGTATTTTTGAAGGAAGCTTGTTCAACAGTTTTGTGTTGCGGTGAACTGTTCGTTTTTTTTTTTGTTAGAATATACAAGTTTTATATTAGGCATTGTATAAAAGTTGTTAGTTGCAGAGATTAATACGCTTGGAAAATTATTTCCGTTTCCCCTACTGTGTATCTAGTTCATTGCTTTAGTATCAACCTGTGGTAATGAGAGGGGTTCCTCACATTCTCCAACCGGAAGGGGGGGGGGGGTTGCATGGTGGTGTAGTGGTTAGACGACATCCCTTTCACCAACCACCCCCCCCCCCCTGGATTTTTGCACTTGTGAGTACTTTCACGAGCTGTTTGTGAACAGTATCAAGATTGTACACTCGTATACTCCTCTCGAAGGAAGAAAACTGTAGGAGAGATGAAACTTTTACTGTACATGATATCGTATCAATGCAGTTATTTATTCAACACGACTTAATACTTTATGGCGTTGTTACATTAGTTTATTGGCAATACTACAAAAATATTTATGGTGGGATATTGTGTGTTTGGGTAGTGTGTAAATTGAAAGATACATGCAAGCAACACAAAATCAGTCTCTGTGATCACATTTTATGGAAATGACAGATATTGCCGGACACATTGTGCATTTAATTTTATAGCGCGGTAGTAGTAGAAAAAATTCTTTCGCATGTTCGTTTAATAAAACGTGAAGAGATTTGGACGGCTCTTAACATCGAGGTCTTGAGAGATTTAATAAAAAGGTCGCTTGTATTCCCCCATCGTTTTCAAAGAATTCGCACTTAAATTTATTAAAGAAGTCTTAGAGTGAATGCCTGCACACTCGAGGTGATGCAATAGCTTGTAATTTGGGCGTGTGTAATATCGAATTAACTAGGAACATCAAGTGCTATGCATATTACTTTTTTAAAGATATTTTATTGTACTTTTTGTTACAAATTAATGCTGGATTCGTGAAAAATGGCGGTGTTCATAGTAATAGCACAATAGAGTGTATTTTTTCGTTGATTTTGACACTCCGATTAATAACTCACGCGTCAAAAACTTAATATAAAGTTAATTTCATGCGGATAACATTCATAAATTTTTAGCTGCTAACGGATCTTCAACTAATTTTACAGCAACATAAACTCCGTATTCCATTTTGAGTACTTCGAAATTCTTTTGATAACCCCCACGTTTTAGTTCCTACTTCAAAAACGTTATGCTCTTGTTTAATTTTGTTAGTGACGAACGTGTATCCGTGCTTTTTCGTTACTCTTCAAAAATCCTTGGAAACTCTGTTGCCAAAAAAATCTTTTGTGGGATTACAGAATGTTTTCTTGTGAAATTTGCAGTACATATATTTGTAATATTGCAAATTATAGGCTTGAATTTCAACTTACATTATTTAGAGGTAGAAATAAAATTACATAATTTTTGTTCTAGTAAACAAATGTGATGAATGAATGAATAAGAGAGAAGAAAGAAAAAATTATTTCGTAGTATAATTCACGAGAAACAAAAGCTCCACCTTGCCGACATGGAGACTCGAACGCTGCCCGACACTGCATTGCAGTGTGTTTGAAATAAGCATTTCCCCACGAAACTATTCAACGTGCGTATAGTGTGCTGATCTAGAATAGAACGCACTCTTTAGACCATATATGTTGAATGTTTTCAAAACGTCATGTACACTATAAATGCTATTTTAAAGCACCGCAAAGCAGCTAAAAATTGCCATTTTTTTTAAAGTGCTGTAACTAAAAATATACAAGCCAGATAGATACAAAATCACATAAGAAAAACCTTCCCCCGCCATATTGAATTGTTGATTTTTCTAGCTTGTTTATATATTTAAAAAAAAAAGAAAAAAGAAAGGAAATTCCGAATAGGAAATTTCCACAACAGTACAGACTGAACTACGAACCCGTATTTACTTTGCAATATCGTTTTTGGCAAAATTAATATAGTTGCAGACGACTGCTCTGCGAACGTGTGAGGCACGGATCATTTATTGACGCGCGCTTGCTATCTGTTGCAACCGGAGACGCGGCGGCTTTTCACAAAGGAATGCTTACAAAGCGTGCCTCTTACTCTCGACCTAGGGTATCGGTTGTCTTTGAGACATCTGAATAAGGGTCTGGATTACTGACCTCGTTTCTCTCGGCGTTACTCGGGGTGCGTTGAACCTACCAAATGGTCAGGGCGACTGATATATAAGCGCGTCGGGCCACTGAGCCGGTGGAGTTTTAACGATATACGACGAGCGAGAGAAGTGACCGGCGGAAGGGAAATCTGCATCTGCGAGCATCACAGCATTTGGAGATTGCAACTGGAAGGCTGGACCATTGGACTGGATGCTTTAGAGAAATACATTACAAATAAAGGCAACAGAATTATCGAGAGTACGTTAGTGATGAGTATAAGTTAATTGACTAACCAAACAGAGAAATCGAAAAGGACGTTAATTATAATTGTAAGAGACATTAAACATCGCTCTCGGTAAAACATAAAAAGAGTAATAGTGGAGATAGATTAATGCTGTAAATAATAGCTGTGTGAATAAAATCAAAATCAAATTTAGTTCTTTTATTTCTATTAAACCTCCATCCTCCATGAGCTCAGATACGCTCCTCAGGCGTCTTGTAACAATATTGTGATGTAGTTATGAATAAGAGTATTTTAATATTTTCTTTTAGTTAAATTTATCTATTAGTCTTTCCTTGTGTACTCTAGTCCTATATAGTTAAATGTTTACTTATTATTTCAAATTTTATTTTCAGCAGCTCCAGGCCATGCTGGAATCTGTAACTGCTTCTCATTTGTAACAAGTGGTTTAATTCAGCTACAATTAACTGCGTATTCGGCCCTAACTTTTCCACGGGAAGTCGGGAAAATAGACACAGAAACGCGGGGGAAAAAACGAAGCTGTCGTCAAGTGCTGAGAAAGAAAACACAATAACTGGAAGTGCCGAGTCTCTAGCCACGTGTTCAACTGCATTAGCAAACACAACACGAAAAATAAGACTACGCAAGGTAATGCCCAAAATGAAAATTAAGGCAACATGTTATTGTGTCCAAATACAGAATTTTACGTGTAAAACATTTAAACAAACTTCCTTGACAAAACTCGTACGAAAACGATGCAACGCCATCTTGCAGAGTATATTCCAGGAGCGCCACGATATAAAATAGCAAATAAAACTCACTTATTCCTAAAACTGTAAATAAATCATTTGAAAGTGATACAGTAAATAATATTACAGCAGAAATAAGTGACGGCTGTAATGCAAAACAATGCCAGGCTTGTCAAGTTGGATTTTAGTTATAGCGATGGATTGTAAAATTGGTCCAGCCTTGCCCTATAGTATGTCCACCCCCTGGTACTGAAGGTTTGGCTCCCTAGATACCTCTGCTCTTGGTCCTACGGTACGGCTCAGCCGACGACAGCTGATATTAGTGACGAAGGAAATATTTTACAAATCTGTTCATTTTAAAGCTTCAAAGCATTAAAAAAAAACCAGGAAGCAAAATAAATACTTTTAGCTATCACAAATGGTTACCTAACAATTTTTATTCGACGTTATAAGGAATTACTTTCCTTCCATCGTTACCAACTTTACTGAGTGCGTTTCACTTAGTGCTTCCGTTAAAATACATGCGAGTACGAGAAGTGACTTTTTTCTAAGGTTGATTTCAAAAGGGCTCATTTTATGGTGAACAGCCTTAACAAAAATATGCGGCGCGCATCGGCCAATGCGCAAATGATAATACGGAGAGTATTTTTTTCTAACCTACCCTAAAACTAAGAGGAGAGTTGGAGGTCCATGGTAGGGATAGGACCCTAAGTGTGTCTCAGGGCTGTGCCCCTTACGCCTAGACATGCGACCAATTTTAACTACAGGGTGAGTACTTTAAAAGAGGCCCTGTGGGACATGTGTGTAACGGAGTGAGGGAATGAGGAAATACAGTCCACGGGGCCTCTTCTAAAGGACTCACCCTGTATAATTGAACATGCTTGCGGCTTTACTGGGATTGGGCAAACTTGGCCGCGATTGGGGCCAAGTTTGCCTCCCAAGCTACCTTATAATTTTAGGACTGCGGCAGGCTGCACGCGCAACTACCTCTCCCTTTGCCGGCCACACCCCGCTCCTTCTGCATTATCCCGCCAGCAGTTGTGGCGCTGACAGTAGGCGGGTAACGTGGCGTGGACTCGGTAGAGTGCGTGTGTCAGATGCTGCGGGGCGAACTACGCGGACCGCGAAACGGCGGGCACACGGAACTGATCGGGCCGGTCCGCCGTCGCCGAGCCACTACGTCCTGGTTTGGTAACCTGTTTCCACCCGCGCACTGGCCGTATCCCCTCGTACGACGTGCCGTTTGAGAGCGCAGTCGGCCCAACCGGAGCGGTGGGCTATTTCTATCAGAGCCAGAGGGATGGTGACGCACCGTGCTTCTTCCGTGTCATGATGATGACCTTGAAGAGGGGGGGGGGGAGGGGGTAAGGCCAGGGATGTTAGATCATCAGTGCTGTCATGGTACGGGGCATTCAAAATAATGGTAGGTCTATACGTACAGAAAATTATGGTACATTTATTTAAAAGATGTGCAAAATCACAACATGTTTGTTTTACTTTCATTACACAACAGTTGTTGGAACGTTGCACTACTGATATGAATTAGAAATTAAATACATCCTCTAATTTGCAGATAAATCATACAAACTCTTTTATTATACTTTAGAGACATTAGCTGCATATTTTTACTTAGTCACAATATGGTACATTTGCGTACCATGTTGACTTCGTCATGATACATGGTACACACGGTCTAATTATAGTACAAGTACCATGGAAATTGTACGTCTAACATCACAGGGGAGGGCAGGTGAGTGACTTTGCCCCGGCCACCAAACAGCGTGGAAGCCCCTGCGACGTGGAAAGAAAGAAAAAAACTTGCTGTGATATTTGTGATTATAGGCTGCTCGTTGTTTATTGAGCACTTTTGAAAGTCCTGCTGAGGAACTACTTTCATATTTATTTTATATCCTTCCGCTACGTGCAAGATTAACATTGCCACCCGGCCGCCTCATTTTATTCATGCCTCATCGAAGTGAAACCGGGGAATTTCGCTAGGAAAATAAATATGTTACTGTTAAAATTTCTCTCTCGAAATTCAGTGGGCTAAACCAAGTTCGTTACGGGATGGAGGTCTCAATTGATATCACGTACTGTTTACAATTAATGACTTCAATTAATACAATTTATAATTACCTCAGAACAAAATGAAATTAATTAAAAATCAGTCCAAATAGACAGTGTATCAAAACCTATTTAATTATTTTATAAAATTACATGTCCATATTGTACAGTTCCAGAATTTACAACAAAATCCGTATTACATGTCCATTCAGCCCCACCTTAGTTAAGTTCAATTCCCGCCAGTCCGCAATGTTCTAGAGTTCTCCGAGCGCCTTACGCACAGTAGGCTTCACTCGTCGGGTTACATGCCCTCTCTTCCATTCACACCACGAACACCTCGTCCGCAGTCGTGACGGATTTGACTTCGCGCCCGCACTCAGTTAGATGGCCTTCGCCAAAGACTGCTAGTCGCTGGGCCGCGGCAGTATTTATAGTGTCGTAGGCCGTCATCCAGAAACTTCGTTAATTCCCTAGTTACGCCGAGTGTCGGCTTCTTCAGCGGGGGTAGGAGGAGGGGCTGTGACGCCAGCCAGTCTCGCTGCTGCCGATCATTCATGGGCTTCCTTGAACGAAGGGCTGGGAGGGGCGGCGTCAAGGCAGCGATCGTGTCCGTCTGGTGGGTCAACCCGGGTTACACATAACGGCTGCTGGCGGCCGGTGCCAGCTGCAGCCTATACCATTACTAATGTTTAAATCCATGCTTTGATGTGTACAAAGCAATAAATTCTGACTTTAGTAGCCATAAATGTAAACATTACACACGCGATGCAACATCAAATCGTATATTATTTTTATATATTCGCTGTCAACTTGAGTGGGAGATTGCGTGGCAGTGTTCGCTGTGGCATACATGTATTTATGGGCAGTGAATTTTTTTTTCTCCAAAGATTAATGTCAAAAGTGCTCACTCGGATAAAATGAGATTAGACTAGAAACGTAGCACATTGTCATTAATATAATACCTGTTAATACAGTTGGCATAGTAATCGGAAATTAAAAAAAATCGTAGTTATGTTAATTTATTGAATATTGACTTTTGTACACACTATTAACTGAAACTTCCTGCGTTCTTCTAAGCATTTGATGTGAACTTACGGGCTCTTGTCTGCCCACGCTCCCAAACAGAGCGCGGAGGTTCATTCGTATAGTTGTCATATAGAATCTGCTCTATATTTTTGTGCGGCATCCGAGTACAAATAACATTTAAACAATTTTTTCTATGTCCAAATATTATTTTTCTCTTTATGTCTCGATATTTTTAATGTGTATTTTTTTATGCGACGAAGCAATAATACAGGGTGTTAACAGTAAATTAGCACTTTATAAGGTCATCCCAGCAAGCATAATTTAAAAAAACTTTTTTTTCTGTGGCCTCAGACTTATATTTTGAGAGGTTTGGAATTTTATATTAACATCTGACAAAAATATACAAATAATATAAACGTAACTTATAAGCACGGACTTAATGAATGCTTATTTTAATGAAAGCAACCTTATTGTTTCGCAATCACTATTCTAGGTGTGAAACTTACGGTACAGGTTACTTAGGGTAGCATAGGGCCATGAATTGCCTTTGCTACCCAAGCATAGGGCCGTGCAGCATACCCAAGTCCTTTTCATCACGTCATAAAATGGTGGGATCGCTACTGAAAATCCTATGAGATGATTAGACGACAGAAAGACTGCACGTCATCAGTTCAGTGCCATGTACGCAAAGGCGACCGGACATTCGATGCCTGTACATAAGTCGCTCTCGGCGCTCCCACTTTTGTAGGCCTCGGTCATGCAAAATAACTTAAATCCAGATGGCGCTAGATGATTACGTCGCTCATTAGAATGAACCAACTCATTCTCACTAACACTGACCTCCATTGAACATTTGTACCTGTGTGTGCGATTTTGCTATCTAACAAGCGCTGCACAGTATTTTTCGTCCAACCTTTGTGTTTCTTGTGTACTAATTGTGTTTATTTGCTGCAGGTGTGTGCAAGCTATTGCTTATGACTATTGTACCACGGTTTTTCTTGAAACTTAATTTTCAAAAAATCTATGACTATGCATTGAAACAAATAGCCATATTAAGGTAAGAAAATTCCCCCTCCCTTTATAGTAGCCTCCTCTCCTGCCTTCCTGGTTGCCAGATTCGTTGCTATAGTCCATTTACGGCTACTTCCAACTTTTCTGAATCCCTGCGTATGATCTACTTTCAGGATATTTTTCCTCCTCGTGCAAACAAAGCATCAGTAAGTCTAGAAAATTACACCAGAAGGACAACACACCGCATTCTTGCGTACTCAGTTAGAGAATATTTTGCATAAGAACTATTTCCTACTAGCCATTACCAACATGCATATTTTCTCCCTGCCTGTATTTACGTTAATTGTAATTTAATTATTGTAATTTAAAATATAACTAAAATTTCAATTTAACCAAAGATAAGGCACTTTTATGACGCAAGTTTGTGATATTTGTTACATTTAGGAAATAACCCAACACGTTATACATGGGATGATTTTGCAAAGGTCTGTTTAAAAAAACGCAAATAGACTATAAACGCAGTGCATTCAAGCTACCGCAAATTACAGTTTTTTTACTGTGATTTATGAGTATTTATTGTGCAATATCAATTAAAATTTAATTACAAAAGGGCAGAAGCCTTGTTGTTTCTTTTAGGGTCCGAGAAAAAAATGTGTGTAGTCCATTCCCGATTGGAACGAGACTTATGAAAATCAACCTTTGAAAAAACACTCTAGGCAAAACATGTCAACCTGTTTTTTCAGTAACATGTATTCCACAAATATATATCACTGTGGTTAACTTTAGAGTACTGTATTATTGAATAAATTAACATTTACCTTAATATCTTCTACAACTTGATATTTTTATTTCTTTTTTAAATATGAATTAACAACAGCGAGAGCAGCGACGTGTTGGCAACGGCAGGTAAGAAATAGTTTACACTTAAAATATTATTTAACCTCGTTTTTTAGTATATTATTTGTAAATTAAACTGTGCCTATCTAAATGTTTAAATATTTAAGCAGCCCCGATGGCAACATATCTCATTTTTACAGTTTAAAATATCAGCGGAAAATATCGCGAGTAGGCCGTAATGGTACTGTATTGTTTTATCGAGCGAGAAAGCAATTGAAAAACTGTCTGCTCTGACGAGGCTTGTCGCAATCTTATTCTTTCTTCGTTTCTTTCACACTCGGGAAATTCCACTTCGCTAGTAACCAAAGAAATTATACATGTTTTCAATTGTAGCATATTTCGTGCTTAGTACAGCAAAATAATGATTTTTGAATTTCTAATTTACATCTTAAAAGAGATTTTAATGTTTGAATACGTATTTTAATATATTTAGATATGATGGCTGGGCAGTTACCTAGTGAAGTTGGCAGACGTGACGAGCCATGACTTGGCGTGTTGTTTTTTGTCAAACGAAGCGTACATTATACTTACACCGAAAAATACTTCAAATTACCACGTTGTGTTTTTTAAACCTACCTAAGCAAGTTACGATGTTGTGATAAATCTGTGTTTCCACGGCAGTAATAAATATACTGTGACGCGTGTGTTTCGTTAATCATTGCGTCTGTAAAATGGCGTGCCTTTGTGCATCGTGGTCGATACGCTGGCCCTGTGTGTGCGTGATTTCAAATATTTGATTAGCACTATTTATATGTTTTAAATGTGAACTTTTTATGACGAAGTTATTTATATTCACGTTTTTTTATTTATCACAATGTTGTACCTTAGCCCTGAGTGTTTGAAACACAGTCGTGTAACGTAATTTACCACAAATTCCAACAAAATAACCAAGCCCAGCCCCAATAAATATGAATAAAAAACTTAATACACAGTAAGTAGCAATACATATAAATATGAGTGGAATAAAAGTTACGGTAGGCTTATTTGAGTTCACCGCTATATTTTAAGTTTCTATAACAAAAAATGAGCGATAGAAGTTGCGTGCTTCCTTCGTTATTCGAACTGAGGCCGTCCTTTTAATGAAATTACTCAACACATATCAATAACAAAAAGTTAAATACTACAGTTCAAAACCCCGCAGTTGTAACAGTTTTTAACACAGTCGCTGCAAAATATTAATGTGCATTACCTGTAATGTGCTATGTCGGGGAAAACAAATATGTTAATGTAACGTAACCGTAAGAACGATCGTTAATTGAGGCATTTTTAAAACGTCATAAAGCTGAACTAAATATGTTATAGGTCTAAACTGTGAATATTCGTACGGAATGGTTTTTGAAATAGACCTAAGACAGAATTCTTTTTTCAAAGGCTGTAAACAGCAAACAACACATTTGAAGTAGAAGTCACATTTCAATGTTTATTTTTAAGCGTGGCGAAAGTATACGAACACATGTACACACACAATGGCATTTAACATTGATTTTGACAGATGCTACATGGTAATGTTTGTTTACATTTGGCGGAAGGGTACGAAACGGGCCTGCAAGTAAATATTTTGCAGGGTTCCGAGAAAGTTGCTTCCAATGGGGAATGGACTATAGGCTTGTCTGCTTATATCCCGGACGTTGGGTTGTTGGGGGGTGGGGGGAGAAAGCTTTCCCACACTTGAAACACTGCCTTCAGCTGTTGTGCACGTTGGCTTAGACGCCTCCAACGCGCAAGCTCCTAAAATGCTCGGTTTCACCTTATTATGCAGAAATTCTTCGTTTTCGTGTCAGCACTTCGGTTGCAGATGTATTATTGGTAATGTTTGGTTATAGGAAACTTACAATTTACTAGTTATTTAGTACTTTTGTATCTAAATTTCACTCTGTATCATATTTCCTGCTTGCAAAAAGGCAGGCACTTCGGGTAAAATATTAATATGTCCCCGACTTTTTACAACAAGCCGGCAACACACAATTAAAACTATGCATAAAAATATTAAACTCAAAATGTAAATTTTATATAACCGTACATTGTTAGTAATTACTATGAATCCGAAATTACGACGCGAAAACCAAGCATTTCTGCAAATGGGGATGAAGTCCAGCCTTAGGGCCGACTGTTGCGCACTCAGAACTTGTCTCGTCGCGTTTACGCACGACATGCTTAACTTCCGTCAGTATATCCTTCGGCGACTCGCCGAAACGTGACTAAGCGGTGATCCTGTATGTTTATAGCACGATAATAAAGATAAACTTATGGTCCGTGTCTAAAGACAGCGCTTAAGTTTTTGTGTAAAAAATTTAGCAGCTGAAACAGTTTCTGAAAACACCTAGTTTAACTATAGACTATTCACGTTAAAGTGAGCACTTTTGACCGCCTTCTCATTTGGTGTAGCCTTGAATGTTAACTTTCGAGTGCTGTGGAATATATACACTGTGTTTATTACTTAAATTATTATTGTTTTTTTAATTTTTTTTATATTTTTTATTAATTTATTTAAAAGGATGAAAAGTGGCTGAAAGGAAAAAGTAACTAGAGCCTCAAAAGTTGCTCACTTTACCGTGAACAGCCTTTACGTGTTTTCACGCCTGAGAAAATGATCCTTGAAGTAGAAATTAGAACTTGAAATTTGTCTTTTGCGAATGTAACGTTTTCTTATAAAAACGATTTTCGTATTTAGACGCTGCTACAAAATATCCAGCCGTTTTTGAACTGTGTATTTTCTACTAAACCTCCGCAGTGTACTTCATGCGCTAACCAGGCGGTACTATCAACTGAAAGTCATTGTTCAGGAGCGCTACGGGAAATTGCCAAACATTCACATCCAAACAACTTGCGTAGATAATTTTTCCGCAAAAGCGCGTGTAATATAAAATATTTAATGATTGTTTTGCTATATAGTAAAACTCTAAATGCTCCATATAGAGATATTGTTTGCTAGAAATATGTTTTTTGTCGTCTTCAAATGTTGTGTACAAGCAGAATTTGCCCTTGTTATGCTATGTACAGAATGTTCGCAGATATGTGGGAAGTATTCCGGGAGTAGCTAGTACACCCCCAAATAACATAATGTTCTTGTGAACATACTGTACGTCCTAAAGTCAATTTCTTCCAAATTTGCACGACACGTATTAGTAGTATAGGTTGTTCACGGTAAAATGAGCACTTTTGAAAGCCCTGCTTAAGATCTCCTTGAATGCACGTAGCTTCTTCTTCCGCCTTATGTAAAATTAACATTGCCGCTGGCCTCGTCACTATTCAAGTGAAACTGTAGAATTATCAGGAAAGTAAATAATTAAAAAGTTAACTCATTTTTACACTTCTATGCATTTAAAAAGCAGAATAGAAAATAAAAAAGTGGTTACCCAACACTTTTTATTCGACGTTAAGATATGGAACTACTTTCCATTGTTAGTTACCATTTTTACTGGGTGCATGTCACTCAGTGCGCCCGTTAAAATATACCAGGTAGGAGCAGTGACTTTTTTTTCTGAAGTTGATTTCAAAAGTGCTCACTTTACCGTGAGAAGGCTTTAGTCGATCTTTTACGAGATGTGCGTGTTAATGTGATTAGCTGGAGTGGCGCGAATGTTATCATCGGACCTCTCCCATTGCACTGTTGACAGCCGACTCACGTCGAATGCCATGCGCTTAGAAGCGCGGATCTCAGTTCACTGGACTATTACCTGCGCGGCATTTCAAGACTATTGTTTATGCAACTCCATTTGCGGAAGTAACAGTGCTTCGCCGCAGAAAGTGGAACAAGGTTGCTAGCAGATACTATGTGCAATTCCTGGAATATTTGAAGGTGCCAGACAATGACGCGGCGTGCATTCAGGCACAAGGTAGACCATTTGAGTACTACTTGTAGAGTGACGTATAACTTTCCGTGCACGAACATGGCTACAGTTACTCGAACTTGAATGGGTTAGGAAGACTATTACGAATACATCCACTAAAGGCTGTTCACGATAAAGGGAGCACTTTAGAAATGAACCTTAAAAAGAAGTCACTGTTCCTGCATGCATATATTTTTGTGTGCGCACCAAGTTATATCCATTCGCCCAGCAAAGTTGCTAACGATGGATGGAAAGTGGTTTCATATATTAACATCGAATAGAAAGGGTTAGGTAACCATTTGTTATAACTTAATTAAAACTATTTCTTTGGCTTTCTGGTTTTTTAATGCATCCAAGTTTAAAAATGGGCAGATTCGTAAAGTATTTACTTTCTTAATAATTTCACAGTTGGATTTGACCGACGCATGAATAAAGTGATGAGTTCTACGGCAATGTTAATTTTACGTAAGGCGGAAGAATACACAACTTGTATACAAGTAGATCTTGAGCAGGGCTTTCAGAAGTGCTCATTTTCCCGTGAACAGCCTATACAACTTTGGAAGGTCTTTAACTCGGAAAAGTTACTTTAACCATACAATGGAAATTAAAATTATTGTAGTAATATTTTTACACAATTTCATATTGGTTGATAAGAACTCTTGTTCAAAAAAGTCTGTGGGGATAGGCGAGATTTAGGCCTACAACATCCATATCCCTTACCCCGTCGCTACGTATCTGCTCGCCCAGATCTGCTCATGTGGCAAGGAGCTCGGAAATCCATTGGTTCGGAGCCCACTAGATAGTTGGAGATTTCGCCTTCTTTGGTTTTTCTCTACGTAAACTTGACTCGCAAAACACAATTATTGTCCATTTCATATAAGTGGTCTCAAATTTGACAGTTCTAGGAAAGTAGTGCCAATGGCATCTGGGTGGCTATGTATTCTTCCACCACAGCCGAACTGTCATTGGAGGTGACTGTCAGTACTTGTAAAAAAAACACCATTGGACTGTCAGTATTTGTAAACAAACACCACGTGACTGCCTGTTTTTGTAAACAAACTGCATGTGCCTCCTCCCAAATGACTTTTAGAAGCTATGAAGGGCTGTTCAAACAGTTCCAGGTTAGCAGCAATCAGCAATACCTTTTTTTTAGTTTGTAAATATTTTATGTAAATGACTAACAGCCCATGTAATAAGTCTATAAGTTGATTTTTTTTTTTTTTTCAAGAAATTTGTAACCGGGATGCAGGAAAATGAAATTTTGATTGTCAAATGAATAAGATATTTTACTATTTTTGAATACACTCTAAATATATTAATGACAACTAATCTTGTCACATTTACCTGAAGTTCTTGTAAACATAAAAATTTAGCATGGTTTTCACGAACACCAAATACCAAGATTCCCCCCCCCCCAACCCAGGAATGCACAAATACCGAAATACTGCCTTCCCCCCCTTTTTTTTTTTCCAAAACCTTCTTTTGAAAGACATTATACAGTCTTACATACAGGCTATGCTTACTATTGCATTAAAAGGACGTAACTCAGCTTTGTGGTTTGATATGACAACAAACTCTGTACAGCCTGATGCTTTTATGGTGGTTATAATTATCATAATGTTAAAGTATGTAGGTAGCCGAAATAATATTTAAGCAAATATTACTTAATTTCAGTCATTTTAATAACTCTCATTTAGTAACTCAAATGTTAAGTATTGCGGGTCTATATACAAAATACTTTAATAACTTTTCTCAACTACCTACGTGTTAGGATTGTCATGCTATGAATAAAAACTTATTTCTGACTAACTCAGTGTTGATTTTTACACTGAAGCCCAGTCGCACAACTTCCCTCCTCAAAATTGTGAATACAGCCCTAGGCTTAATCGGGTACCTAATGAAAAACTGTATTTCAGTTCAGAGATGTTACAAAGCGCTCTAGAGGAGCAGATGCGACCTACAGCAACAATATATTAAACGGACATGTTACTTACACACTAAAAAGATGCTCCACCTACCCAAGATCGAAGAGATCATTAAGTTCATTTTCCTTAGCGATACATTTTGGAATGTCGTAGTTCCTGTTGATGCATTAGACACTTCTTTATGATGTTGGAGCACCTTCCTTGGGTGCTTAAATTGAAAGCATTTTGTTTTATAAGCATGCTGTAATTTACTTGATATCAAAAAGTTGTCTTTCCGATGTAAATTCTGTTTATGTGGATTATTCTTCCCTTACTCACAATATTCTTAACAACGTATGTTAAAAACAAATGAGCGCTTTTTATTTGCAAAACAAAAATGCTCAAAACATTTATGAAAGACCCCAACGTTGAAACCTACATGCCATTGTTACTTTCAAATACAGCCTTTAAAAACAAGAAAAACCTTGAAATCTATTTGCTAACAAGTATCCCTGCGCAACAAGCTTGACAAATTTTATATACGTTCTAAAAATAGTGATACAACTTACAAGTTTGTATGGCCAGTAAGCTTTACAACCAGTGTATTAAAAACCAGTGTGTTAAGAGTTTCAATCAATAATAACACAGAGAAATGTTCATAGCAATGAAATGTGGGCCCAATTAGGTATCATCTTTGTTTTATTTCGAAGGAAAAAAGGAAAAAAAAAAAAGGGGGGGGGGGGTCTTTGGTTTATCGTCTTTCGTGAGACGGATTATTTTGATGTTCTTAGGTTTGTTCGAGCGACCTGAGCTTGCTACGACTTCTGCTCTTTTTTTCCTTGTTTCATTTTGAGCGTTCGTTTGACCGGAAGTTAGTTTTTTTTTGTTCGAGCGTCAGGAGCACTGCTCCTTTTCTCACAAAGAGCATGGACTTCCTGCTCTTGCTATCGAGGAAGAGCAGAGGAGCTGCGAGATCGAGAGAAAGGGAAAAAGGCGAAAAATTTGTATGTTTATAGTCTGGACTACGAGATAGTGCTAGTTTTGGTTCAAAATCTTTCCTGTCACGTTTATTTATTTAAGAATATGCTTGGCCATCCTAGGAGAACTGCTGTAGGGCATGTAAATGTAATTGTAGATAATGATGAAAATATTACGTTCATCCTTGAAGGCAAGTGTTAAAATGACATTCGCAGTGATTATTAAATACTTGTCATTACCAATCACAGGCCACTTTAATGAGCCAATCAATAAAACTGACTCTGAATTGTCCCTAATAACCAATAACATTGGCAATAACTTAGTTTTTGTTTTATCAGGCGCCGTCAAGGTTAGGGTTATGTCGAAATTACGACTGTCATAGCATAACCCATTTTACAGTATTTGATGCTAGTAGGGTTACCAAGCATCCTCTTTTAACCGGACATGCCCCTTTTTTTCCGCCTCGAAACTGTCCGTCGCCCTACAATGCCATTCTCAATCAAGTTGAAAATTACAGATTGACGATGTTGTGATCAGCTGATTAGTAGTAAACAGTTCCGTGACGTTTGGCGTTCGGTTGGTAGCAGAAAAGAGCAGTGCGCTTTTTGCTCTTTCCTGCTCTCAAAAATTCTCAACTTGCTCTCGAGAGTAAAAAGCTCAGGTCGCCCGAACAAACCTCTTATGAGAGAGTGGCATTTTGCTCGTATGGAAATAACATTTAAATTATTTAACTTCGAAAATTATAACTTTAATGAAAATATAAAACGCGCTACATACGTCCTGTTCGTATTCATACAGATGCAGCAATATATACACGCACACACTTTGACCGAAGTTAACCTTACACTCGAATTTACGATGTAGACAAACAAATATTATTCACTCACTACAAAAGTGTGGAAAGTGCGACATTTTTCAGGCCACGTGCATTTCAATAATTACATTAACGGTTTACAAATACATTTACAAAACACGCAAACTTACTGTTGTAACCTGTTTTTCTTTGGCAATCCTTGCGAGTTTACTTTACTAAAATCACGTTTGTTCGTCGTTAGCATTAAATAATTTATTTGCACAATCATTCAGTAAACTCAACACTGCGCATGTTTCATGATACAAACAAACTTGGATTTAAATACGTAAATTATATTCGTGTCACATCATTGTGAAAGGCGGTTAGAAAAATGGCGAAACGAGCAGTTTTAACGACGTGCCGATTAATATTACATTTCACTCAACAAAACGCACTACAACGGTACCTACAACGAACTATGTTTGAAAAAGCAAATAAAAACTAATTAACTACCGATTAAATACTCCGACAACACCAATAAGATAGATATTCGTATAATAAACTCGATGAGAAAAAAGCGCACGCACAACGGCCTTCACCGGGCAGGAATACTGGAAAATAAACATGGCTAGCCATTGGCTGGAAACGTTTATTGTTCGTATGTGTCGACATACGAACAATAAATACATAAATGCTAAACATGTTTTTAAAGTACCGTTACCAATAGCCAAGAAAATGTAATATTGCTTTAGAAACATAATTGAAACCATAAATGTTGTAAGTATAATTAAGATTTCAAATTACAACTTTTAGTTCCGAGTACTATTTTCTTTCAAAGCCATCATCAATTTAGCCAACCTAACAACACTGATCCCGCAGCAGTTCGTCAGCTGATACAATACTGTAGGAGCGAGAGCGTTTACTGTGTACACAATGTGTAGGTTGGTCACATTGTCAAATTTGAGACCACTGATATGAAATTGACAATACAACTTTTTTTTTTTGTTATGCAGCCTTGTGTCTATCTTAATCTTTTTAAAATTTACATAACATGAATTGGTGGTTTGCATCCAAAGTTACAGGTCTTGGAACATAAATATAACTTTTTTTTTTTTCGTATGAACTTAAATTGATAGTGATGCCATCTTTTAAAAGGTTTCGTGGTGGTAATTGTGACACGAAGCGTAACATTCTGTTGTTATAAGTTAAATGGCATACTGCGGTTTTGTATAGAAAATATTTGAACACCCAACTTAAAATGGTAACTTAAAATGCGAATAAAATAACTAAAAAAATTTTGTGTGTTCACACATTGCTTTGAAGCATGTTTGTCTGTGCCATAGTAAAGAATTAACTAAATTTTCATTTAATAACGTCTGTTTTGCCTGTAAGTACTTGGAAAAAAAGTGTTAAACCAGAATGTTAACAGAATATTGTATTTTGGTCAGCTTATTTTTTATCACTGGAATGTGTTTATGGTTACAGTACATCACACACTCACATTTATTAAATGTAACTTGGAACTTTGGTGGGGATGGATTTCTTGAGTCGGGTTTTCTGACGGCTTCGTACAATAGGTGGGACCCTGCAACGTCAACAGCTTCTGACTTGTTGGTGCTCAATTGCCGAGTCATTCTGTTGTAACTTACTTCGTGTTGATATTGGCCCGGTATTCCTCCGTCACAAAGCGAGATAGATGCCTTGGCAAACGCGATCATTTAAGAGCTGATTTCTTGTTGCCCAGATAACGATCACTGGGATTTGATGGCAACGAGCGCTTGGGCCATGTAAACATGTTTGGTAAAATATTTTTTCTCCTTTCAAAAAATTTCATTGCTTCGATCAGTACCCCCCAATGATTGGACCGGTAGTTTAACCAACGGCCTGGATCAGACCTGAGGCCGGGGAAAGTAGTGAATGGTCCATGTCTGGCAGGTTTTTGGTGGGTCACGTAGTAGACACTTCGTTACTTTGGAAGACAACTCGCTCCACTGTCGACGAACTTAATCAATTTAAATATAAGTGAGTATGGCGGAAGGCATGCACCATATTCAGTTAATTAATAATGATATGGTCTGTTCACGGTAAAGTGAGCACTTTTGAGGCCCTAGTTATTTTATTTCAGCCATTCGTTACCCTTTGACCGCCTTTTAAAATAAATATTGCAGTGCGAGTAATAAACATAGCGTGGATATTGCTCCGCACTTGAAAGTTAACGTCTAAGACTAAAATAAAATACATTTATCGACTATTGTTCCAAATGAGACAGCTTTCAAAAGTGCTCACTTTACCGTGAACAGTCTATACCTTACTTATCCTGGTTTAAAGGCATTCTTGTTTGGGAATAATGCATATTTGGAACATGGTGTTATCTAACTGTAGTTACATATTAACAACTTGTATTGAAGTCTTAAGGCAGAGGTCGTCAAGGCGCTTATGTAGTATCGCAGTGCTGTTACTTAATTTAGCTGTCCACTATTGTTACCAGTCGCGTATTTATACAGGACGATTTTCAATTAGACCGAGAAACGTCGGGAGATGATTCTTCATGAAAAAGTAAAAGGAAAACATATGTGACACTATACCTAAATCGAATATTAAGGGAGATATGAGCCCTTAAAAGAAGAGATTTTAAACCGCATTTTTGCAAACTATCGGCTCTTACGTTGAAGATCCCGATAACAAACAATAATTATTCGAGAGTGAAATTGTATTTTACTTAGTTACCGATATTTTGCAAAAAAAAAAAAAATACGGTTTAAAACCTCGTTTTTTAAGGTCTCATACCTCCGTTAATATTTCGTTTAGGTATAAAGTGTCACATATGTTTTCCTTTTACTTTTTCATGCAGAATAACCTCCCGAAGTTTGTCGGTCTAATTACGAATCATACTGTATATTTGACTACAACATTGGTGCATTGACATCCCTGCACTGTAGCTTAGGAGTTGTCCTGTCAATTGGCGTAGCCTACTTTAGCGTGGCCTACCCGATTCCACTGTTTTAGAAGTTTTGGTTTTGTATCTTGGAAAATGCATCGTTTTTACGGAAAGGCATACTGTAGCGGTGTTGGTGTGAACTACAGCATTGGTACATGGTCGAGACCCAATTATTGTTCGTATAGAGTATGGTACTTATTATTTACTACGCGTATAGTTTTCTCCTCAATAGTTGACGAACTTGCATTAAGAAATCCGGAAGAGATTTTGATGATCAGTGTGTGACATGGCACAGTGCACAGGAGGGCAACAGTGGCTTCGAGCAGCATTTTCATAAACCTGTGATCGCCTGAGCATATTCATTACAGGATGTGATTTATTAATTTATTTCAAATTACAACCACGAATGACTCTTCTCGTAGCAACAATGGATGGGTGTAGGTTAAAATGATTCGCATTGTGTTACCGTTACGACTGATGTTTCAAACCGGAGTAAAAAAAATGGTCTGGTTTATGGGATACAAGCCTGTTGGTATTAAATGACCAGGCTGGTGAAATAACATTGTTACAACGTACTTATAATTGAAATACTCAAAGCGAATGACATTTAAAATGCTATCATAGTTTCCTGTGCAGATAACACGAACACTAATGTTGACGGACCAGCGCGTACAGGCAAACACATTGTTTTCAGTAAACAGCAAGACACAAAAGGGTGGTCCGGTATTGGTGCAGGATGTACTGCGTGTATTTTACTCAGTTCCATTAAAACTGCAGCTGACCGCTTGCCGATTGATTTGGTGTGTGTTTTACGTAAACCGTATTGTCATTTCAAAGTAAATACAGGTCGTGTAAAATCGCCTAGAGAATTCAGCACATTTGTTGATGTGAGGCCTAAATAGTTGTCTGTTACAGTCGTACAAAATTGTTAACCTTGACGTTTGTAATAAAGAGTGCCGTAATTACTTGAACCATTGCAAATGTTATGTTTAAGCTAAAAATAATGCACGGCAATACGGAAGGCCGTTGTGTGTTATTGCTCTATCGGTCATCTACATTCCATGAAGTGACACGTGAAAGTGAAAGCAAGCAGGTTCCAGTTGTGAAGTGTGTAATATCCTGACTTAGTTCCACTCCGCTGTACTGGAGAAAAAAATAATCAGTACGTATCATATATTGTACGAGCTGCCATGACAAAGCTCGAGTCAGATGCACATACACAGAAAACCTCCGTAAAACCTTTCGTGGATTTTACGATTAATACTTCTAGTGAATTTTACAATAAAGCCTTTGTTAAATTTACCATTACAATTGCCAAATATCTTAAAAGTGACACCAGCATTCATTTTTTGTTGTGTCCTTTTAAATATAGTTCTTGTTTGGAATGACGTAAAAAAATTGAGAAGTTTATTACAGAACTTTCTTGTAAATTACAGTTAATGACTATCAAGTGTTAATGAGTTCTGTATTTGCAATGTTCGTCATAGAGTAATCAGTTAGGCCTAACTGATTGAAACTGAACTCACAAGTCCGGTATGTCGTTGGGTGGGAATGTTCAAGCACTTTTCGTCGGCGTAAATACTATTCAAAATCATTGGTGCGACAATGGAATTAATGCTTAATAGAAAAAAGCTTTTTCCTCTTTGATTAATTAGATGACTGTTGTGAATGTTGCCCCCATATACACATACACATTTAGAGCAATGGTCATAATCAAAACATTATTATTTTTTTAAACTGTGTGTAGTTCTTCTCAGTGCCGAAATAAAACAAACCACTGCTAAAGAAAACTCGTTCCTCAAGATACTACAGCCTTGAACCAAACGTGTAAATTGGTTTTAACGAAGTGTCGTCGGTTTAATTAAGTAAACCCAATTAACACAGAATGGTACATATATGTGTTTATTTATTTACTACAAAAATTAACATACCAAACCACCTTATAATGTAACGTGGATGAAAAATCTTTTTTTTTTTTGGCGATATTATTAACATTCCGTGAGAAATCCTTACTGCAAATAATACATATTCGGCATACCGTAAATACGAACATCTTTCATGCAGAGTAGCCCAAAAAGGTATTGGCACACACAGCATAACAGGACCCTTCGCTAGTATACACATTTTAATATTTAACATTCATACTTTTAACATTTATAATAGCTTGCAGACACAGTGATATACTGTTGATAAAATTCCGTGACACTGCTGGGGTGATTTAAGACCATTTATCCAGGAGTACTCTCAAGTTATTTTTTTCCCGAACTACTTTTCTGATTTGTGCGTCGAAGTGCACGCACACAGATGCTCGGTTGGGCTCAAATAGGGACCATGTGCAGGGACACAGACCATTTATGGGGCGTTGTAACTCTTTGAGTTTTCACAGCGGTGTGTTCCGGGTCTTTGTCCTGGAAATGAAAAACCCATCAGGACCCTATTTCGGCGGACTATCGAGTCATATACCTTGGATTACGGCTATATTTCCAACCCCAGAGTTTGCCATTCATGCCCAAACCCTTACAGCACCTCCACGTTCAACAGGTGGAAGAATGTGTCGGATTGGACTTGTGTGTCAGGCTTCGGCCGCACTTTCTTCGTTCCTTCTTGGCCGAACAAAGTAAATTTCGATTCACCCGAAAAATAGCAGTGTTCCAGAACTGTTTAAGCAATTTATTCTGTACTTTTGTAGGGCTCCTTGTGCACAAGATTGACGATTTATGCATACCCATGGTTTGTAAACATCCTCGGACTTCTAGATCGACGCTTATTTTCCAAGTTGCACCAGTCTCCTTGTATTTGTTCCCTACTGTACTGTAGCTTACAAAACGCTCTTCTTCAACCTTGCCGTAGTTGTTTACCTTGGGAATGGAGCAACACTGTTCTGTCACGTAAAGGCACTGAATGTTCCTTCTGTTTCGAATTCCCTGCCGCATAACACTAGGCCCTTCATCTGTAGACAACCACCCGTGGGTACTGCGTTAGATGGCCTTGGATGTAACATACTATAACGATATATAGACACCATTTTCTGTGCCAACTTTTTTTGTTGTTCAGAAACTGGGCGTGTGTCTGTTATAATGTATTATCATTTTTGTTATAGACGGAAAATGTTTACAGCAATATCTTTTTATGTTTTGCTAGTACACAATGAAATATTACGAATGTCAGTGCTAAGGATAACGAACCGCAAACACAGGAAAATCGTTACCACCAAGGCGAACATGATTCAATCTCCGGCCGGATTTTCCCAAGTGGGAATCGTGCCGGACGATGCCGTTGGTCTGCGGGTTTTCTCGGGGATCGCTCGTTTCCCCCGCCCTTTCATCCCGCAGCTCCATGCTCACCTCAATCACCCTTATCGGCTCTCAAGACGTCGCTGTTAAGAGCCGCCCAAATCTCTTCGCTCACTCATTCATGGAATGGAGAGATTCGGGCGGCTCTTAAGAGTTGGTTGTACCCCCGCATTTTTTGTGAAATAGCTGTTTGTGCGAATACGCGTATCTCGGTAAATAAATGTTCTGCAACTACGACTTTTTGTCAAAAAAAAAACATATTATCTGTGCCTCTATATTTTTATTTTTGTCATATTAAGTGCATTCTTGGAGGAGAAAAAATCGTGGAAATGGGTGAAATATCACATTTTTAAAGCTTGCCTATGCATTTTCCTTACGTGGCAAGAGAAAAATACAAAGATACGGGTATAGTTTAATCTGCGGGCTTTCAACCGTGTAATAAAAACCCCTATGGTGCAGATCTAATTTACACAGTAAAGCGTTACGACGAGAACACTGCACGCCTTGCGCGTAGGAGGAGCGATGAGGCACTAGGCGTGCGTAGTGTCGTCAGTCCCGCTCCCTCGCACCTGGACCTTGACCGCAGGGGTCCATCCCCACTCTGAGGGAGTTTGAGTCTCCACCATCTAAGATTTACGGAGTTTTCTTCATAACTTGCGTCACATATTTTATATTTTATTTTAGACGTCGACAAGGCATAAGGCATTGTTTCGCACATGTTCTAAGAAATGTATTACTAAAGGCTGTTCACGATAATGTGAGCACTTCTGAAATCAACTTTAGATAAATGTCGCTGGCCCTGCCTGCATATATTTAAACGGGCGTACTGAGTGACATGCGCCCAGAAAAGTTGGTAACGATGGATGGAAAGTAGTTTCATATTTCAACGGCGAATAGAGTGTTAGGTAACCATTTGTGATAACTTAAATAATTATTTTTTTCGTTTTCTGTTTTTTTTTTTTTTTTTTTTTTTTTTTTTCACGTATCGAAATGTGAAAATTACCATATTTCTAAAATATTTACTTTTCTAACAGTTTCATCTGACCGACGCAAGAATTAAGTGATTATGCCCTTGGCAATGTTAATTTTACATTAGGCGGAATAATACACACCGTGCAAACAAGTAGCTCTTAATCAGTGCTTTCAGAAGTGCTCATTTTACTGTGAACATCCTATAGATTAATGTTGTTGGTATATAATTTCTGTAACCACTCTCAAGAAAAAATTAATTCTTGCCGGCAGTCGCTAGTAAAATATTAATAAATGCCGTAGATTTGTAACTGTTTGACAAAGCTTACCATTATGCATGCCATGTCGTTTGAAAGATTTCGTTGAAGATTGTTAAATTGAACTTATGTCGAAAGTAGTAAAAATTCAAGATGGTGGTGCCTGATCCCTCTTAACATCGGGGTCTTGAGAGCCGAACCTACCTTCATCAACGATCACAATACAGCTTAGCAGCGACCTCACCGGAACGTCGTGTACACCAGACTTTTTTCTCCTCCAAACTTTCTCCGTATAACCCCCTTCCTTCGGCACACGTGCACGAGGTGAGATGTTCAAGGTCACAATTTCACTCGCTTTTTTATTTGATACTAAACAGCACTAACTTCTAACTCCAGTGAAACGTATGAACGAACACCCGAGTCTCGTGGCATTCCCTAGTAATTTCTTTAGGTTGGACGAAATGAAACCTGCTTGCTCGCCCAAAAGTTCATTTTACTGCTTGCTGGCGCGACGTTGCCACGAAACTCCCTCATGACGCAACTCGGCAACTTTCGCGAAAAAGAAGTCTTGTGTACCATCATATGCGTAAACATTTTCGACTCATCAGACGTTCTCTATAACTTTACGAAAATGTTACTTTGTATATGCGTGGATAGCAAATCAAGCGTACGGGTGGTATGCGTAGTTAAATTGATTTATTGAGTTAATACGTAAGAAATCGTCTATAGTCTATTCGCGGTTTCTTCAAAATTTTTAAATCAAACCTTTGAAAAATCACATTTCCTTAATGTGTCTTGTCTCCAAACGTTTTATATTTGTATTAACATAAAATACTTTACTTTTGGTTTAATAAAGATTTAATTTAAATTTGATTTATAAATTATATTATATTTCATTCATAATCAATACGATTAAACCAGTGAGAGAACATGTGTGTTGGTGCCTTGGAAGAAAGAGTTTTTATGCTAAATAGTATTACACTGAGTGCGCACGAATAAGGTGCGTTGTCCCTTTGGTGTTCTAGACTCTGTTAAACTTTGTTTACATGAGGCGGAAGAATATCCTGGAAGTAGAGATATAGCAGGGCTTCAGGCAAGTGTGAAGTAATATTGGATGGACTACAATCACGATGCTTGAAACGGCGTATGTACAGATACTTAATATATTATTCGGTCGGATGTGTGTATGTAAGTTGCAAGCGAATATTGTCATTGCTGGACGCATACGTGACGCAACTATAGAAAGGAATGTTTGATGTGCAGTATTGCATTAGCGGCCCATAATATAAACGAAAAATGATGGTGCGTAGCCATTTTACACGCTTTTATTTTACTTGTATGTATGGTGTCTTTCCGGCTCTCACAGTTTGCCTTGTCTAACAATTTACGCGGAAACGGCGAGGATGGTGAGAATGGGCCTAGGGGGATCGATAGTCTCCCTTCGGGAAAGGGACGAGTTAGGTTAGTTAACCTCGCCTCCCCCGCCCCCTCATATTCCTCTGGGGGGAGGTTTGTGCCCGAAATTAAATTTCGTGTTTACGCGAAAACAGTGAATAGGGTGAAAATGGGCCTAGTGGCTAATCCATAGTGCCCCTTGGGGAAAGGGGCGAGTTAGGGTAGCCCCCCCCCCCTCAATTTTCAATAAGTGAGGAGGGTTGTTTGTATCCGAAATTAAGGTTCCTGTTTACGCAAGTATTCGCACGTAGTCGCATGTAATCGCACATAGTCGCAAGAAGTATCCGCATGTCGTCCCAAGTAATCTCATGTCGTCCCAAGTAATCGCACGTAGTTGCAAGTTGTCGCAATACTATTTTGTACCTTTATCTGCTTCACCAATGGTCTTAAGTCAGTAAGTCTTAAGTCTCAATAAATTTACCATTTATCTAATCGTAACAGCATGTATATACCGATACTTTTTTTAGTCATTTTAGACTCAAGTTTTTTTTAAATCTCTGTTCGCCAGGTTACATCCCGAGGTGTTGAAGAGGTCACCAATATTTAACTGCACATTTTTAGTATTTTTATCCTCAGTAATTATTATTGTTATCATATTATAGGCTATTAAGACTGTAACGGACGACTCTGGGAATGTATAAATAGTCTACCTTTATAATAATAATAATAAAAAAATGGTGTTACTAAAAAGTGGAAAATAAATTAACTGTAAAAAACCTTTTAAAAACAAACTTATTTACATATGCATTAAAAAGAGTATAATACTTATAGTTGTAGTTACATAATGTGTATAACTTGTAAGACGTGGACGAACAGCAGTAATAAACTGTACTAAACATTAAAATTTTTGTATAAATTTGTGGAACGACTACAGGAGCTGTTTTCTCCACAAATACATCTTATAGCGGTTGTAGGCATTGCTTCCAGGAGACTTTGTGAAACGTCCGAGGTTCTGCAACTGGGTGTTGAAGCGGTGTGCTGAAGATAAGTTCTTAACACTGGTCCTCTTTACTGATGAACGGGTGGTAGTGGGGTGTATAGCAATCGCAGCAGTCATTGCATGGGCCGCTGAAAACCCAAGTTTTAGCATTTTTGAAGCCATTAAGTGAATATCTGCGAATGTGGGCTGACGGCAGTGACCGTGTAAATGGTTAACATTTATTCTCTGCTCGTTTTAGTGTTACCTTAGCTTTTTATAGAGTTGTAGCTTAAGTATGTGACTTTGGATGAAGTCAGGCGATTTGATTATTATTGGACGTGACCGCACCTCATTTCGCTATTGTGGTTCATCAACGCGATGCATGGTCCCCGAACTTTTGGATTGGCAGAGGGGGGCCGGGCCTTTTGCATGGCCACAACAGTAGAATACTTTGGGGTTCGAACTTATGGGATAGTGAGAAAGGACTCGGGATTGTGACGTCACAGCGCGCGACAGTCTTCTTGTGTAGGCCACGCTGGGCGAGTGTGAGCTTGACCAGTGGTGATTAATCTTGATCGGCTTGACCTTGGAATAACATAAAAAAAAACTGCGAGTTGTTTGAAAGATTCTTGTAATGGGGGTGAATGATAAAGTTAAATGTTTAGAATATACTCCATTGCTATAGGCCTACTATGTGGTCAGAGAAAACCAATTCTGAGACATGAAACAAACAGGAAAAACGAGCCAAGAGTGGCTGTAGTCAAAATTCTATATACATAAAACGTATAATAAATTCCACAAGGAATTTGGTCAGATTTATAACAAAATTGAAAAACAAAAAATAGAATTACAAAACGAATTATCAAACTGAAAAAACTAAGGACAACACAACGATGACGACAGACGAACAGTTGGTTTCAGTCCACTTAAAGACGGGAGCAGATGTCTGCTCCCGAAACGTGCCTACGTTCTCTTAAGAAATTCCACTTGTTCATCTGTGTCGTCATCGTTGTGTTCCTTTGTTTTTTTTTTGTTTGATAATTTGTTCTGTAATGCTATTTTTTTTTGTTTTTCTGTTACAAATGTGACACAATTTCTCGTGGGGCTTATTGTAAGTTTTATTTATACAGGATGAGGCACCTACAACAGGCCACCTGAATAACACTGCCACTTTCAGTGGTAGAAGAAAATGTTTCAGACAAAAGTTGCTGGGGTCCAAAGCGCTAATAACTTGATAATGATAATTTCCCCTTACGTGGGAGGGTAAAGACGATACAAAGGCCAACTTAGTTACTTTAAATGGAATGATGATTTCTATTACCACCCTTCGACAGTGCATATGAAGATGTAGGTAATAAATACGATGACCATTGCCACAATTATTGGAAGACATCCCACTGGGTACCGTGTGGTACTAATACGACGGGTGTTCCGCTCATTCTGCACAGAGAATTACAATGGTTCTTAACAGTACTTTCGGTGGTCGTTGGGTCGGTCGGTCTGGAAACATGAAATGGCCCGCACGTTCCCCAGACTTAACGCCAATTTTTATCTGTGGGGAACATTAAAGCAACAGGTCTACAAAACCCACCGACGAATCCCGAAGACATGAAAGGCCGTATAACACAAGCTTGTTCTGCAATAAGTCCAGATGAGATTCGACGTGCCATATTTTCCGCTCAGAATCGCTTTACAATATGTGTCAATGCACAAGGTCGCTAATTTAAACACCTGATATATTAAATAACAAAGGAAGTGTAGTCTGAGGCTGGCGCTTGTTTTTTACAAACTCCAACTACAGGATGGCTACAGTCGCTACAGGAAGGCCATTGTTCCGTGTAGCGGTGCAGTTTGCTTCATTTACCATCAGCGATTTGAACAAATGTTATTGTATTTATTACATCTTCATCCGCGCTGTCGAAGGGCGTTAATAAAAATTATCGTTCAATTCAAAGTAACGAAATTTACCTTTGTATCTTCTTTACCCTTCCACGTACGGGGAAATTATCACTATCAAGTTATTAGTGCCTTGGACCCAAACAACTTTTGTCTGAAAACATTTTCTTCTACCACTGAAAGGGACAGTGTTATTATGGCGGCCTGCCTTAGGTGCCTCTTCCTGTATTTTTTGACTAACGTGTTTTTTTTTTAATATAGAAAAATGACAGTAAGTTATTGAAAAATAATTGTTTACAAATACATACAGGATGTTCGGAGTTCGCGATTTTTAAAGATTATTTCGCAGTCCTCAGTCCTCTCCGACCATCTATTCTACTCTTACAGTGACTAAAAGTGACAGTGGTACACCTATGTATGATATTTCATTTTTATAATACAAGTCTTGTGGATGTGAAAAGTGAGTGTATTGGTGAATAAATGTTTTTGCAATCATCACATAGCAGATACAAAAGCAAACATCTTCACAAAAGAATATATACATTTACAACAAAAAACTACACATTCCGAGGTCAGGCTATACACCACAATGAACATGGTACAGTTTGTATATACCATGTCGTTGAAGACAATTAATTCCTAGTGTGACGACCACAGTTCTTTATCTCCTTAAACCTATCTGGCATAGTTCGAACCAACCTTTCACAATATGAGGGCTCAATCTTATCCCATTCCATTTGAAGGGAGTGTTGAAGTCATTCCGGTTAGATGTGGGAAGTTTGCGGATGTTTTCTTTTAACACACACGCCAAATTTTTAATGACAATGATTTCTGGGACTGTAAAGAGGTATCGAGTACATGGGAGCAATTATAGAGTAACCACATGGGCCTTATGTTTCGGGTCGTTGTCCTGGTAAAACGTAAAACAATCCCGCAAGCCTAATTCCATTCCTCAGAATATCCAAATACATATCTTGATCCCCAGTGCTATCTATGAAATGGAGTTCCCCACACCCGAAGCCGCCATACAACCCCATATCATCAGGTACCCACTCATGTTTTTCGCCGTTGACCGAGGATGTCTTTCTGCAAGCTCAATGTTTGGCTTACGCCATATACTGACCTTCCCATACGATGCAGACACACTGAATTTACTTTAATATGTAAATATTACTGTTTTCCAGTAGTCAAAAGATTTATCAGCGAGATCTGTGACAAACTGGAACCTGAGACGTATTTGTTCTTCTTACTGATGTATGGTTTATTGCGCGCTACTCCATCATTGAAGTCATCTCTACGAAGGAGTCTCCTCACGGGGTCTGGGCAGACTTTTTTTTCCCCAAGAAGACTTCTGCTACCTTAGCAAGTTTTAGTGTACTTAATGTGGGATTCTTCCTTATTTGACGTCGAATCCATCGCTCGTCTGATGCAGTGAATATTTTCCTGGAACTACGCTTCTCTTTGTTCTCTATTTTACAGTACTGACGAAAGCGACGAACGATATTTTGCACAGTAGAATGATTACAATTCACAATTTCGCCGATCTCATGCAGAGTTTTGCCCATTTGATAATGCAAAATGACCAGCTTTCTCACCGCCACAGACGTCTAACTTATTTCGCGTTACATGTTGATCTACGAAAGCTTACTTCAATATAATACTCGACTTCATGCACAGAACGAAGGTATGCATGGTTCGAGTGCGTGAGCCCGACATGGCACGCCTGGTAGTCCAAAGGGAGGTATGTATTGAGCGGCGTACCACTTTCACTGTGGCGTTCAATCTGCTGTTGTTTTAGTGTTTTCCATTTTGTGCAGATATAATGATTGTATTGATGTTTATCTTTATATACCCTAAAAGTCGGATATGTATTGCATTAAATACACTTGGTTGGCAGTCATTATCATTTAGAGGGACTATTCATTTCCTATCTGTCAGTTCGTACTAGAGGTATCACTTTCATTGCGAGTCACTGTACAACGATCATCTGATATCGCCGCGCCTGATTTATACTTTTGAACCCACATTAAATCGCTTGTGTTTATGCGGCATCTGTTTGACACCAAGCTGGAGATGATTTTGGGGGCACTGCGCGCTATTGACACTCAATGCCAGGGCCGGCTTTCTTGGAACGTGTGCGTCGAGGCATACAGCTGCGTTGTACCGCCTGGTGGCCAGCGATGGGCGACACTTTGAACTCGCTCGCACCGTGAGCATGCGGCCTTCTGATCATGTATGTACAATGATATAGGCTGTTCGCAGTAAAATGATCACTTTTGAAAGCCCTGCTTATGATCTATTTGTATGCATGTTTTGTGATCTTCCACTTTATGTAAAATTAGCATTGCCATGCGCCTCATCGTTTTCTTCATGAGTGGGGTCAAGTGAAACTGTAAAATTATTAGAAAAATTAGGTATTTTAAAAATCTGCTAATTTTTATACTTCGATGCGTAAAAAAAAAACTGAAAGTGATAGATATAATTTAATTTATTAGAAATGGTTATCTAACACTTTTTATTCAACGTTAAGATATGGAACTACTTTTCCCTTCATCGTTACCAACTCTACTGGGGGAACGTCACTCAGTGCGCCCGTTAAAATATATGTAGGTAGGAGCAGTGACTTTTTTCTGAGGTTGATTTCAAAAGTGCTCACTTTATCTTGAACATCCGTTAGCAATAAAAACACACGTGTTTGTATTGTGTATCCAATAATTATCCTGCCTGCCTGCCTGCCTCTGTACATTGCCATCACCAGTGATGGCTATATGGGGTTTCGTTAGAGTGTTGGTACCTCATTGAAAAATGTTCAGTTTGCAACCCTTCTACCATATCCTCGTGTTTTCTCATCATTTGTACACATCCGTTACTTCGTAATAATGAAATACGAAATAAAAATGCAGACAGTCCTTCGAGAGATCCGAAATAACTTTCAGATGAGGAGACCTAGTACAAATCACATTTTTTCCAGCTCTTTGTCGTAATAATTAAAAATATGCTTTCTGTCGATTTGCATTTTATGAGCTTTTTATTCGAATGCAGTGACATTAACTTCCAGATGTAATATTTAACTTAACCAAATACAACACTGGTAATATGTCGGTGGACATGATCTCGTGCAATATTTACATGAGCTTTTTCACACACGCCCTAGCGCACAGTCTTTTCTCTGTTTTTGTTTCTCGCTTTTTCTCTCTTTCTCTCGTTCTCTCTCTCTCTCACCTGCGTGCACACTCGTACTTGCAAATAACACGCATTCTCTTTCTTTGTTTGTTTCTTTCTTATGAGCCCCAGTTAAAATATAAGATAGATGGTATAAAAGTTAATTTTAGTTTATAGTATTAATTAATTAAGTTTGATTATCTTCTAAGATATAGGTAGAACGATAGGTATTTCTAATTACGAACGAGAGAAAAATTGTTTTACGGATATATACTCAGATGCATCCTAATTAATTTTTATAGGGATATTTTATTTGTTGTTTGCAAGTATTTAATTAATTTTACACGTAGCCAGTGAATATGGGGGCCAGGTTGCTGAGCGGTCAGCCTGTTTGCCTCCCACCAAGGCGATCCGGGTTCAATCCCCGGCCTGGTCTCTCCGGATTTTCGCATGTGGGAAGACGATGCCGTTGGTCGTCGTGTTTTCTCGGGGATCTCCCGTTTACCCCTCCCTCATTCCGGCTCTGCTCCATTCTCACCTCGATCATACTAATCGGCTCTCAAGACTTCGATGTTAAGAGCCGCCCAAATCTCTTTTCTCTCTCTCACTCACCCAGTGTATATGAGTCAATTTCCAAGGAGCGGCGAAACGAAACTTCTTATGTGATTATCGCCTGAGACAGGGTGAATACGAGTGGAATGAAGTGAAGTGAAGAGATTTGGGTGGCTCGTAACAGCGAGGTCTTAGGAGCCGACGAGTGGAATGAGGAGGCACAAGGTGAAGCTGGCTGTACGAAGTGTACGAGGGTCGAACCTGCCAACTATGGAAAGATACAAGTCATAATTCCATTAGAGAAAGCTTTCTTTGTGTGTCTGGTACGTGGAAGAAAGTTTCCAATTATCTATCTTCTCTGGCACGCCTAGAATTTAAGCCATTGAAAATGAATACTTGGAAGAATATGGTTGACCGTGTAGATGCACGTCACAGGCATGACTTTCTAAGATGCACACGTTCAGTATATGTTTATGCGCCGCTGTAATACTAGAGGCGCCCGTCTGCCTGGCGCGATAACTGGATTGTAGTGTATTTGTAATACACATTTTTAAAACAAACTATTGCACGCGAAAAGAGAGAACACTTCAGGCAAGGGTGGGAGTACAACATTAAGCAAATCACGCTTATTGCAAACACTATTTTAAGTTCGTCAACATAGCCAAAAACGATATTATAATCCATTCACGGTTACTTACTTAACACTTTTCTGAAACCCTGCTGAAGTTCTACTTCCAGGATATTCCTTTGCCGCGTGGAAACTAAATTTACCTAAGTTTAGAAAACTACACCATACGACAACGCACCGATTTCCTGCCCACTCACTTGTAATAATATTTAGCTTGGGCACTATTTCTTACTAGGCGCTACCAACACGCATCTTCTGTCGGTATTTTTATTCATATTTGTTATAAATTAAATATAAAAAGTTATAAATGAAATACATGCACAACTTCAACTCAAGGAAAAATATGATACTTTTATGTCAAAAAATGGTATAAAACACGCGTGACACAGGGTATATTTAGGAAATAACTAAACATGTCATACATTGGGTGAGTTTTTAAAGATTTGATTAAAAAGAAGTGGAGAAACCACGAATAGACTATACCAAGCTGATAGTTACATTGCGCGTTAGTTCGGAGCCTTGCGCGTAGCTGCGACAACGCACTTGATGCACGTGGCAGTGTCGCCCTTATCGCTCCCTCGTTTCTCGGCCTTAAATATATAAAACTGCTCCAGGTGGATGCACCCCTCAACACAAATCCACTTGTAAGATCAACATGCGCCGCGTTCGGTCTGTCTGGAAACTGCCGCGTAAATAACGTATGTATGTCAAAAAATAATTACTGAAAAAAAGGCAGTTTTTACATTTGTATTACAATTTTGTCCCGAATTCCATCTCAAATGCTGCCATCACATAATTTTTACATACACATAAAAAATGATTTATCCCCGAGAATGTTTGGCTTTGGCATCCAGACCCGATTAAAATGAAACGGTATTTGTTTTCACTATGTGGAAATATTTTATGCTGTCGTATTTGATGTGGTTTCACTAAGCCGTTACGTTGCTTAGCACGGTAAACACACAAACTATCCACTTTCCATCACGTGCTCGGACCATACCCATCTTCAGTACACATACGGATTTGGGAAGGGGAGATGGGGAGACTGGCATAACTGCTGTAAGGTTAATCGACCACTTTTGAAATCAACCTTTGATACTGCATACAGTGTGTGTATATAAACCTACACAACATTGACTGGCATGCTCCTAGTAAAGTTAGCAGCCGTGTTGGAAAAGTTGGTAGCATGTCCTCACAGACATGCCTAGATGAGGTTGACAGATTCTTGTCTACTGCTCATGTCGCCAACATTTCCTCATCCATCGCCAGTACAACTGTCAAGCGTCGCACTCTCAGCTGTGATGAACATGTTTGTTTTGACTATTTGCATTAAAACTAGCTTAAAGGAAGTGTAAAAGCATCTCGGAGCACTTACTTCCGAAAACATCAAATTTTATCAATTTTGTTTAGAAAGTGGTATTGGCAAAAGAAAAAAGCAGGCCAATGTAGGAATACGGAGGGTTGCTAATGCGCTGCTTGTATGAGCATTCTACCTCGTTTCCCCTCTACGTGTGTCTCGATGTGCACGTGTAAAAAAGTGCGACGTTTTAGCTTTTGACTCTGAATTTATATAATTTTGATTGTAAGAATAAGGCCAGGTGTGTAAGTTATGTTCTCAAGAGTTTTAGGCTATTCACGGTAAAATGAGCACTTTTGAAAGCGCTGCTTAAGATCTGCTTGTACGCACGTTGCGTTGTCTTGCGCCTTATGCAAAAATTAGCATTGTCATGGGCCTCATCGCTTCATTCATGCATTGGTCAAGCGAAACTGCGAAATTATTATAAAAGTAAATATTTTACAAATATGCCTCATTTTACACTCAGGTGCATTTAAAAAACGGAAAGCGAAAGAAATAATTTTAGTTGTCACAAATGGTTACCTAACACTTTTTTATACGACGTTAACATATAGAACTACTTTCTATCCGTCGTTACCAACTTTACTAGGTGCATATCACCCAATGCGCCCGTTAAAATATTATGCAGGTAGGAGTAGTGCCTTTTTTCTAGGATTGATTTCAAAAGTTCTCACTTTATCGTGAACAGTCTTTATACAGTTTAACTTGCTCTGTGTTGGATTAAAGTTATCGGTAAAGTTGTAAATGTTAATTTTGCATGTGGCGAAAGGATACAAGATGAGCAAAAAAAAGTAGTTCGTATTCAGGGTTTTCAAAAGTGTCGGTAAAAGTTAATTTATTACTTTGAAGCGATATAAGTTTTTCAGTTTTTGCATGAAAAACGCGTGGACCGAATAATTTTAACTTTTTGACTTCTTATAAATGTGGCTATTAAGTTAACCCAGGTTTTTGTCCTAAATTACGTGCATTATCTTTTTCAATGATTTTAACTTTGTCGTTCTTTTATGCTTAAATAAATTAGGTCAACGTGTTAACTCCAGATTAATTTTTTCACATGTGGGTTAGCATAAGTGCTAAAGTAGACAGGAAAAATGAATGATAAAAAGAATGGAGAAGTAACTTTAGTCTTCATCTGTATAACTTTTACGGAATAGTTTCAAGTGTGCACAACATCTGTGTAGAGGTGTTTTTTTTTTTTTTTTTTATATATAAGGCCAAACTTTCTATTTAAAAAACTTGTATTTATTTTAATTTTGTAAATTTCCCTGGAAATTAACAAAATATATAGATTTTCAAGAATGTCTCTCATTACAAAGTTTTGAGAGTTCGTTACGTGATTGGGTTGAACACTTTTTCAGTTATCATTATGCACTGGTTTGCATTGCAGTTCTAGTGTGTGAGTTTTTGTGGTTTTATTTATTTGTGTTGCGATAGGCACTTTTTTCACGCGCCAGGAAATTTTTTCGAAGGTTTAATATCGACGTAGGGGAGAAACCATGTATGAGAGGTTAGTCATAAAACCAAAAGTTGAACATCCGAACCAAAAAATATAAACACTCCCGACATAGCGAACTTTCCGAGAGTATAATTTCACTCTTTGTTCTTATTTCTAAACACGATTAGTTTCTTGTTTTGTCAACTCACAAACCCAGTTTTAGTCGCGCACACAGGCGAACGAAGTTAACCGCCTGCCAACTTGTCTCTCACTGCCTTCTATTGTCTACATTCCCACATTGCATGGTGTCAATATACTCTGAATAAAACCTTCCATGAACAAAGGCCTAACTCTAGTTGTTTCTTTTTTAACATCACTTGGGCCTGAACGTACCGGCCGCTGGAAAATGTTACATTTTACAATTAACAAGTCAACAAAGGCAACCACACAAGTTCACCGTTGGGAGATTTTAGAGTCACGACTCTGAAAACACCATCTTCACCAGGATGAGTTTTAGTGATTCTGGCAGTTCTCCATTTCAGTGGTGGGAAGTTCGAGTCCTTCACTAGGACGAGCATGTCTTCTTAGACATTGGGAGTTGCAACATTCCATTTTGTTCTTTGATGAAGTGTATGGAGATATTTGGTGCTCCATCGTTTCCAGATGCAGTGTTTTAATTTTGTGAGTAATTGCCATCGATCGAGATGATTCTCCACAATGTCAGAGAGGTCGTGTTCTGGTATTCCAAAAAGGGAGCTGCAATAAAAAAAATGCCCTGGAGTGAGAACATCAAATTCTAAGGGGTCTGTCGAGAGGGGACGCAGTGGTCTGGAGTTCAAAACTGCTGAGACTTCACTAAAGAGTGTTGCTAACTCCTCGAAGGTAAATATTTGTTCACCAATCACTTTACTCCTATGTAATTTGATTTACTTGACTGCAGCTTCTCACAAACCTCCGAACTGCGGCCCTTCTGGTGGATTGAAGTGCCAAACAATATTTAGGTCAAATAAGTGATCATGCAGTGTCTGCCACGCTGGCTCAGAGAACAAGGCTTGATGCACTTCCTTCAGGTGTCTGTTACTATTAACAAAATTTGCGCAGTGATCTGAAAATATGTCGGATGGTGTTCCTCTCACAGATACAAATTTTTTCAAGGCTGCTAAAAATGCATCAGTACACAAAGATGACACAACTTCCAAATGGACTGCCTTGCTCAACAAACACACAAACACGCAGAGATAACTTTTCGTAACAACAGCCTTGCGTGCTTTGGAGGGCTTTGAACTAAAAGGTCCCGCAAAGTCAACACCAACCTTTAGAAAAGGGCGCGTTCGTGAGAATCTCTCAGCCGGCAGGTTTCCCATGAATGGGGTAGGGGGCTTGGCTGCCAATTTGAAACACTGCTTACACCTGTGGATACAGTGCCGAATTAGTCGTCTAGTGTTTAATATCCAGAATTGTCTCTGGATGAGAGATTACGTAACCTGTGGTCCAGCATGAAGTAAGTGGTATGATGGTAGTTATCGATGAGCACTGAAAGGTGACATTTTCCTGGAAGTAATACTGGACGTTTTGTTTGTTCAGGCAATGTTTTAGCCGGCCACACACCCTGATGACTCCAACGGTGTTTAGGAATGGCTGCAGACTCCAAAGACTACTGGGACACTCATTGCACTCCAGAATTTGTATTTCCTAAAAAAAAAAAAAATAGTGTAGTTGCACAACTTTGATCCAAAATACCATTGCAGATCGTATCTCCTCATAGCTCAATTACTTCGAATCACAATGAATTTGTTTTCTGAAGACACTCTTAGCTCTGAGCATCCATGCTGCCACATGCTTTAGTTTAGATAATGATGAAAATGTGTCCAACATGTCAACTAATTCACTTCTCTTGTCTTGAACTGCAAGAGCCTGATTTTGTACAGACTTGCATTCAGGAAGTTCGTTCACATCGAAGGCACTTACCTGTTGTATGGGCCAATTTGTATCTACGCCTACCAGCCAGTCAGGACCATGAAACCACAGTGTGTTACCGATTAAGTGCTCTGGAAAACACCTCAAAAGCTAAATCTGTGTGGGTTGCAGCTAGATGGGATATAATGCCATACGCTCGGAGGTACTATGGTCTGAATTTCAGAAACCCTATTTGCTACAAACATGTTTAATTAATGAGATGATTTTATCCACAACACAGTTGTAGAGTCACACCACATGTGTATGGTAAAGTTGTACGATTTGTCTTCAAACTGGTTGCTCGCATACAGCCATAACCTTGCCAGGAGTATTAAGCACCACACAACTCAAGCCTAGGGATAGACAGTGTTTTCAGCGGAGCAACTTTTGATTTAGCTATTACCAGATGGGTGGAAATCACTCCACTGTCAACAAGCCGCACATTAATCACAGCAGCGTATGCCTTTTCAGAGGCATCACAAAACCCATGGAACTGAAGGTTACTTGCATAATGTAAACAGATGTATCATGGGATTCGCACAGCAGAAAGTGATGATAGTGATGTTCGAAACTGCAGCCATTGATGAGCAATTTCTACAGTGACTGGTTGATCCCACTCCAATCCTAACGTACACAGAGTGTAAAGCAACATATTAACCCACACAATCACTGGTGACACCCACCCACCCACCAAGAACTTTGATAGTTGGGCTTGTCTCTTGATCAAAGCTTTTCAGAATTTCACATTGCTCTGCAGGCATATCTTCCAACACAGTGGGTTTGTTGGAGGTCCACTTTCGTAGCTCAAATCCTCCTCGAGCGAACATCGACACAGGTTCACCCTTCAATTGTATTGCCTCCTCTACGGAGCTGGCTCCAGTAACTATGTTATCGACAAACATGTCTCATAACAATACTTGCAATACTCGAGGAAACTGATGAGCTTCAGCCAATGACAACTGCTGCATGGTCTTCAACACTTGGTAAGGGGACGATGCTAACTCATACATAACTGTTTAATTGATAGACATTAACATAATCTTCTCGAGCAGGACACCACAAAATGCACTGGTACTTGCGGTCGTCTGGGTGTATTTCAATCTGTCTATACATTTTACAAATGTATGCAGTAAAGACCACTGGCATCATTCGAAAATTAAGTATATCGCCTATATCCTTTTGAAATTTTGGCCCAATAAGCAACAATTCATTTAATGAAATGCCAGTAGAGGTTGTTACAGATCCATCAAAGACTATACGAACTATGTTAGTGGAACTAACTTCTTTTAGTATGGGGTATCACATAAGCTACTTCACAACTCTTAACTGGATCAGGCTGCAGTACACTACTCCGACTGTAAAACTGCTGAACGCTAAGCATATGTGACATATGACCTAAGTCCTCATACTCTTTAATGAACAGTCTGTATTCATTTGCCAGTTCTCAAGACGTTCAAATCTGGATAATGCAACTTATAAAGAATTTCCAATGGTTTACAGGTTTTGCTTGAATGGAAACCGAAGCACATATCTCCCATCTGCAGTATGATCATGGAAGTGCTCATCACATTTCTTGTCCTCTGCAGATATCACACGAACAGACAGTACTTTCTCTACCTCCCAAAATTTTTGTAGTTGCACATCCAGCGTAGCTGTTCTGATTAAGAATGACACTGGTGGATTCACACGTGCTTCACAATTAATCTTGTCATTCACAACCCAGCCAAACACTGAGTGAAAGGCACTAGGTTTCCCTGTTATTTTAGCCCCAGTCATTGTTTCACTGACAATGTTTGCTGACAAGAGCATGTCAACAGGTCCAGGGCAATCAAATGATGGATCGGCTAAAATTAAACCTTTAAGGTCTCAGTTGAAATAGCTGAAATTCTTGAACTTGGTATGGGATGAGTGATTTCACTTAAAATTGTGGCCTTAATAGCAAAATGAATGTCATGTGCACACACAGGTTTGATGAAGCAATGCACTCTAGCACTTGGCACAGGAGTTTGGCCAACACCAGCAATTTTTACACATTCCCAGTGGCATTTTAAGCCCATTCGTTGCACACAATTTTCAGTTATAAATGCAGTTGGTGATGCACCATCTAAAAAATTCTTACGACTTGAATCTGTCCACTGCTGGCTTTCACATGAACAAGAGCAGTTGCTAGCAAAATAGTAGTGTGTTGATTTCGAGTGTTCTTTGACAGATGTAGTTCTTGCAGTTTATCAGCAGAAGAATCATGTGATGAATCCCTATCTTCTGGAGTCTAAGTATCTAGTGTCTGGCATAGGGGCTTCTCATCGGTGAAGTGAAGAAGAAAGTGATGTTTCGTTTGACACTTCATGCATGAAAATTTCGACAGGCATTTCACAGCACTATGGTTAGGTTTCAAACAGTTAACGCACAGTGACTGCTCCTTCACTAATGCAGTTCTATCAACAGATTTTAACACATACTGTTAACACTTATGAAGAAAGTGGTTTTCGTTACATAACATACAGCATGTTGTTTGATCCGATTCCACTAATGCAGTGTTGTGACCACTATTTTGTCTTGAATTTGATTTCATATTCGACATTAAGGTGTTGCTGTACGTTCTACTTACATTACTAGTCGTGGATACACTCTGCATTCCACCAACTGCATGTGTTCACCTGCCACAGCACGACGCTCCAAGAAAATTAATAAGATCCTCACAAGTTGGCAAATCTCGTTCCACTGACATTTCAAAGTCTTGGTGCAGAGAGTGGATTAATTTTTCAAGAAGAATATTTAATAAAAGGAAACTCCACTCAGACACTGGAAAATGGTCAGCTCTCAATGCATTTAAATTCTATTGAACTACATTAACAAAACGTGACAAAGAGTCTGCTGATTTACAAGTTACAGGTGTGAGATGCAGTATCATTTGAACAGGATAGTTGCTGTAATGCATCAGTTCTTATACCTTTTTTCAAGCAATGCCCAAATAACATCATAATTATCATTGGTAAGTGGCAAGTTACTTATAAGTTCTCTAGGTTCGACTTTCAAGCAACCTATTAAATAATGCAGCTTCTGCACATTGCTTAGCGATGTATCCTTATGCACAATAGATCTGAACAGTTCCGAAAACGAAGCCCACTCAGCTCTACTGCCTGAAAACACCAGCAGGGGAAGTGGTGGCAACACTGCATGTGGAACTGCTGCACGAGAGGTTAAGTCCGCTGCTCTGACTGTACATCTATTATGCACTATTCGATGATGCCTGAAATGTTTCTCAAACGTCATAAAAGCTTCCTTCAGGTCTTGAGTAGTTCTTTTCTCAACCTTTGGTGGGACCGCACATACCAGAAAATAGTTTGCAAGAAATATATTCCTTTTTTCCGACGCTTCCTCGAACGCTATCGCGAACCCTTCTAAATTTTCCGAATCTTTGAAGGCTTCATCTAGAAGGTGCTTTACTTTGGTTACTTTACCCATAACATAGTCGAAGATTATAAGTTGCAAGTCGGTCGTTGACGCCACCATATCGTACAAAACAAACATGTGGTTGTTCACAAAGTTACTATTCCTTCGTTTCACAGAAATAAACACTCATTCCTGGTTGCTAAATTCTCGTATCCGAACCGGAGGACCAAAAAATGTTTGTAAACACGATTAATTTCTTGTTTTGTCAACTCACAAACCCAGTTTGTCGCACACACAGACGAACGCAGTTAACCGCAGGGTGCAGAAGGAATGGGTAGCATGATGCAGAGAATGGCAGCACAGATAATCAACATAGGATTAGTCCAGGTAATAGAAACACCTATAAGATGGAATGAGGAGGGTGTTGGGCCAGTGCTGGATGTGGTGTTGGTCAGACCTGGGAATGCTGTAATTGGTGAAATAGTATTGGATGGTATAAGCGACCATCATATCCTGGTTGTAGAAATTGGGATTGGCAGGATGAGGGAAGAGCAAACGGCAGAAAGGTTGGTATGGCAGTATGGGAGCGGAAACCAGAAGGGGGCAGAAATCTTCCTGAGAGACAGGTTTAAAAAATGGTCTATGGAGGAGGGTGTAGAGGGGTTGTGGAGGGAGTTTAGAGGATTAATGGAGGTTATGTCGGAGAAATTTGTGGCAATGAAAAGGTTACGGACTGGGGGAAATCCGCCATATTATGGACAGGAGATTTTGAAAATGAAGAGGAAGTTTAGAAAATTACATTCAAGTGGAGAAATGACGGGACGATAAGATCTAAGGAAATAATAAAACAAATTGGTAGGGAGCTCGAAAGGAAGATCAAACAGGCAAAGAATGTATTTCTGGGGAACATGGTGGAAGAAGGAAAAGGCAAGGAATGAGGGAAATTGTTTAGGTATGTTAGGTGGTGAAGGGGAGGAGAGGAAGGGATCCCTCTGCTAACAGGAGGGGATGGTAGGCATGCTGCAAATGACCAAGAAAAATCTAAGATGCTGCATGGACAGTACTTGTCAGTGTTTGAGGCAAAGGAGGATTGAAATAAGAGGGCAAATAGGTTGGGGGGGGGGGGGGTGTTTAGTAAGTTTAAGATGAGGGAGTGGGAGATAGAAAAGGTAATTAGGAGTTCGAAGAGCAGTAAGACAGGGGGTCCAGGGGATAGGAAACATAGCACTAAAGTTTGGTGCCAGGGAGTTCGTGAAATATTTAGAGGTACTGTTTAAAAGTCCTTAGTAGAGGGTAAGTAACCTCAAGATTGGAGGATGCTATGGTGGTACCTATACACAAGCAGGGAGAGGATAGAAGGAGGCCTGGCAGCTACAGACCGGTGAGCCTCGCATCAAGTACGGGAAAAGTAATGGAGAGACTGGTGGTGCAGTATGTGGTTAGGGTTATGAACAATAGGAATTGGTTGGAGGAGTCCCAGCTTGGTTTCAGGAGGGGATACTCATGTGAGACTCAGCTGGCTGGGTTATTAGAGGATCTGGTGCAGGTAGTTGATGAGGGGAAGCAGGTGGATGCATGCCTCATAGATTTTGAGAAGGCATTTGATAAGGTGCCCTATGGGACGTTGATAAGGAAAGTGGAGTCGCTGATACCGGACAGGAGGGTAATATAATGGATAGGGGACTTCCTCTGAGGGCGAGGGCAGAGGGTGAAAGTGGGGGAGGCAATATCGGAGGAATAGGAGGTTACGTCAGGGGTGCTACAGGGAAGCGTGCTGGGTCCTTTGTTATTTACCATAATGGCAAATGACATGGGTTTGGGGATTCGGGGGGAAAATATGATTGTTTGCAGACGTTTGTGTTGGTATGCTGCGGTGGGAAAAAAAAGGGGGGGGGGCGGATATTGACAAGCTATGATTGTGGACCAGGAAAAATAAAATTAAAATAAATGTAAGAAAAACTAAGGTAGTGAGGTTTATAAGGAAGAAGGTGATAAGCAGGGACATGTACAGATGGGAGGGACAAGAGATAGAAGAAGCAGCAGAATATAAGTATCTAGGGATTGTACTGCAGGGAGACCTCAGATGGAAAAAAACAGGTAGAGATGGTGGTAGCAAAGGGAAGAAGGGTTCTGGGTATGCTGGGAAGGGTGCTGAACGGAGTCAGCTGTGAGGTGAAAGAGAAGGCGTAAGGCACAATGGTACGGCCAATGCTGCAGCAGTATAGGACCCGTATATGGATGTGGAGGTGCGAGAACTGGAAAAGGTGCACAGAAGAGCAGCAAGATGGGTAAAGGGTAGGTGGAGAAGGCAAGGGCAGGATGATGAGGAAGAAGGGAACTATAGGCTACCAGTGACGATGAAGGGAGGAGGGGGTGGAGCTCATTGAAGGACAGGAGGAAAGTTGAACAGCTAGTCAGGATGTACAGGATGGAGAATGAAGAGGGAGGATGGGGAGGGCTACACTACAAACTAAGTAGGTTGGTGTTTAGAGGAAGAGGAAACAACAGTGAGAAGCTTCAGAGGATGTGGTGGAGAACGGAGCGGGGTAGGCAGTCCATGCTTGTGAGGTCTGTGAGGGAGTGCAATGTGTTGAGGGAGGAATTGGTATCTGTGAGAGGGGTTGATAAGTTCAAAAGGGAGTGGAAAAGGAGTTGGTTGGGTGAAGGAGAGGTGAGAGAGGTCGCCACCAGGTGGTAGCCTAATTGCGAGTGTATGTACGTATGCATGAGTATTTTGGATCTTATCTCTCCCTGCCTTTCATTGTCTACATTCCCACAATGCATGGCGTGCATACACTCTGAATACATGCTTCTGTGAAGAAAGGCCTAACTCCAGTTGTTTCTTTTTTAACATCACTTGTATCTGAACAGTTCTTTTCAACAAAGTTGTTTTATGTTCCGTTACACATAAAGATTTTAAATAGTTTTCTAGGTGAAATTGCTTTATTTTTCTTCGTTTTATAGCAATTTAAGAACTTTTTTTTTATATTATACACTTCCAAAGTTGTCATTTTGTGTTTACTTCAAACCTGTGGTGTCATCAACTTAGATGATGGGCATAATTCTTTTCAGTGTCCAATAGTTGTTTTTCCCTGTATACCCAATATATTTAACCTACCTGTATGTGACCTTCATACTACCATGGCAGCTTTACAGTTTATGCAACGGAAACTTTCTTTTGCATTGTTCATGAATATTATCGGGAAGTCAGTTAATTACGTAATATTTTTCCTCCCATTGCCTTTACCAGCCTCCGTTGCAGTATCTACTCGCGTCATTTTCCACGAACTTTAGAGTGGGATATTTATATTCTGGTTTGCAAGGTTGTGTTCGTCTGCAGAGCTCAGTGAATTAGAAAATCACTTCTTACTATAGGCTGTTCATAATAAAGTGAGCACTTTTGAAAGCCCTGTCTAAGATCTACTTGTATACACGTTGTGTATTCTTCCGCCTTATGTAAAATTAATATCGCCGTGGGCCTCAACACTTTATTCATGCGTTGGTCAAACGAAACTATGAAATTATTAGAAAAGTAAATATTTTACAAATCTGCTAATTCTTACACTTCGATGCATAAAAAAAAAAAAACCTGAAGAAATAATTTAAGTTATCACAAATGGTTACCTAACACTTTTTATACGTTAAGATATGGAACTACTTTCCATCCATTATCACAAACTTCACTTGTTCAGTGTCACTCAGTTCGCCCATTAAAATATATGCAAGTCAGTAGTTATGACTTTTTTCTAAGATTCATTTAAATAGTGTTCACTTTATCGTGAACAGCCAACAGCCTTTCCCACTCAGCACGCAAACGAGTATGCAATCCCTCTGTCTATATTTGGATGAGAATTGTTTGTTGACTGACTCACTAAAGAAAAGCAAGACTGCTGGCCTTTACATTTATTTAGTTCTGTGTTGCTCATCAAACCGATACTGAATTATCGCTACATGTGTGAACATTTACATCTCCCCATAGAGGAAAAAGCATGTTTAAAAAAATGTAGAAATCTGTGAAACGCATGTAAGATATATATATTATGAGTTGACGCAGTCTTTTGCTGTGAGGCCTTCATTTTCTGGAAAACAACCAGACCTGTTTACTGCGTCCCTCGTTGTTTGTTCGCTGTCGAAGAGATTTCAATCTCCGACTGAAGCGTTTTCTCTGGGTGAGTTGTTGATAGGTCGCCCAAGGTTAATTGACCAGCTTTTTAAGTGCTGCTTTTTTTCCTTCCTTTGGCCATTGTTCATGTTACTTCCATGTTGAGGGAAATTGATTTTCAGCACCCGTTTTATTTCAGAAGAGGTACCGAAATTCTGTAGCCGGCAGACATCTTGGCATGTCGGTGCGCAGAAACTTGGCAAGTGGAGCAAGGGGGAAGAGATGCGCGCGCAGGTCTGGCCGTGCTATCGGCTATTCCAGAAGGTTAGGAAAAGTTATCTCCAGTGTTACACTATTGCACTTGCCCACGATATTCATGAACGATAACATATAAAAATGATACAACTGAAATACTACGTAGTTCGTAACACTCGGTGCAATTTCGCGTAAAATCATTTATGCGTACATTTTAACAAAGTATAACTGAACAGTAACTTTTGGCCAGTGCATTTAATTTGAAACTATAGAAACGAGTTATAGCTTTATGTGCTCAAAGTCGCGATAATGGGTGTTTTTACTCATAGTGGATTGTCCCGCGGTATAAAGAGCCTACACACATATGATACAAAATAAGAAATAAAATAATAAATATTAAACGATACCTCCGCTATGACATATTACATTGTACAGTGTAATGTCGCACCCACTTTACAAATTTCACCCAATTAATCTGCGTGTAAGCTTTCTTGCCGTGTTTAACGGTAGTGTGTGTGAAATTATGGTCTGCGTACGCATGGGTGTTCAAATTGTAAAGCTCACGCAAATCATAGTACATCATTGAGAGTTTATACAAAAAGTTTTTAATTACCATGTCGGTTCATGTATTATTTCTAGACTCCAGAATCATGTGCAAAAGTAATGCCACCTGTAAATAATGCTGGCTTCAGCAGCACTGTGTAATCCCTGCAAAAATATTTCTGTAGCCTTTATGATAAAATAATTGTTTGTACTAACTTAACAGTCCGTAATACATTTTCGTATATGATTTATGTCAGCAAGTGTTATTACAAACGCAACGTTCATCAAGAAAAAATAAGTTCTCGATAATTAAACAAAAAATGTGCAAATATGTAGTCCAATTTGAAAAGCATTAAGAACTAAAACATTAACAGGTTAAAATTATATGCCTGCCAAATTACGAGACAAACAGATTCGAAACTAACGCTATAGTTAAGTTTTTTTTTTTGTTGGTTTGCAGTTAAGTTCACACGTATTCGCTCAAGAAGGTGCAGGTTCGATTTCAAGTTGTAGCTTATTTGTTTTAGATATAATACAAAATATAATCTTTGTATCACAGTTGTGGTACAAATAAAGATATTTCCGATAGCATATTATGTTTCTACATTCTCTATTTACCAATGCAATTGAAATACAATCGTAACTGCAATATTAAAGATCTATATCTTGCAAGTCCACTTAGTAGATAATGCACATAACAAGAAAAAGCAAGTATTCAGTTGGGTACTAGTATCCATGGTTTTACTTGCAAAAGTACAAGACAAAATGCAAATATATTTCCAGATGTACAGCACACTATTTCTTAATTCCGTGACAACTGTGTTCTCGCAGTTGACGTATTGGAAGTGATGTTTCCCATGAAAGGGTGACCCATACGGACGGGCATAAATCACGCCCATGCTCTACCTGGGATTCGACACCGGAACCACTCACTCTCAACCGACCGCGCCACACAGGTCAAGCAGAACACTCTCAGTGGTAATATGAACTTATTTAAAGTGAACAAAAGATTGCTTATTTCATTGGAGATACCTTGTAAGTTACAATTTACGTAATCTATTAATGGATTGTTCCACATCTTACGATTTGTTGTCATGTTGGTTGGAATTCGCTTGCCTATATTTGCGCTAAATTAAATGCAGGTATTGGGGGGGGGGGGGGAAGTTTTGAACGTTGGTTAGAAACATTTTTGTGGTTTAGTTTGAACTTCAACATCCCTTTTTCTTTGGAATATAAATATAAATAACAATTTATTTTTATCCTTTGTCGGTTCTATTTTGTGTTATTGTATAGCACTGATTATTATAAATATTCGTGTGTCGTCTTATGTACCGGTAACATCATATTTAAAGATGTTTATATATATATATATCGATTAATTTCGACAAGACAAAAGAGTAATACCGGACACAATTCAAGAATTCTATATCACCAAATAGATCGTACCAACAACTATGAATATGCTAGGAAATTACATTCGGCATTGGCTAGATAGATGACAGCCCTGTACGATTTTGTGGTATTATTTGCATGATTTTTGTTAGGAATAAAACTGCTGTGATGTAACATGTGTTTACGTTGGCTTGACATATTAGGCTGTCTCAAACTCCTCAATGTTGTTTTTGTGAACAAATATTGTATGAGTAATGCATTCTCGTCGATATGTTTCGCACGCCGCGCCATAATTCTTCACATCAAATATTTATATCCTTCCCCCCCCCCCCCCAGCTCTTTTTAATTGTGACAGCGTTTTAAATTCATTTATTTTGTCTTCATATTAGGAAAATGTGAAACCGAAACAAGTAATCCGCTGAAGCATCAAATCACAGAATATATTCCACCTCCATCGTTGTTGCTTTTATCTAGCTTGATTTTAATTCGATACTGATGAATATTTCAACAGAACATTTGCACTCAATATCAGAAAAGCAATTGACTTCTATCGAACAGCGCACGCAGACGGTGACGACATCATCCAGCACACACTGTCACAAGAGCAATGCTATCTGTTGTCGCCAGTCAAATATAGAGTCCAGTGTTGCTGAATGTTTTTATGTCCAGGCGTATACTGCCGGGCCGCTGTCGGGCCGCTTAGCTACATGCCCAGACTTCTGCCGGCACCAGTTAGTTGCAGGGCAGAGCATAAAGAATAGTGTTCCAATATTTCGAAGTTTTTACAGCTTCACTGCCGTTATAATATTGTTACAAGACGTCAGAGGGGCGTATCCGAGTTCGTGAGGAATGGAGGTCGTAATAAAAATAAAAGAACTAAATTTGATTTCTAATTTATTCACGCAGCTATTATTTACAGCATTAAATTATCTATCGCCACTATTCCTCTTTTTATTTCTCAGTGAGCGCAATATTTAATGCCTGTTTCAACTCTAATTAACGTCCTTCTCAATGTGTCTGGTTATATTCAATTAACTCATACTCATCACTAAAACACGCCCAGTCTGTCTGTTGCCTTCATTTGTAATGTTTTTCACTTACGCATCCAGTCCAATAGTCCAGCGTTCCAGTTGCAACCTTCACTGCTGTGATGCTTGCAGTTGCAGATTTCCCTTCCGCCGGTCATTTCTCTCGCTCGTCTATCGCCAAAACTCCAGCCATTCATCAACTCCCGGCGACGCGCTTTTTATAGCCGCTGGCCTTGACCTGGGAAGTCCGATGCACCCCGAGTTATACTGAGAGAAACTAGGGCAGTAAACCACTAGAAAATTTTTCAGATAAGTGCAGCAGTTAAGTATGTTGGAGGTCAGGGGCGCGTGCCGCAAACCGATTAATGTGGCGGTACACTTCGCAACCAGATATGCGTGTCTTGGATTGTCTCTCGCCTATCATTCCAAACATTTCGAGATACGCGCGAGTCGGCTCACGTGTAGGCTCATGGGCAATGCGTGCTGTACTGTGAGCTCCACGAGTTCTTGCCGCTCGCTTCGCTAAATCGCTGCGCTTGGTCTGCTGACGGCAGCTGATATTAGTGACGGCCTGGCTGTGTACAAACTGTTACAAAAATATTAGGCGCGCGTCGGCAAACGCGCCATTGATGATACGAAGCCTTTTTTTAGCACGACATCATGCTACAAGCTGCGCGCGTAGGCTCATCTCCCTTTGCTGGATACACCCCGCTTCATGTAAATTCACCCTCCAGCAGTTGTGGCGCTAAAGCTGCGTTTACAATAAAAATGTATGCTTTAAATTATGCGTTAAGACGTGTGCAGAAGAAACGAAAATGTATTATCTAATGTATTGGTCTCCAGTGGAACTTAGCAGGTCGTGTGCGTTGTTGGGATTTCCTTGAGCTTTAAAAGAAACAACTATCTATACTGTTATACTAATACGTACAGTATTATAAAGAGGTAACTTGAAGTTTGTCTATTTGTTTATATGTAACGGCTAATCTCGGAAACTACAGGGCCTATTCTTATAATTAGTTCACTGTTAGAAAGCTACATTCTTCCAGATGGACATAGACTATGTTTAATTTTCAAAAAAAATTTCAAAATTTGTAAACCAAGTCGGATAAAAATTAGCCAAGTAGTCGCGGGTACTCACATATATAGGTATGTATTTTAATAACTCCATAAAACATGATCGAAGCGATGGCGTGCTGATAGTATTTTATAGCTTAAGTGAAACTTGAGAGCTGGCGACCTATCAGAACGGAGCAGTCTGTGTTGGCAGGAAACTATTATCCACAGTATTGTAAGTATAAAAAATATTTAAAAGGCGTTTGTGTGTACATGTTAACAATTAAATTTGTTCATAATTATCTGCTTAAATATGGTTGTGATATACAAGGTTAGGTTAGGAACGAAAGTAAACATGATAGGCTTGTCGCCTGTTTCCATTGGTCGAAATTATGAATTAAAACACTAATTGGAAACTGCAACTACTGAAGACGTGTTTCCGAATGCCAGATCAGCGCTTACTGTATATTTTTAAACGCATAATTATTTTATTGTAAACCCATCTTAACAGTACGCGTTCACGAACAAGCTCCGCCGCCCGGCTGATAGTCTGCGAGCGTCGTGAGCCGGGGTGGACCAGGACCTCCTTGCTATGGACGACTTTGCAGTGGCGTTTATTCCATAGACGTGAGATAAGCAATGCTTACCCTATACATATTGGAAATGTTTGACCCTTTATAGTTTTCGCCTTAGCTTTGAATTTAAACACATTTAATTCTGAGTTTCCCGTTTACGATTCGAAAAACAGAGTTTTCGTAACTCCCGTACTGTACACGCATAGAGCTGCTATCTAGTCTTTATTTCCACAAACGGGAGCGAATAGCAATGAATCGAACTCGCAAGCGAGTTACTCTGCTGCGTTTCTTCGGCAGGGTAAGCTGCTGTTTGTGTCCTCCAGTCCTCATTTTTCCTTGGCGAGTGGATGAAAGTTTTTGGGGAAACGGGAGTTTTCTTATAATTTGTAATATGCCCTCTAAATAATATTCAGTTTAGTTACTATTACAATCATTTCGTTTCAGTTTTTATAACTAATGTTAGGTATTATAAAACGGTTAATACATGTGGAGGGTAAACAAAGTTGGAAGTTGCGTTTGTTAGTAAAAATTGAAAATGGAACCACAGCCCGGCACTACCAAATGTTTAAAACTCTCAAATATGTGGGGCTATTATATTGCTTACCCTGTAAAAAACTCACTACACGCCGCTTTGGCTTTAGCTGGAGCTGAGGGCTCGTAATATCAACATTCCCTCGTGTGTAGGCCAGCATATACACTGACGTGACGGTCTTTTTTGACAGTTGATTGAGCATAATTGCAGAGGGATGTTCTGTAGATTGCAACGCGAACTCTGTATACAAACATTAGGCAAATAAACTAAATTTATACCCATAGTCCTTTTAATGGACATGTAATTCAATGGCATTATTAATAGAGGAAGAGTAGCAAACAAAAAAATCTGTAAATGTTAATACGGCAGGTATTTGAGTCAAAATCTTATTTTCTTGTAATTTTAATTTATAAAACATATGCTATTTACTTAACAGTCATCAGTGTCGGTCCTCGATGTAAGCGAAGTAAGCTGCCGCGTAGTGTGCCAAGCAAAATTAGGCGACGTATAGGTGCCACGGAACGATTTAAGGTGCACACACAAAACATGGAGGAAAACATTTTACTAGGAAAAAATTTTAAAAGAAGACTTGAATTATCATTCCAGATAATATTAAACTAATTTTACTACTATAAGACTTGCTATAATTCCATTTAAAAAAATTAACAAGAACCAGGGGGCAGGGAGGCGTGGAATGTAACTCCCGTCTTCTCAGAGGCCGTGGTGGCTGAGCGCTTAGCCTGCTAGCCTCCTACCATGTCGATACGGGTCCAATCCCCGGCTGGGTCACTCCCGGGTTTTCGCGAGTTGGAATTGTGCCGGACGATGCCGCTGGTCGGCGGGTTTTTCGGGGATCTCCCGTTTCCCCCCGTCCTTGGATTTCCAGCGTTGCTTCGTTCTCAACCTCATTCCACTCTCATCGACTCTCAAGACCTCGTTGTTAGAGCCGCCCAAATCTCTCAACTCAACTCCTGTCTTCTTCCTCTCACATCGTGAGAAGCAGAAGGCATTGCTTTGAAAGATTAATGAACTCACGTCTATTTCGCGCAAAACGCCACACTGCGACCGGCACGCGCCAAGCTGCAGTTTTCGACAAACTCGCAGAGTGCCGTGACGTCGTGTGGCATGGATTTAAATGTGTCGTGTACTACTATGTCATTATCAAGTTTCGTGATTGTTTCAAACTAGGTGTAATGCGTAAGGATAAAAGCTCATTACAGTATTCATTTATTGGCCCGTATCACCATTCCACAAGTAGGAACCACAACTGCATAACAGTTTGAAAATATTTTTAATTTCGAAGAAAGGCGCCAAAATACTGTCCACTTACACGTAACCTCTCGATCCGCGCATACGCACTCGTCTCTAGATGCACCTCGGCAGGAGAGTAGAGGTCTATTGCGGATACAAGCGCAACGCAATAAAAGGACTAAAATTCAAGCAAATTAAAGCCAAAATCTAGTAAATCTCTCTTTTCCTGTAAAATGTTTCAAATTGGTCAAAATCAAACAAATTTCGACATGTTTCGGGTTACTTGAGCAGTTTTTTTTTTTTTTTTTTTTTTTTTTTTTTTTTTTTTTTTTTTTTTTTTTTTTTTTTTTTTTTTTTAAAGTCTAATCTGCAAGCTAAATAATTTTTTTCTTGATAAAATTTCAGCACCACTCTTTTTCGTTTTCTCTTAATAAATTGCTCTCTTTATAAATCTAGATGGAATCTCTGCTCAACGAGTTAAACAATTACTTTGAAATCACTAAACTACGAGATCTCGAAAAAAAATTAATGATTTATTGCTACAGAATTGGAAATTCATGAATCTAATTTTGGCAAAAAAATTAATTGTATTCTACATGGTAAGTTTAAAATTTCATTACCAGGATGATATGTGAAAATATTAGATCAAAATGCTTTGGAACTAATAAATGAGAAGGAATTTTTTATATCATATATGTAATGAAAAACGGAAAATTTGGACATTCTCTAGAGTTCTCTTCAGAATTTTTATTTTATTTTGTGATTTTTTTTACTAATTGATTTGGCTTGCAGATTTAGATTAAATTTAGTTTATTTGCCCGGAAAAGGATCCTGCTCAATGGATTTTATAAACAAAAATGTTTACTTGATTTAGATTGCAGATTTGGATTAAATTAGCTTGATTTTAACCTTAATCTGCTTGATTTTGAGAATGAAATTGAAGAGGTAAATTATGTCTCCAGAAGATGCACACTTTACGCAATGCGTTAAAAAATGCAAAATAAAAAGTGTACTACCAAATTTGAGATGAAAACCCAATATGGCAGGAATAAACATAGTGTTGCGTCTGTGAAATTACTCTGTAATACATTGCTTAAAAAATACATTTACTAGTGTAAATATTGCTTTAGAGATTTTTTGTACAATTACGAAACTTTGTGCAAATATAACGATATCTGTTTTAATTTTTTTTTGTAATATATATGCTATATAGAAAGGTTTACACTGACCAAAAATAAATTTTAAATTCTAAGTTAAGTATTTAATTTAAAACATGCGGATATTTTGACGAATTACATGCTTTTAAATAATATTCATTGAATTTGTAGGTAGGGATGGAATGTTTCCTTACAACGTGTTTTCATGTGTGATTGCTTTTTACCTCACTTTGCTAGGAAAGATAGGTTTACGCGGTCGTGCTGCTTTGTGTATTTCGCCTGTCCTGTCCTAACCTGTCCTGCGCTGTCCTGCCCTGCCCTGCCCTGCCCTGCCCTGCCCTGCCCTGCCCAGTATACCTTTTGTAGCTACGTAATGCTATAGCTGTAATTCGGACGCATGTGTAATATATTCTGAAGTTATAAAACGACAACTGTGCAATCTGCCTTGTAGACTTTAGATATAATTGTGAAGTGTAGTACGTAATTATAGCTTCTTGCTGAAATTAATAAAGGTTGCATCTTCAATGGAATAAACTTAAATTTGGCAAGATAAGTAGGTCGGTATGGTTAATGTCTTGGAGTTGTGGTACAACTCGAGCTTCAGTTATGACAGGAGATTTTTTTACTCTCTTATACAAGCATCATATTCGTATTCTAGAACAAAGAAAAATAATTTTCTTTTCTCAGTAATGTAAATTCAAATACAAGCATATAATTTGCGATATTAACATTTTTGTATTGCATTTTTGCAAGGAAACTTTTTGTTGTCCCACAGAATACTTTCTTGGCAACAAGGTTTCCAAAGATGTTTCTTTGAAAAGTGCAAAACAAATTTTACAGTGTCTTATTAAGACTTAAGTAACACAAATTTACTTCACAGTTATTTGTGCGTGTGGTTGTGTTGTGTGCGCGTGCGTGCGTGGACGGGAAAATGATGGGGAAAAGAAGGGATGGGGGAAATTTCAACAATCGTCAATTTAATCGCCGTAGTGTTTAAATGAGATGTTATGACTAGAACTGAAAATTCGCGAGTTCAGTGCCCTACAGTCTTATGCACAGTTCTACCGATGGTGGTTTATTGTTTCTGTGCTGCCACAGTGGAAGGCGACGATTGGACCAGCGTTCTCCAGGAGATGACAAACATCTTGTGGACCAATGGCTTAAGTTATATAAACACACGTGTTTCGAATTCTAGCTTGTCTTAAAATGAATCCATGAATTCTTCAGGTCTCTAGTTATGGCATAACTACTTTTCCTCACAAGATACCAATATTACCTAGTTACTTACTCGAGCGTTGGAAACTTTAAACTGCTTACAGTTGTGGGCAGGGATATTTCAAAGATAATGTCAGAAACCGTGAAGCAGCTCTACTCGTGACTTGCCACTTGCGTGGAGGGCATGGTAAGTATAGGGTAAAGAGCGAACGCCAATTGCGCAGTAAATAACTTGCGTGTCCCAACTTCGGACGGCTTGCCATTGGAAGTGTTGAAACCTTTCATTAATTTAATTTATTTCAGCTACTGTTTTTATCGGTTTGGTGTGATCGCCACATTGTTACTTCGCTTTCATGATAACTCATTTCCTTCTAATGTACACATATAACAATGGTGAAAAGCACACGTTTTAATATATGCAATAAAGACAGTTGAAAGTATTTATGATACTGTAAAATTCTGTTGGATGCGAAAAACTTAAACAGAATACATCCTCCTCTTTTTGGATGTTTGCAACCAAATTCTGCCATCAAACACTTCTCCAGGTTGTCAGAATAACAGCGAAACTACAAATGCTAAAAGCTATGTATGGACATTTGGAGGATGATAGCTTCTGCTTTTTGCGGATGTTGTTTATTTTATAAAAATTTGTAAATAAAATTTAATACAGCAGTCGTTTTATATGAAAACGTCTTTCTATTTAGTAATAATCAGTGGTACACTAATAAATTCACATTTTTACAGATACATATGGTTTATAAAAAATATTGACGTGATCTTCACGATCACAAAACAGTCTGGCAACAGTGTTTTTGTTAGCTGACATGGCCGGCATTAGTGTTCATGCATGTGGAGTGAGACGTGCCCCCCCCCCCCCCTACGTCAGTCTGGTGTCCCAACCTAACAACCACACAAACTTGCATAGAATAGTAGTTCATAAAGTGTTTGTAAATCAGCCCAGAAGACCAGGTGTTTTTGTAGTTTGAACCAACCTAACTTATTGAAGTTTCCGGTTTTTCTTTTTCATCAATAAACAAGTGTTTTCGAAGTTGCATGATCGACCTTCTGGGATTTTTCGGGCGGTGTTGGTAATATTCCGTGGAAACAGCCGTCACCCACGAAAAATTCAAAAGTCCTTATGGAAGCGTAATAACAGTATGATGACTCGCTTCTTAATACTATTCAGAGCTGCTAGGATCTGTGAAGTGGAATGCCAAGTTCACGGATGCTTTGATTACACGCACTCATTTTACCAAATTTTCCAGAATTTTTATTTGCTCATCTAAACTTTTGTGAGTTCCTCCCCATCCGTTCTTGAAGTGTGTGTAAGAATTTCTCGGTTTGCGTTCATTTTTCCTACTTTCCCCCCGGGTTAACATACAACGAATACAGTGTGGAAGCTGTAGTTTCAGCCACCGTGGGTTCGGCTACGGCTAACGTCGACCATGGGTTCTGCTTCTACGTGTTATGTCATCGCCATGCACACGCTGTCCCATTCACCTGCGTAGAGTAATCCTGCGGGCAAGATTCCTGGTTTAAGTTTAAATATTGTGATGACGCCTATCGCGCCCGTGCCGGTTAACAGTATAACTGCATCACGCCACTCTAGAAATATTTGCAGTGCTGCCATCGAGGAACTTAACAAAAAAAAAAAGGGGAAAAAAAGGGGGGGGGGGGAGAAAATGTACATCCAAATAAAGACCATATCGTTGGTTTAAGTTGTGTTAAGGTTCCTAGGAAGAAATCGAGAATAAAAAAATTGAATTACTGTGGGATAAACTATTTAAAATTGGCACAAATAACCCGTGCTGAAAACAGGAGTCTCCCTGTTCAGCGTTCTCAAACAGAAGTTAGTGTGATATGTAAAACTGGTACAGCAGCTCTTGTCTTTTAAGCAGACTACAAAAATTATGGCGTTACATATATAAAACACTTTAGATATACTTTAAGGTGGTCCCGCTGAAAATAATACATATGACCACGCTATAGAACAAGCTTATTTAATTCAAAGGGAATTAGTGGATATCTTGACAACAGTGTTACCAAGTATTAACGGCATGTCCTGCCGGAAGGTCCTTCCGGAAGGGCGCTTACATTTGCGTCCTGCCAGAAGGCAGATCTACCACGAGTACTTAAACCCCTTTGCTGCATTTGTGCATTTTATGTCTAGCAGATAATATTTTAAGTGAGTCACAAGGTTTGTGCAATCGTTATCGACGTCTGGCTTATACCGTGGCTAAGGAACCCGTATTTTTGGTAATGTACTTAAAAAATTTCCCATGATTTTTTAAATTTAAAACTTTTGAAACATTAAATTTGAAAATATGAATTGTGGTAGAGGGAGGGTGGGATGAGGTGAAATCTTACAAAATAATAAAACAATGAAGCGCGGAAAAAATTGGAAAATGCATTAACAGCCGTTTCAGTTGGTAAGTCATAGGCACGTGCTGCCGGTGGGACCTAATACATTCTATCATTAAAATGTCAAATGGTAATTCTTCAACTCTCTTTCCTTCCTTTCTTCCTTTATTTTCACCCTAGATATTATTTGTAAAATGGAACTCAATATGATAAAACTTACAACATTACTTCTTAACTATCTAGCGCATGTTGGGTACTGTGTTGATGCCATAGGATGTTGCGATGCCGAGAAAAATCCAGTAAGAGTGCTCGATTATGTTTTTTAGCTGATATTTTGAAACGTGCAAACAGCTCATTATTTGTACTAAGTAAGCCTAGTGTAATAACGTAAGGAACAATGTTTTATTCTGTTAATTGTAGCCGTTGTGTAATTGGCGATGTAAATAAACGAGAAAGTTGGATGAAGCTAATTTATTTATCTATCGTTAATGAAAAATTCGTCCAACCAAAATTACGAGCCAGACTACGTAGATCGTGTACCAATATTCCAAGTTATTTTAAATTTATTTTCGTATTACACTCCCGTCTAGTGCTGCTGGGCTGATCGGGCATTACTTGAATAAGCTGAGAAACGGCATTATTTTGAAAGAAGTTTTGCGGCCGTTGTCCGTCTTGGTGGTTCGTGGGAGTGTAGTTCAGGCCAGTCGGTTGATTTTAATTAATTTCTGATTATTGATTATATATTCTTGGCTGTGCATGTGTGTTGTCGCTCTCATCACCTCTCTTCTGCGCATGACTTTTCAGCGCCTTACACGAGTAAAGAAGCATTAATTGTTTCAAATGCCACTACTTTAGGAGAATTTCCTGAAAGGGCTAGTAATTTTAAGATTCAAATAAACTATTGTTTGATTGAATATACTCTGTTTGGCAGATTATTCGTGAAAAACTTGGAAAACTTGAATTTTACAGCTGTCATTTAAGAGGTACAGCAAATAGTTTTTAATGAAAGTTCAAATTTAAATGAATAACTTTAATACGGACTATTGTCACCTACCACAGTATTGTTATTCTTTTCGTTCTCTATATGCTTTCTATCTCTCTCTCTCTCTCTCTCTCTCTCGCTCTCTCTCTCTCTCTCTCTCTCTCGCTCTCTCTCTCTCTCTCTCTCTCTCTCTCTCCTCTCTCTCTCTCTCTCTCTCATCATCATTTGGACTTTTAACGTGGAAACTGTTCGTGTAAACGTAAATATTTTTCCTTGTGTGCAGTATGGTTAACAAGGAATTGACGATTACGTAATACGACACAGCAGTACTTATTTCAAGTGTTATTGTAAATGTTATGTTCTTGTACGAGATGGCACGTGGTAGTTCATTGTTGAGGTAGAATAGTGGCTTCCTGTAGAGCACTGCACCCGACTATATTACATGTAGAATTCATTAAACAGTAGTACACACTATCAAATAGTAAATAAAAAGTAGAATTAATTTTCATATTAAAGTATAATGCACATATTTTGTAACGATGTAATATATTCTACTATAATTATAGAATTTGGACATTAAAGAGAATCAACAGACTTAAGTTTATTTTTAATCTTCAGCAAGCAAAGTGGTTATAACAGTTACTCTAATTGTGAGTAATAAACAATCAGTAATGTTTCCAATAATTTTTAATAATTGTATTATGCACAGCAAAAAAAGTTATAATTTTTATAACTGAAACATTAGAGTCAATAAAATCCTCTTACATACAACTGTAGTAATTGTGATTGCTCTACTTCGCCAAGGTTTTCTCGCAAAGTGTGCTTTATGAAGCATGCCAAATGGAAATAAGCTTCAAGTTCGATTAAAAAAATAGATTATTAGTAATTTATTTTTGTTATTTAATACTAAAATGTGTACGTTGGCTTAGTTTGATACATGAAAGAAATGTGATTTTAATTTGTGTGGCCTAGGAAACAGTTAAAAATTAGAAATAAAAAAATCTTCGCTGGAAAGGAGGGTTTCTCAAACCAGTTTCAAAAAAACGTACAATAATTTGTCCTGTATAATTAATACGTTATTTAGGAAGAAACGGGCGGTTGGTTGCTGAGCGAGTTTCATAGTGAGGAGGACGGGTTCGGAACTGGAACTAGTCTCTCCCGTTATGTTATCGCATTACATTGTTAGCGGCAGATCTGCAAAGGCAACTGGTCAAAATATCCGTTAAAAGTACTAGTCCCAGTACTCCAAATCTGCACCACAGTTATAGCTAAGATATTACATATAGTCCGATGTATAGAGTGGGATGTCCTTTACTCATTATGACCTCACGAAGGCAATTAAGGCATACTCTGAACCAATTTATTCGCACATTCCACTGATGTCAGCCCATTCTTCTGTAAGTCGCCTTGTAAGGTGTTATTTTGATGTTACTGGTGTAGATCGGACTCTGCTATTGATCTCATGCCACAAATTCTCCGTTGGTTTTAAGTCTGGTGACTGTGGGGGTGGGTGGAGCACTTTATGACAATTGTACGGCAATCACATCTGCAGGACGTCTACATTATGTTTGGGATCATTGTCTTCGTCCTAATAATATTATAAATGCGAAAGTTTGTATGATTGTTACTCAATCACATCGTAACGGCTCGACGGATTTGGGTGATATTTGGTACAGGGGTAGATTATATTCTGGATTAGCACAAATGGTACTTTTCATCTCGGTAAAACGAACAGTTTCTTAGGGAATATATAAAATATGCCACCAACCATTAAGATAAAACACTTGGTCACTATAATTAAGGTTTGAATTTTGCACGCGGGTGAAGCCCGGGTAACAGCTAGTATAACCTAATTGTGTCCCTAAGTCGTAATTTCTGAGCACTTTTGTGGAGATGTTTCTTCAGAAGATTATATTGTTTTGTTCATGTTCTCTTCAAAAAATACCAACTCTCCTACCCCAACGGCCGACACGTACCCCACACCATGATACTTCCGCCTCTGTGTTTGACTGTAGGTAGGAGATTGTTGGCTTCCATTTCTGTATTTGGTTTGCGCCAAACTATTGTCTTCCCATCTGAACCAGAGATGTTCGATTTGCTCGCATCAGCAAGTATCACGTTCTGCCACCACTCATCTCTATAAATACAGTAAATTCTTTTGCGAACTAAATTCTCTTCCTTCTTTTTCTTTCGTTGACACATGGATATTTTCTGGCCATCCGACCATTCAATCCTGCCGTTTTGATAATACTTCTTATTGTCCGAGGATTCACCTTCTTGCCTGTATTTTTGTACATCTCGGCACATAATTTCGGTACTCTTATTCACGCTCCTGGCAATCCGTGTATCTTTCTCGAGCTGTAAATGCTTTTGGACGGCCAGATTGCGGAATTAAATCAATTCGATCCTCATCTCTGTATCTCTTGATTCTATTTCCCACTGTACGACGTTTCTTTATTTGAAGTATTTCAGCTATTTCTCTTCACCTTTTACCTTTCTCGTGATTGAAGATAACAAGTTGCCTTTGCTTGAACGAAGTAGTCTTATCTCTTAGTCCCATTTGGCTAGCGAACCGCTCTTGTTTACGATGAAGGCAAGATTGTTGGATTATAGCGTGCACTGCCCTATGGTACGCAGTTCAAGTTGTATGACATATATATATATAATATATATATATATATATATATATATATATATATATATATATATATATATATATATATATATATATATATATATATATATAACCACTATCCCGATATATTTTTGACGTGAAAAATGTGTAGAGTTTCAATATTTTTTACTTCATAGACGTAGTTTCCTGCATAAACAGGTCACGAATGGATTTATGATAGTAGTCTTTACTAATAAACACCTAGAACTATTTATTCTAGTTTTTTTTGTATGAAATAGCTACAGATTATTGTAGAAACATGAACTATTATTTACTGTCCCAATATTATATTTATTTCCTGTATATGGAGGAGTAATAAAACGGAACTTAACTAACATATATCCTAACCACATTTAAGCACGGTGGGGGCAATGTAATGGTTTGCGAGGGTATATGGCGTACAGTAGAGTCAGTAATTTGCACATTTTTGAAGGGAACATGACAGCTCGATCATATGTTGAACATGTTACGGGGAACCTGCAAGACAGTGCTGCGAAATTGTGGCTTGGAGGGAGAGTTTCTACTTCTAGCAGGATAACGACCCCAAGCACATGGAACATATAATGGAGTGGCTCCTCTACAACGCACCTAGTAGACGGATGCCCACCTCACCGGATCTTAATCTAATTGAAACCTGTGTCACGTTTTGGACAGAGACGTTCGTCATAGGTCACAACAAAGAGCAAGGACCATATAGGCTGTTCACCGTAAAGTGAGCACTTTCGGAAGCCCTGCTTAAGATCTACTTGTATGCAGGTTATGTATTCCTCCGCGTTATGTGAAATTGACATTGCCAAGTGTCTCATCCCTTTAATCATGCGTCGGTCAGGTGGAACTGTGAAATTATTAGAAAAGTAAATATGTTACAAATCTGGTAATTTTTACACTCGGATGCATTAAAAAAAAAAAAAAAAACAAAAATAAGAAAATAATTTAAGTTATCACAAATGGACACCTAACACTTGTTATTCGACGTTAAGATATGTCACTACTTTCCGTCTATCGTTACCAACTTTACTGGGCACATGTCACTCAGTTCGCCCGTTGAAATATATGCAGGTAGGAACCGTGACTTTTTTCTATAGGCTGTTGTTCACCTTAAAGTGAGCACTTTTGAAAGCCCTCTCATTGGGAATAATAATCAGTAAATATATTGAATTTTTGCCTTGGGCGTTAACTTCCGAGTGCGATGGAATATTCACACTGTGTTTATTACAGTCATGGCAATATTTATTTAAAAAGGTGGTTTAAGAATAAGCAATGTATGAATTAAAAAAGTAACTAGGGACTCAAAAAGTGCTCACTTTACAGTGAACGGCCTATAAAGGTTGTTTGCAGAAGTGCTGACTTATCGTGAACAGCCTTTACTTATTGAGGCTTGGAACACTTTGTCACCTGACATTACAAAAAAAGTTAGTAGAGTCAATGCTTAAACGTTTGGAGGCTGTAATCAGTGCCAAAGGAATGCACACAAGGTATTACTGAATTACAGTAGCTGCGGAATGAAAAATTACTTTTGGTTGCAGAGTGTGCAAATACTTTTTATTTGCTGTGCAAGTTGACATTATTAAGAATATTACTTTTTTCTTTTGGGATTTTCAAATACTTTTTTTTATGTGTTATGTTTATTATTCTGTTTGTGAATTAACATGGTGTGGAAATACTTTTTTGCCTACTGTATATAAATGTTGTTGGTCCAGATTTTACGTTGTGGAACATTGCGATAGTTTTTTTTTCAAGCAATAGATATATTCAGTTCTGAAAAAAAAAAGACTTTTTTATCGCGGCGAGAAAAGTAATGTTTCATTGTTAAAGTTGTTCTAACTACAGTCGCAGCTATGTTTCGTTTTAAATTTGTCGTCGAACAGTGTTAAGGTGGCCGCCTGGTTGAAGTAATTTTGTACGTCTTGAGGCCTAAAAGCGTGGGAGCGTTAGGGGCGACCAAGGCATGCGCATCAACTCTCTCATCGACGTCGATAACGCGCTTATATGAGGCGTTCAGCTGAGACCCTATCTTTTTATAACGTAATAATAAAGATAAAGATCTGATGCACGTCTCTATTAGTTTCTAAATGTTTTGTACGGGAATGTTCATACCTAACAATTACCGTGAAAACGCCCGTTTGAGCCATTTTCACCATCACCTAAACATGCTTTAGAGAAAAAGGGAGGAACGGAAAAACGTATATAGGCTGTTCACGGTAAAGTGAGCTCTTTTTAGGGCCCTTATAAATTTTTTCTTTCACCCAATTTCCATCTTCCTGCTGCTTTTTAATATAAACATTGCAATGTGACCAATAAACCCAGTGTATGCATTTCACCACCCTCAAAATTTAATGCCTGTTGGGAGGGCCTTAAAAAGTGCTCACTTTATCGTGAACAGCCTATACAGACGCGTAACCTTTCCTAAAATGCTATTCGTAAGCAGACCTCACTTAAATTTATTTATGTTTTCTGTTCTTCCGTTTGTGGATACGGATATTTTAAGCCCATTTTGTAGCTAAGATTTTAGGTTTTAATTTTTTTTTTGTAATCTTAATAGTGATTACGACAGTTAGTTGGCAAACACTAAATATTTTGTAGAGGTAGGATAAATTGGTTGTTCATCGTTTGCTGTTGTCTATCTGAGGATATCACCCGTGAAAGGCATCTGGAAACATTGCAACATGTAAGTAGGTAATAAACGCAGTTTTCACACTTTCCTCGTACCTAAACGAGATTGCTTTAGTCCATTCACGACTTCAACAGACTTATGTAAATCAGTCTTTGAAAAAAATACCCTAGCCATTAGTTGCATGCTAGTAAAAAAAAAAAAAAATAATGGCGGGTGCTGTACATAAGTCTGTTCTAGTCGTGAATGGACTTCAGTGTGAACCAGGCACGCGTGCGCACTCTCTGAGAAGACAACCAGTCTTCCGACGTGAAAACAACCAATTGTCAGAACTGGCAAGGTCATATTGCGTAACTCTTGGCGGGTTCTTCCACGGGAATTTCGGAACGGTGGTCTGTCACGTTCGTACGATTTGCTACAGTCTATTCACACCTTCCTCACCCATATTGAGTTTCGGTTAAATGGCGATACACTCAATGTCGCCTTAATTCAGTTAATGCACAGTGAGGTGAATTTCCAGCCATTATGATTTTTTGTACATACGCGGCATGATATTAATCCGGGTGTTCATATTTTACCATGAATAAGGCATATGTAGGTTTTTATTGAATTTTCGTGTCGCCCCGAATTTTGTAATCATTTAACATTTATTAAATATGTATGTATTTATATATGTATGTATGCATGTATTTAAGCAAGAAAATCCTTTTAATGTCAGTAACGTTACGTAAATTTGCGTTGTTTAATTTACTCTCTGCTGATAAGGAATTTCACTATTTATAAAATCATTTATGCATTTTCGGCACTCTTGCGTCTCGTGTTTGTGGGTAGAGAATAGAGGGGTTCTTACGGCTACAATTTGCGTCGAAGCATAACTCGTTGAATTGGTGTCGCCATTGGCGATCTTGTACTTCTAAAGCGTTTTGTTGGATTTATTTTTCATTGTACAGCGAAGGTAAGATTTAAATGTACTTATGACATGCAGTTAAATGTACTTATATTATATGCAGTAAAGTAACTTAGCTACAAAATATTCTTACAGCTGTTACGTACAGCTCCTTCAGTTTCTATTGATTAAAATTTCATATACTTGAACTAAACTACAGACTATAACAGTACAATTAACATGGGAATAACTTGGCAAGGTTCACTTTAATTTCTAGTTAAGATGTAGCAAAGTTTAGTATATTCTCGTATAGAGTTTCGCTTCACATAGATTTTAAAATATGGTGTTACCAGTTTGAAGGCTGTGTTGAAGGGTTTCCGAATTAGCGTAGAGTGATATCTTTTCATATGGAAACATCGAGCACACAGTTACAGCGTGATTTCGAGACGATAGTGCTTAACATTTGTTGCTTCAATTGCGATGAATGGTAGATCGCAGTGGGTACTCTTGTTTCACTTGAAAATCGCAAAATAAAAAACTTCGTATCTTTTTCTGTCGCACAGGCATGTGTAATTAATGTGTGTCGTATGTTTAATACTACGTGCTGTGACTGAAGAACATAGATTAGCAATACATTGCGTGAAACGAGAAAAGGAAATTGTAGCTTGACCTGTCGTTTTTAAAACCTATTCTTAGTGTCCATAATCATACAGCACAGAGTGCAGTTCAAAGCTCCCGGTCTGTAATAAGTTTGAAGGCTATTCCTGGGAAAAAAATATTCGAAAACGTTTCGACCATATACGTTTTTATTTTATACTTCTTACGATTATAGGTAGTTCACGGTAAAATGAGCACTTTTGAAAGCCCTGCTTACGATCTGCTTGTATGCACGTTGTGCAGTCTGCCGCCTCATGTAAAATTAACATTGCCATGGGCCTCATCACTTTATTCATGCGCCGGTCAAGTGAAACTGTGGAATTATTAAAAAAGTAAATATTTCATTAATCTGCGAATTTTTACACACTGATGCATAAAAAAAAACAGAAAGGGAAATAAATAATTTAAATGATCACACATGGTTACCTAACACTTTTTTTTGGACGCAAAGGTCTGGAACTACTTTCCATCTACCGTTACCAACTTTACCGGGCGCATGTAACTCAGTGCGCCCGTTGAAGTTTATGCAGGCATGGGCAGTGGCTTTTTTCTAAGGTTGATTTCAAAAGTGTCTACTTATCGTGAACAGCCTTTATCCATTTACACTCATTGGGATAAAAGTAACGCCACCCAGAACGTATTATTCATAGGAACCAATGTTGGTATACCGCACTTTCACAGTTAATATTTGCGACTTGTTTCAGTTTGGTTTGCGATTGGCCACGTGGAACTGCCACTACGTTCGCTAACACAACTGCCCAGCTGACGTGAGCAATCTTAAGACGAAGCTGTGTTCACTATAATTAGTACGCGAATGAACGTCAGAAAGTAGCCTAACTATTTGGGTGTTGCTTTCGACTCAAGTATGAGAACGCCTTCGGAGTTGGAGAGAGATTGAATCGTTGTATTATAGGAAGTGGGATGGTCGTTCGGTCTCATTGCCCGCCACCTAGGCACTTGCAACGGAACTGGGAGGTCGTGTTGTAGCAGTGTGAACACTGCTATAATACAGAGACGTTTTAATCACTCGAAAGATGAAAGCTCAACCAGTTTCTTTCCACCCTGATGGGACATGCAGTGACGTCACTAGTGATTATTGTTTTCAACGCATTTTTGCGAGGTGATTGCAGAAGACGACTTGCATTCTCGATATCCATTATGCCATTTTACATTGACACTCTGACAGTGGCAACTTCATGCACTTTTTTTTTTCGTGTTCGAGTGGCACGGAAGGCTGAAGGATGGAGATGTTTTGTCTTTAATGTTTTGTTTGGGCACAGACGACTGCCCTACACGGGTGTAGATGGCTACTGCCAAAACTGATGGTGGTCATGGCGTGGGAGCAATCTCGTATGATTATCGTTCTTTTCTTAGTGATCAGGATGGGATTGGATTGGAAAGGGCCTATTAACGCCCACTTGTGTTATGCCTGAAGTCTTATCAGGGGACGGCTTGTAAACTAACTTATGACCTAACTTAAACACCCATACCTTATCGAGGATTCGAACCCAGAACTTCCTACACCTTAGACTGACGGCGCACCAACTGATTGCGATACGGGAGGTTGGCGGTAGTGATCAGGGGAATGTTGTCAGCACAGCTGTAGTTCAAAGAGATTATGTTTCCTCATTCGTTTACCGATATGGCGAAACTCTAACAAGCAATTTTCCAACATGTTCATTTCCACAGCACGAGTTTCACAGGACTGCCTGTCATTATCCAGTATGTTCTCCATACTTGTTACCTGTAAAACATGCTTGGAGACGTCTGGAACGACAGAATCAGCCATTAGCCTGGTAGTAGTTGTAACAGCTATGAGACGATCTTTCACAGCATCGCCGTAAACATCTCTGTTACTTCATGTCCGACTGCATTGCCGCATATATCAATGCTAGGGGTGGTGCAACAGTGTAAGAGATCTAACAAAAAGCTACCCGACATGGGTTTTTTTTAGCCAGCTATTTGCAACCCAAAAGCTACCCGACATGGGTTTTTTTTAGCCAGCTATTTGCAACCCGGTGACAGGAATCGCGCGGCATGTGACCTTGAACCGTTCCACTATGTACATGTAATTGTTTGCCAGACTGCCAAACTCTTAAATTGCTGCAAGGCAGCCATTATAACTGTAGAATGAATATAGAGTAGCGTAATCTTGCAGGCTGCGCACAACCAGTCTCCAAGTTCCAACTTTGTACTGTTTTTCTGCCAACACGACTATCATAAACGATGTGAGATGTTTTTGTACTTCCTCTAGCCAATTTTTAATGAAATCGTATTAAATACACTCTGGTAGAAGAATGTTATTCATATTAAAGGGCTTGTATTTTGAAAATTAATGTATGTAGGCTATTCATGGTAAAGTGAGCACTTTCGAAAGTCCTTTCATTTGGAATAATAATCAATAAATATATTTTATTTTAGCTTTAGATGTTGACTTCGAACTGCGGTGGAATATACACACTGTATTTATTTCTTACATGATAATATTTATTGAAAAGGTGGTTAAAGGATTAAATATGACTGAAAGGAAAAGTAACTAAGTTCTTAAAAGCGCTCACTTTACCGTAAACAGCCTATAAACAAACATGTTTGTCACTGTTGACCCTGTGCGTTTCAGAGCTGTGTTAGTTTGGGGGTAGAGCAATGTTGTGCACGTGCTCGGAAAATGAATAATTGGTCTACACCATCTTTAGTCTATGGTTATAGACATGCCTTTTTGATCGCAAGTCGTACTAAGGTCCTTTTCAACTATACAATTTTGTCCAAATAAAGCAAAAACAATACACTATTGTCCAAACAGAGAATAAACAGTCATTTCCTCGCATGTTGTGCTCGGTTATTTGTTCCCATTACCGGCGCCTTTTTTTTTTTTTTTTTTATTTCGACGTTTTTTGGGTGCGGCATTTTCTATGACTATAAGTGTATTTGATGACTCCGGATACACATTTTTCCTTAAAGTTTAAGGAACGTGTCTTTGGTAATACTTTTGCAAGTTAAAACCAATTAAATTACACAAATATGACTAGCTCAAGCTATTCTTTCTATGGAGTATTGTTTCAAGAGCTCCCGCACTATGCGGCAAAGAGAGTGAACCTATAGTTTTATTATGTGCCAGTGTTAATTGCACACACACGAGTTTTGAAACGGTTAAGGTTCTGCAACTAGTTGCTGGGGCAAAAACGCATGATTAGTGCACAGTTGCTTCTATTTGTCTCTCCAGAGAAGGGTCTTTAAAAATAGCCGAGTCTAGAAATATTTACTTCATATCTCACTAACCCAAGGACCATCCCACTCAAACATCCTCCCCTCCCTATCACCCCCCCCCCTCTTTGAATTCTTCTTTCGTTTCCTGACAGCGCAGCTGGCTCAATACTGTGCGATGCCCTTTACCAGTCGTGGTACTCAGCTCACACCCCGGTATCTGTAATATAGTCTTTTAATTACCGTAATGTGTGTTTAGATGGGTTAGCCCTCGGATAGCTCTTACAATCAGTTAATAGTACAGACTGTTCATCGGTAAAGTGAGCACTTTTGAGGCCCTAGGTACTTTTTGCTTTGTCATTTCTTATCCCGTAACCACCTTTTAAAATAAATATTGCCATGTAAGTAATAAACACAGTGTGTAGATTCCACCGAACTCTAAAGTTAACGTCTAAGGCTAAAATACAATATATGTATTCAATATTATTCCAAATGAGAGCGCTTTCAAAAGGGCTCACTTTGCCGTGAATAGATTATAGTTTAATCGTCCCGTATTGCCTATTACTAAAAAGCCCACACATGACCGGGTATGCTTGATTGCAATATATTAACGGAGAAATTGCCAAATTCTTATGGTTACAGTCCGCGATCAACACTCGCTCCGCGGTGATGTATCGCGCCGCCGTACACTTAGTTATAATTTGCACAACAAAATCCTCCGCCGACGGCAGATGACCAGGAGAAAGAGGGGCGAGAGTCTCTCTCGCTCTCTGGACCATGCATGCGCCGGAAATGACCGGCCGTTCCCTCTATCTTTACCAGTTGTTCGATACATGACAGAATCTTGTAATGAATACACGTCGCTACAATATGAAAAATAATGCTATTTTCTTATGGCGATATGACGATAAAAATGAGCTCAAACAAGCACTTAAAACGATCATTATCAATTTAACGTGCCTGTCGTACAGTAGGCCTAGATAAACATACCTATTACCACATAGGGTCGTCACTGCTGTTACAAGTCACCTGGATGCGTATACGAATTCGTGAAAGGGTGGGGGGGGGGGGAGAGGGAGAGGAGAGAGAGAGAGAGAGAGCTCGTAATAAAAAAACTTAATATTCATGCCAGTGAGCACAATATTTTATAACAATCTCTATTGTGAGTAAGGCCCCCTATAACTGTCTTACTAGCTATCGTCACTTAATTCCTACGTTCTGGTTACACATACATGATCAAAATGCCCACTGCCAATCATTAACATAATTATGTATGTCTGTCACTCACGTCAAGTCCCACTGTCCGCTGGTCGATTTACTCTCTACTCGTACCATGCTCACAGACTACGCTCGCCGCTCACTGCATCGCCCCCCCGTCGCTCCGATGGTACCACACATGTGGCACTAATAGTCATACAAGACTACAGACTCGACACAGAGCACACCAAGGCTTATATAGCTGAGTCGACCTGACCCAGAAGTTTCATCGCAATTCGAATCGCGCCGAAAGGGGTGATGACCAGAAAATTTGCTTGTATTTGTGTGTGTTCGCGGTGCAATTCTCACACATGCAATTTTACAGGATATAGGTTGTGAACTGTGGTTAATCAAGTATAATGTGTCACACATAATCACTGAGGTTATTAAGTATTACATTTAGTCATTTCATAGTAGATAGGGATGTGTACCATTCGAGTTAAGAAATATTATACACAAAATACGACCCTGGCTACAAGATACGGCATTAAAACACATTACACAGCGTTTGAAGTACAAGATCATTAATGTATTATAAACAACTGGCACATGACACAAAATGACGAATATTCTCTCCAAAGGCAATTACATGGCAAATTTACATACCTACGAATAAAATTCACAGTATCGAACCTTACTGTACCATAGGTCTCATCTCTTGCAACAAACACATTCAAATTACAACACAATGCCTTAAAAGATATTGGTAGACGGAAAATTAAAAATTATAGAAACCATAGTAAGCGGAAAACAAGAAAAAAAATCCATTAGGTTCACACAATACATATATATTTCACCGAATCAAATCATAATTTGGTAAATGTTAACCATGGGAAAATTAAATTGCAGTTTCTTAAGTAATATCTGGTGGCTTGCCAATATTAAATCTTAATTAAAATCATTATTGTTACTGAGGCTGAGAAAACTAATTTTGTTATATACAACATGCTTTAACATGCAAGCATTAATCAAGAAAATAAAAAAACTTTACTTTCAGCATTTTGTCTGGAAAAATTTAACAGATTTTTTTATTACTGTTTTTACGACTGGCAGTGGTACAGCATGATAGAATATGGACTTCTGGGCAGCAAGTGTATTTTCCACGGCAGTATAATGTTCATAAAATCGTGCATAGTTCATTTTTCAAAACCAACATATTTGCTACTGAGCTTGGTATGCCACCGAAAATTATAGCTGAATAGGTCATCCCAATTCAAATAACTCGTTGAAAGTTAACCATTTCATAGCCCTATGTAGACTGGCTGGGACACTTGAATTTGAAATGACATTCCAAATAAATACTGGTTCCAGGGATAAATCATTTCCCCTTGTCAAACAACATTAATCCTATCTTTGGAACACAGTCACTTCGAAATCACGAAGATGTGTTATACAAATTGTTAGTTGATGCATTGCCTTTCTCGTGAATTACCGCATTTTAATGGAGACCAAACCAAAGACGAAAATTCTTTTACGATAATGCAGTTCATGAATATCAACACATACAAACATTTCAAATCGTCCGCCACCATAGAAATTACAATTAGATTAACATACATAGACAAAGTGAGGCGTCAAATATTAACATGCATTGCAATGACATTTCCAATACAAAGTTAAAAATTATTAATTAAAATACACACTGATAAAAATATGTAATTCAACGCAATAAAATTAATAAAGGACTGAATTTAATAATATAACAAACCTGCGACGAATAAACATAAACAAAACTAGGTTTTGACAGCACAACTGTCACGGTAAAATAAAAATAAAAATTGTAAACAAACAACTGTAAATAAACAAAGAAAAGAAAAAATAATGCCACATGCTAGACTACACAAGACTATCTATATTCGAAGGACAGGAGTGACATGGCAGCGCGATATTGTGCCACCTGTTGTGACTCTGCCTACCATTATCATGTTACAGGTAATAGCGTCGAGAACTTCGTTAGGCACACCAGGGAGTGGTCGGGAAAGTCGCCGAAACAAAGGGGGGCCCTCGTAACAGTACTTCCATTGTTAGTTACAACTATTCACAGTTTTGGAATACATCTAGATATTCCCATATTCGTACAAAATTCTTCGTATGGATTTATCTTCTTTTTGATATAAAATACCAGCCTAGAACTATAGTGGACATTGTGTTAATGATAACATTGGATTTTCAACGATACATTTTGATTTCGTTTTTGTGCCGTCGAATGTTATCTGTGTGTGAAGGAAAAAGTTAGTTACGAAATAGTGTATATAAAACCGAATCTTTTAACACTATACAAGATGCGAAACCTTAATCTATGTACGATGGTTTGCTAACTTTGGTCATAAATCAAATTATGTTTTTTTTTGAGCCCTTATTTATTCTTTACGTTCAGCAATTTCTTATCCTCTAACGACCTTTTTAAATAAATATTGTCATGTAAGTAATACACAGTATGTGTATTCCACCGCACTCAGAAGTTAACGTCTAATGCTAAAATAAAATATATTTATTGACTTTCGTCCCAGTTGGAAGGGTTTTCAAAAGTGCTCACTTCACCGTGAATAGCCTATATGTCAAGTCAGTTTCAGCTTGTTTTTAAAAATAAAATACAGGATAATCATAAAGTCCCGTTTTCATTTCTAAAAAGCTTTTGGTCATTTTTACAAGAGGTACAGAAATGCTGTCTTTTGTGTTAACTTCTCAGTGATGTGAAAGTATTTCTTTTTCATGTTGTATGTTAGGATAAATTGTAGTATAATTGTCAACGTCACAGGAAAAATGCCCAGTATGTCACCTAGTATGCTGAATCCCAGTCTGCGTACCCTTCAACGAAAGTATATCCGTCACTATGTGAATGCTTTCCCTCCAATCAAAGTGTAGCGAGTTGGCTTAAGAGTTTTAGAGGTACGTACAGTATTGAAGACCTCCCCTGTAGTGAACACTCAGTTTTGACTTAAGGTAGTAGAAGGCTTTCAGTAGAGCACTGCGTTCGACTGTAAAAAATGCCGAATTCATTAACGAGTAGTATACACATTACAAAAAATGTTAGAAAAGGAGGATTTTTTTGGTTGCATATTAAAGAAAATGTGTATTTTATAACATTGAAAAATGTTTTTTATATCCTCCCTTAAATGTTTAAAACTTAATGTGTCTATTTTTATTTTAAAAATCCAGATTTAAGCACGTTTGTCGTTTTCATTCTCTATGCTGAAAGCTCATTTTGGAACACCCTTTTTTTTATTCAAGAACGATTGTATAATTACCCTGACTGTATGTAATCAAATTAGTAATGATGTTTACAAATATGTTTTAATAATTAAGCCATTTCTGTCCCGAAAGTAATTTTTATAACCGAAGCAGACGTGCGATGACGTGTCACAATGTCTATCAGTGTGTTTTAAAAGTCAGTTTTCACCACTTTCGAGGTTTGAAAACGTTTTGATAATTCGTGAAAGTGCCTTCTTCTGCCACACTTAAAGGATATTCCCACCCGCCATCTTGGATTTATGGAATTTTTGCCATACTCTGGAAATACAGTTTTGTATGGCTATTCACGGTAAAGTGAGCACTTTTTACGGCCCTCCAAACAGGCCTCAACTACTATTAATATATTTTATTGCAGCCTCAGGTGTTATGTTTTCAGATTGGTGATATGCATACATTGTGTTTATTAGTCACGTGGCCATGTTTGTTTTAGAAAGTGGCAGAAAGACAGAAATTGACTGAGGAAAAATTGAGCAGGGCCTTAAAAAGTGCTCGCTTTATCGTAAACAGCCTATATCATGGTTTTTGGAACGACAGAGCACAGATAATTGCCTAGTGCATTGTCTAAGGCCAGTATTTCTTGATTACTGTTGATACTGTCGCCTTTGTAATCGTTCGCAAGAAATAATCTCGTATTTCGCCTCGCCAGTTACCAGCTAAAAATTTTTAAATGTAGTAAATCTGTAGCAGTTCGATAAGTTTGGGAAGAGGTTATTTAGGATATGTCGTGAGGGAAATTTCAATACACCTCCTGAAATAGAATCTTAAACGAGAAATTGGTAAATACAAGATGGCGGATGGGAATCCTCTTTAAGGAAGTAGGTTCGTGGTAATGGGAGGAGGAGACGACGTAGCAGGCGCAAAGTGTGCTATTTATCATGGTTTTTGTGTTATTACTAGAGACCCGAGAATTTCGCATGTTCTTTTCTAGACAAGTTGGATTTCACACACATGTACGTTCTTGTTATGTTTGTAATTGGTCGACGTGTTTTTTGACACATCCTGGAGATAAGTAAGCCAATATCAACAAACATGCAAGGAATTGTGCGCCGGACCACCGCCTTTTATTACCACAACAATCAACCAATAAACAGTTGATATCTGTATGAGAGTATACAAGACTGTGAAGTCTAGCCTACAGGTAATTGAACTCGTGAATTTCTCGGGTGTTTTGTTATAACTAATGTAAGTATGAAAGAGGGCTATCGGGATTGTGGTTTTCCACTAGTTCACGAGTTCTAAGGAACCGGAATAGTAGCCTGTTGTTAAAAGAATCCTATCAGGATTTCCTAGAAAGAGTGGCTAGGCGGAAAGAAACTGGAATTGTGTCGTAAATGTGAACTTTTCGTGCGCACAAGGCACAGTTCCTTTATTCAAAACAAGTGTATTTGAAGCAGAGATTTTTTGCTATAACCTCAGTCGGAATGAACGACAAATATCTGATTTTCACAAAAATTTGGGCACCAATATCAACCCCCATTCATGATAACTGAGAGGCTGGCAGCACATTTGCCCAAATAAGAATGTAGCTGTACCTCTTGGTTTTTTTTCCCTGTGGATTTGTAATCTACCGTGCATGGTGAATAAAATTTTCGTCTTGTGTTTTTAAGCTAAATGCCGCTGTATGTGATATATTAATTCATTATGTTCCAACAATGAATCTCAATTTCGGGCATATAGCAACACATTGGTGCATGTTGAAGTTTCAAATGACACTTTGTATTGTTGGAACAAGTCGTGTGTCACGTGTTATCCATACCTACCCCAACAAAACTGTCGCTGACTAGCGATCCGGTCCGGCTTCGCGCGGGGCCGCGCGCTCGCCTCGTACACCCCAACTCCGGCAAAGCATCGCCACGTCCCGTGCCGTTATCTCCGTCCACGTGTAGGTCCGCGCGCGCGCGTCTCGATTTTGGAAATTGAAAGTTATGAAAAGCCTTATGAAAAAAGAAAATTATTGGCGATAACTGTATGACGTAGAGGACATTTCTTATCCACAGTAAACAGTTTAAATTATTAATTAATTTGTTTTTATAAAGATGAAGTTCTTTATGGTTAGAAAAGACAGTAAATTTTAAATTTGTTTTTATTGCGTAATTTAAATTGCAAATATGCTTATTGCTATTAAATATAGATAAATATTATACCTGACTTTCTGTAGATCATTTAATTTTACGCAATTATTTCCTACATGGTTTTGTCATATCTCTAATGGATTAGACAGCTATCCCACGAGAGCACGCTGGTGGCAAACTTTTTACCCCGACTTGGCTCACTAATGCCGTTAATGCTCAGCTCCTATATATGATAGGGCACTTTTTAACTTACACAAACCTTCCTCGATAAAAGCAGATCGTAACAGTAAAATCCGCATCCAAATCCGTCCAGTGGTTCTCAAGATTAGTGCAGTCATACAGACAAGGCGCTAGCCAGGGACTTCCTTTTATACTATGTAGATTTCTTGTTTTCCATGGTTTTCCGAAATCTCTCCAGGCGAATGCTGGGATGGGTCCCAAAGGCCATGGCCAATTCCTTCACAATCCTTTCCCCCAACTTCTTCCCTGTGCAACTTGCACCGTCTCTAATGATTTCGCTGTCGACGAGACGTTAAGCCCACCCACCTACCTACCTAACCTATCTATCTACCTACCTACCTACCTACCTAACCTGCCTACCCACCTACCTACCCACCCACCCACTTTTTAAAATTCTAGTGTTACCACTATACAATAGTTTTAATTCCACTGGCAATTTATAGTCAATTTCGATAGCTGAATAATAAAAACCTTTTTGATAAAATTATAATATATTTACAGGAACATATTAATCATCCTTAGATTTAGTAGGCCTATTATGGGAGTGCAATGCTTTACTACTCTTAAAATGTGTAAAATTTTCTTTAACAAGCAATAACACTGACAAAATATGCATGATTGGTAGTGGCAATATATTGTTTTTTTTTTTTTTATAAATAATGTTACAGGAAATTCTACCTTTACAATGGGAAAAAATTCCGATGGATAATTTTTGCAGTTTGAAGATTTTTGCAGCCTCCACTGAATTGCCCCCAAAAAATTTCTCCAATATACTAATTGACGTCGCATATACTGTTACTAAATATACTAACACAGTTAAAAACTCCCTTTTTGGGCATGTCAGTTCCCCAAAGACTCAGACGAGTATATTTTATTGTATTCACTTCACTTCTGTGCTCTCTAAAGACCGTACTCATCTCACATTTGTTTCACTTTGCAACTTCGCCAAATTACTCTTATTTGTTTGTTTACACTGTAGCACCAAAAAATAATTTAAAATATATATGCCTTATGATAATTCATTATCTACACCGGCAGAATTGATGTAAAATGGGCTGATTATGAGATATTGACACTGCAAACGTGTCATTTAAATGCATGTACTACTAAGAATTGCTGCGATGTTTTGGTCTTGAAACTACGTCACACGATCTCGTAGTCTATATATTTTGGGTGGAATTAAATAAACCTAGTAAAAACTAAGTACCTGTGCAAAGAAATATGAGCGAAATAAAATTTACAGTAGGCCTATTTGTGTGCATGTCTACCACTATCTTTTAAGTATGTCGCTGCTATGTACAAAAATTAGCGACACGGGTTACTTATTTGAATTTGCTCTCTTCTTCGTGAAATAGCTCTTTCCTCTACAATTGTGGAAGGCAATCTTACAACAAGAGTGTGATACATATACAGACGTTACTAGGCCATAAAAATAGTTAACGGTTAAAATGTATAAATTACGCATGCCCAGTATTTGCAATCTCACACACACCGGGCCAGCGTAACAACCACGACGCAGCCACACCCTTTCACACACAGCGGTCATGACACACGTTACAGTATTGTTACATGGTCGCCTGAGGGGCGTATCAGTTCGTGTGGGATGGTGGTCTTAATAAAATAAAATCACTAAATTTGATTTTAGTTTATTCACACAGCTATTATTTACAGTTTTAATCTGTCTATCTCCTTTTTTATTTCTAAATGAGCGAAATATTTACGGTATTATTTTTACTCTAATTGGCATATTTCTTAATGTCTCTGTTTGGTTATAGTCAATTAACTCATACTCATTATTAACACACTTTCAGTATGTCTGTTGCCATCATTTATAGTGTCTTTCACGTACGCACCCAGTCCAATAGTCCAGCCTGCTAGCCGCACCCTTCACTGCTTGATGCTCGTAGTTGCAGATTTCCCTTCCTTTAGTCGCTTCCCTCGCCGTTAGTTGTCTATCGCTGAAACTCGGCCACTCATCCATTCAACTACTCTCGGACCGGAGGCCCGTCGCAAAATTTATGCTATGCTGGCCTTGACTTGGCAAGTTCGATGCGCTTTGAGTCACACTTTGAGAAACTATGGCCGCAAACCATTAGAACATCAATCAGATAATACAGAACCTCAATACAACCAAGGTCAGCAGTGCGCGGCGCAAAAGGATTATTGGATCGGCTCGCTTTTTGGTAACATACACGTGGTTCTTGTTTTAGCGCGCGCCTGTTCAAAACATTCTATTTACTTGCCGCCGCCGCCGCCATCTTATAACTGCTGTCCTTCACTTCCACTCGCTCGCGCGGGATACGAAGCAGCGAGACGAGCGCGTACAGTATATTAAAGGCTGTTCACGATAAAGTGAGCACTTTTGAAATCAACGTTAGAAAAAAGTCACTGCTCATAACTGCATATATTTTATCGGATGCACTGAGTGAAATGCGCCCAGTAAAGTTGGTAACGATGAATGGGAAGTAGCTCTGTCTCTTAACGTCGAATAAAGTGTGTTAGGTAACCATTTCTGATTATTTTTATTATTTATTTTGCTTTCTGTTTTCCAAATACTTTGAAGTGTAAAAATGAGCAGATTTGTAAAGTATTTACTTTTCTAATAATTTCAGTTTCACTTGACCGACGCATGAATAAAATGATGAGGCCCATGACAATGCTAATTTTACATTAGGCGGAAGAATACTCAATGTGCATACAATTAGAACTTGAGCAGGGCTTTCAAAAGTGCTCATTTTACAATGAATAGCCTATACCGCTTGGAAACACTGATTTATCACATCATCTTAGCTTGCCTAGGTAGGTTTAAAAACTCTACATGTACGAACTTGTTGTGATAATTAATTTGCAGTATTTTCCGGATCAAGAAAAATTAACGCTTCGTTTAGCAACAACCACCATAGAAAGAGGAGACAGTAAGACGCCATGTCATACTCATCTCGCAACTCGCCTCGCCAGTCGCCACGTCCGCCAATTTTGGATTTGTAACCCTCCCACCATCACATCTAAATATATTATAATATATATATTCAAACATAAAAATCTCTTTTTAGTTGTAAATTATAAATTAAAAAATCATTATTTTTACTGTAATAGGCTAAGTATAGGATATGTCAAAATTGAAAACAATTTTAATTTTCCTGCTTTAGTAAAAGTTGAACTTCCGGAGAGAGCGAGAGCGAGAGCGAGAGAGAGAGCGAGAGAGCGAGAGAGAGAGGTAACGTTTAATTTACAAATAGCGTACCAACATGTTGGTTAAATCAATATTTTAACTGGGAACTATATCTTACTAGCCGTTGCCCAAACATTGTTTATCCCACTGTTTTTAATTTATTGAATACGAAATAAATATGATAAAAGATACTAAGTTATATTTATTGAAAAATATATTTAGTACTTTTAAAGTTAATTCGTGTTATATACTTGTGGTAGACAAGTTATTTGAAGAAAAAAACAGGTTAACATATTACTCCTAGTGTGGTTTTTCACAGGTTAGTTTCAAAACATCGGAAGAAGCCGTGAATGGAGTATACCTAGGATCGGTCGCCGCCGCCCCAGTAGCATGTGTCAGGCCCGATGTGGCCATGTTTCGTCGTGTTGAGCAGGTTAGTTTCAAAACATCGGAAGAAGCCGTGAATGGAGTATACCTAGGATCAGTCGCCGCCGCCGCAGTAGCATGTGTCAGGCCCGATGTGGCCATGTTTCGTCGTGTTGTCCTAAATATCGGCCTGGCCCCGCCGTGTCGCGGCGGCGTCCTCTTGCGGCATTCTCGCATAGTTTTTCGGCTCGCTGCCCCTGCGCAACAATACCGTGGCCTCCGCGACGCGGCCTGGCTGTTTGGTAAACTGAGTGCTTTCTGCAATCCGTTTCCCCGCCTCACACCCGTATAATCTCTTACTTGCTCCGCACTCGGTATAGACATCGGTGGGTGAAAGGTGGTCGCGGTGAAGCTACTAATGAGTACAGTCTGAGCTTGGGAAATTACAGCCCAATTTTAGCTGTCGGCTACTAGAGAAGTGGTATTTGCTACACAATAGTAAATCTCCTGTTCCCATACATCGCTGCTTTCCCGTGTTTTTTTTGACGAAATTGTAAAGTTTTTACATAACAGTAAGCGAAGCATTTTTTTTTCTTTTTTAGAAGTGTCGATTCAAATAAAAGTTGCTTTCACGCAATTGAAATATTCATTTAGAAAGTAGAATCTCGTGGTTTCTACCCGACCGTACAAGTCTGTGAATTTGATGGTTGTGATAGATTTTTCTCCCTGTGTCAATGTTGTTCTTTGTTCACTTTTTCCGAAAGTATTTATGTAATGATACTCTTTCCTGTCGTTAAAATATCTTGTAATTATAATCCTCATTGGCGTTTATGATTTAAGTAATTGTAAGTTTTCTTTCGTGGAATATCTTGTATGCCCAAATGCACGTTGTCCATTATGTCAGTTTGAGCACAGCCTTGATTTGTATGAATTTTTGATGTTTCCATCAGCAGGGATTTATTAACAACGTGCAAAGAATTCTTGAGTTCTTTACTCGCTAATTTGTGCAGTCTTTTCAAATTGTACGTGTTCAAATTCCTATACTGTAGAACAGTTTAGCTTGACACAGTCGGATGTATAAAAGCTTTCCAACCGTTAATTGGAGGTGGCGTTGTCCGAAGATATGTGCATACTGTAAGCGTCACAGGTGTGGGCGGCAGCTGATATTAGTGACGGCTCGGGTGCGTACAAATTGTTACAAAAAATTCGGCGCGCATCGGCAAACACGCAGCTGATTATACGGAGACAAATGTTTTTAGCACGTCATGAGGCTGCGGCAGGCCTCTCTCTATTCGGTGTTCATTGCACTCTTCCCGCACATTCACCCTCCAACAGCCGTGGTGCCAACAGTACAGCATGCATTCTTAACTATAATCTATGCACGGTAAAATGAGCCCTTTTAAAACCCTCTCATTTGTAATAATAGTCAATAAATATTTTTTTTTATTTTAGCCTTAGACGTTAATTTAAGAGTGCGGAGGGATGTACATATCGTGTGTTTTACTTACATGGCAATATGTATTTTAAAAAGGTGGGTAAAGGATAAAATATGACAAAGGAAAAGGTAACTAGGACCTCGAAAGCCCTCACTTTATCGTGAACAACTTATACACATTTTAGTAACATGGTTTACACTTGTTGGGACGTTAGGGTATACTCGCGGACCTCAGTGTTGCGATTAACGTTTGTACGTCCTTTAGGAAGAACCAACTACAGCAGACCCAAATTTAACCCGAGGTGAACTTGTAATCGTGGATCAGTGATGTTCGCTGCTGCATTGAGTGTGTGTGTACGCGCAAGGGTTTTTTTTGGGGGGGGGGGGGGGGGGTGTTTCTCGGTGACTTCGCAACTGTTAGTTGAAGGTGGTAGGTAGGTAGGTAGGTAGGTGTCTCCGTTGCTCTGTCGTGATTTTGTCCGCTGTCGTCGCTTCGCGGTGTTGTGAACGGCGAGATTCCTTACGTGTGATTTGAACACTTTGTATGATTATGTGATTATGCTTGTATTCACCCATGTTGCACCACCAGTAAGATACTTAGCAGTTTCCTATCTTGCATAATTTGACTTTTTGCTAACTTGGCGCGGTTAAGGAGAACTTATTTGTCACCCACTGTTCCTCGTGTTCATTTCAACGTGACATTGCCCACCATAGGTGGATAACCTACTATAGGCTGTTCACAGTAAAGTGAGCACTTTTGAAGCCCTACTTACTTTTTCCTTTCAGCCATTTTCTATTCTTTAACCACCTGTTTAAATAAATATCGCCGTGTAAGTAATAAGCACAGTGTGTATATTCCACCGCACTCGGAAGTTAATGTGTAAGACAAAAATAAAATATATGGATTGACTATTATTCCAAATGAGAGGACTTTCAAAAGCGCTCACTCTACCGTGAATAGCCTATAGGAGCTTGGCAAAACATTTTGCTGTGTGGAGTAGTGCTCAGTGTGTTCAGGAATGTGTGCCAATGTAATGGCTACGGCTGTTGGTGGTTAGCTTACATGGTGGACGTTTGTAGTAAAGCTTCGCTTTTTACCGTGGATGTGCAGCGCTTTCGATATTGCAATCACAGTCATTTGAAGTAATTTTGTGCCAATCCAAGGTAATTTTTCTCCAGTCAGTTTAAATAGTGAAGACTCCACAGCCCCTACCTTGACATTTAACATCCTTGTTCAAGTTTTATTTATAAATAACTCAATGATATGCACAGAATCTTCAAGCCTTTGACCTAATATTAGGTGGGTGGTTCAAAGCTGCTCCTGCTGGTGCATAGCTACCCCAAATGACTATACCTATGTTGAGAATTATTTTTAGTTCCTCTAACTTGCAACAAGCATTTTCGGTTTTGTTTCATCCAGGTGCATAGTTCAGCGTAAACGTGCGCGTTGTATGTCGTGTCATGCAGATTTTCTGAAAACTGTTAGACCTCTCGTTGTCGCGGTACAGCTTACGCAAGAAGTTATTCTGTAGACAGGGTTGCAAGGGTGCTGCCCGAGTTATTCTTCGAAAATGAACGCGGATAACTTAATAAACGTACGTGAGGGTAAGTACTGACGGTTGTGACAGATATTCTTCGGAATTTTATGAAGAAACGTATCGCGTCAAAACGGGCTTTCTGTGAAACCTCACAAGTACCTTAATTGTTTGGGGTAACGATAATGAGTAGTGGCACAACTAAAGCGAGTTCTTCCAGTAAGCAGTGTAAAAATATAAAATTAGAAAGGGGAAAAAAACCTCCATATAGGGCGGATTTCCTCTTGAAGATACACTTTTTTCTTCTCCTTGCCCCCTTCTTAAAGTCAGTGTCCTGGAAATCCCATGAGGGAAGGCTGAAGAATGTGCTTCCGGGTAGTGTTGACGCCGTAGCTCCGCTTCCCAGGCGCGCACTGCGCCATTTTTGGTGACCGTGGTTATGGATTAATTTCCTGAAAATTGCCCATAGTTCAAAGCGTACTATAGTCAATTTCCTGGAAATTGCCCATAGTTCAAAGCGTACTATAGTCTATTCACAGTAAAGTGAGCACTTTTGAGTCCTTGTTACTTTTTCCTTACAGTCAGTTTTTATCCTTTAACCAACTTTTAAGATAAATATTGTCATGTAAGTAATGAACACAGTGTGTATGTTCCACCGCACTTGGAAGTTAATGTGTAAGGCTAAAATAAAATATATCACTCTACTATTCCGAATGAGAGGGCTTTCAAAAGTGCTCACTTTACCGTGAATAGCCTATATATTGTTTTAATGGGTATCGCTTATCTGGATGTACTTTGTTAGAATTGTGGAATGTTGTACTCCACGCAGAACTTAACAAAATATTGTTTTGCTTTGTTGCAGGAGGCAGCCATCTCCAGACAGCAGTTGCCGCTGCTTCATTGCCCCACAGCACCAGTATGGTGAGTAGCTTACCACAACTCTGGCCTGCTGTCGAGCAACGCGTATACGCACGAACATGGGCGTTGCTCGAGCGTGGTGGTTGGGGCAGGTGGAAGGAGAAGCAGGAAGTCGTTCCTAGCGTAACCTGCTGAACAAGTATGCCACCCCCATCTGCTTATAACGCGCATGGGTGTCCCAGTAGAGAAGTTATTTGGTGATCACATGTTCAGATTATCAGAAAGGTCCTCTCACTTTCATACAGATTTGAGGCCGATCGGATATTGGCTCTAGCGCATTCCTCGGCATTGAGAATAATTCATTAGTGCAGAGTAGGCCTATGTTAACAGTTGAATTAGAGCTCGTTATAATACACTGGTGCCCAATGTCGCATTGTAAAACTAACTTTTATTAAATATCGGCCTGGGCTTTGAATTTTGCATACATAGTGCATAGACTGCCTCTTTCATTGTCTATCTGGGCGTTTAGTATAAACACAGTTAAATTTACATATATTTATTTTCACTGTGATATAAACATGAGCGCCTCTTAACTGCATATGCCATTACTTTGTCGAATTACGTGATACACTGGACAGAGGACTTGTAACTGGACAAGAAAAGGAATGTTTGAGCGGAGAAAAATCTCGCCTTGGGTTTATTCGTTACTCTGAATGGCTGTGACAAGCCGCCGCCGCAGAGTCAACCCTTTAGGGTTCGACATGCCTTACGGTTGAACGAGTGCACATTATCTTTACTCGCCGTATTGACGCCATACTGTTAAAATTGCACAATTTCATGTTATATTCAAGGGAATTTTATTCTGTTGGCGTCTGGCCGCTTTCTGAAGTCCTAAACGAATGATGTCAAAGATTTCGTATTTTCTTGCTCATTTACATAAGGAGTTTTGTTCAGGCCATTACTGTCATGCAAATGCGTGTAATTGTTAGCATATGCAGCAACCGAAATATGAAAATTACGGTATTAAAACGAGATATCGCACGCCTGCCGTTGGTCGTGCCGTTGTTTGAGTGTAGGAATTTAATGCTGGAGTTCCCAATCTATTGTACCACAAGTGGTACGCGAAGAGTTTAGGTGGTACGTAACTGTATAAATAAAATAAGTTAGTGTAAATTTGTTTTACAGTTGCTCTTTTTCCTCGTTTTTCTTTTTTAAAAAACCCCGTTCCCAAATTGTTCCAGTTTTCCCTCGTACCCCCAAAATGCATTCAAATGTGCAAACAGAAATGCTGTTTCCTCACCTCACCCCTCCGTATGTAGGTGGTACGCCTAATGAATATAATAATTTCAACTGATACTCAGTGATGGAAAGGTTGGGTACCTCTAATGTAATGGATGATCAAAACTATTTGTTAGATTTGTTGTAAGTTTTAATAGCAGTATCAAACAGTTTTATTGTGTAAGTCAAATTAGTGCACTTTTGTGCTGTAGTTCAAATATTAATGTAGATATTTTTAGAACCCGTGACAAAACTGCCATAGTGTGAATTTATTCTAGAAACTGCTCGGAAGAAAATTTGATTAGGAAATGCCTGTTCGGGCAGTTATCATTCAGGCAAGCCGACCCAAAGTATCCCGATAACGGACCGTTTGTGCTTCTAAACTGAGTTTATGAAGCATGGTGGGACAAGACGACTATTCACACTATGCCATTGGTAGAAAATTCGATAGTGGTGAATAGGAAGTTGTATTTAATTAGTTTATTTATTTAATAAAAATTAAACTCTATTTACGATGTTGTAATAGGTAACAGTACCATTGAGGACGCGTGCATACTGTTCATATTCATTTGATTTTTCCTGTACAGTACTGCGATCTCTGTGTCAGTTGCTTTCTCTTGAAGCAGAAACGGGGAAGTAGGAAATGACAGTCTGTACTGATTAGTACAAACTGAACTGTGCGAACTGTCGTGTGTGTGCAAGGGCGGTGGACCGATCAGTCTGAGTTGACGAACTGATGGATTAATGTATTTCCATCAAACTGTGATGTGGACTGTGAGAGCCCTCTAATAGAACTGAGGTGTGGGGAAATGGGTGGGAATGCTATTCCAAAATACCAGTCCATCAGTCCGCACCTTAGTGTCGAAGAGTTACCATCATTGTGCTATACTCCTGTGTATATTTAATTTATATTTTGGGTGGCCAGTAAGTTATTGTGTAACTACATACCAAACATATTTGCATTCTGCGTTAGTGATTTCGTATTTTAATGTCTTTCTGGTTGAAAGATTGTCTCGTGGCGAGAGTAAGAATGCTTATGGAATGTGAAAGGTAAAGCGTATCACAATAGTATTTAGAAAAATACAGTATATTCGTTTCTAGTCGATAAGGTCAAAACGGTAGACTCGGCAGCAAACGAATAAAATTAACAATCTGAGGTGTGCTTTTCGAAAAGCTCACAAAAACTGTCTCCACTTTATAACAATTACTGCAGTTGCGGTACACACTGTTTCGTCTATACTAAACTGTAAACAACACAAAAACACACCAACCTCTCCACTATTAAGACTGACTGTGACGTATGTCTCGTTAAGTTCCGATTGATAGTTTGTGGGGAATGTCTCAGTTCAGTCCAAACTGATCCGTTCGGACTGGTTAGTTGGAACTGACAGCTGGACTGATCTTGTGTGCGGAAAGCCTCAATTCAATACAAACTGATCCGTTCTGACTGATTCATTGGACTGATTAGTCGGGACTGAGTGCGGGATTGATCGTGTTTGGGGCACTTTACAGGAAGATTTACTCATACAGAATTCCCAGAAGCAAACCTTTAAACTGTTCAATGCATTTTGTGAAGGCTGTCCCTTATTCTTTCTCCGCTCGGTTACTGCACTGCTGCATGCAAGAAATTGCATTCGAAATGCGAAATTGTGATGTTAAATGCACGTGAGTGAGTGAAGAGATTTGGGCGGCTCTTAACAGCTAGGTCTCGAGAGTCAATGAGGGTGATTGACGTATGGAGCAACGCCGGAATGAAAGGGCAAAGAAACGGGAGATCCCCGAGAAAACGCGCCGACCAGCAGCATCGTCCGACACGATTCCCACTTGCGAAAATCCGTAAGTAACCCGGCCGAGGATTGAACCCGGTTCGCCTTGGTGGGAGGCGGGCAGGCAGGCCAACCGTTCAGCCACCACGGTCCCGCTAAATGCATGTTAGTGTGTCGGTATTGCTTATATATAAAAGGTTTGGTAGTGGGTAAGGCCTGGAAAGGCATGGCATGCGTACGAATATGTTGCAGTTCGCTAGTTAGCCTACTACCCACGGAAGTGAGGACTTGTTTCAAGGCAAGCGTCTATCTCCGTTCTCCCAGGAAGCCTCTTGAGGTGTTCTTTCAAAGTAGTGAGTTAATCGTATATGAAGGGAATCTGCAAGTGAGAATAAACGTGTTTGTCACAGTGAACACTTCTTAGAAAGACGAATAGATGTTTTGACAGAAGATGTAAACTGCAAAATGAAATATGTAATAACTAATCGATGACGAAATAACTAGGAATGAGTGAAACTTACGTGTATGTTATTTTTATGGTAGAATTTAAAATAAATAATAATTGAATGGGCATTTTATTGAGTTTGTGTTTTTTGTTTACATATCTTTTGCGCATAACACGTCTTCTGCATTTCCCTGCATGTATGTAATCAAGATATTTGAAAGTACGAATTTTCCTCCTTTAGACTAACTTGGTAAGCTGGTTTTTATCCATTTTTATGCTAACGAGTGTACAAGGATAGCCAGACTCGCATTCCATACACAGTATATAAATAAACTGTGCTTCATATTGGAACGTCATTTCAGTACTGCAAACTTAAATTATATGCCAAAATCCTATATGCCTATAATTCACAAATGGAAACATATTCCTACAGTTACAGATATCAATTACAAGAGGTTAAATACTTTATTCGTAATGTGCTATATCATGTATAATACAAATATGTTAACAAACCATGTATAATAATAACCACAAGAACTGCAGTCAATACAGACGTTGCATTACATGTCATAAAGCTGACCTAAATATGGTTATAGGCCTAAATTGTAAACATTCAACCGTAATGGATTTTAAAATATGACAGAATTCTTTGAACAGATGACAAAAGTAAACAAAACATTTGATAAATAAACGTAGAAGTCACATGACAGTGTTTGTGTTTACATTTAGCGGAAGGATACGTAATCGGTAATCAAAAGTAGAACTTTAGCAGGGTTTCAGAAAAGTATGAAGTAACCGTGAATGACATATAAACAACAGAGGTAAAGTAAAACACTGGTTCATCGTGTATAATACTCGATTAAATATGTGAAATACAAAACAATAAAACCACATTTAGTTTTCCATTTCAAAAATAAAAATAAATTTATTGGTATAAGACTGAAATATTAAACAGGCATTTACTCAAATTTCATACATTTATCATCAGATTTCATCTTTGGAAGAGTGTAGAATATTAATCCAAAAAATATTCAGATGCTAATGAAAACTTACATGCAAAAACTGCTGATGTAAAACAGATTGTAAAGTGCCATAAAAGGAACCCAATCGGAAGTAATAAAGTACGTTAACATTAATTAAGGAATAACTGCTCTCTCTTCAGTCGCCGGTGGGTTGCGTTTTTGCTGTATACACACACACACCAATGTCGGGACACTAACTCACATTCCCACCATTCCCACCATACGCTGTTGAATTCGCACTTGTCACCGTATTCTGCAATGAAAAACTTTCACACGCGTTAAGCCACCAGCAAATCCGTCTTTGCTTGTACCATCCCAAGAGAGCAAGGTGCTGAGCAGCAGTGATGCCTGTTAATTCAAGGACAGCCGAGGAAACACCCTCCCCCCTACAGAGCACAGAGAACCCACATCCCCTAGCGGGCCAGAGTTGGAACAGGTGGATTGAGGCCACCAGACCTCCAAGGCTGCACATCGTGACTAAACATCTTTCGTCGCCTGTCCAGAAGTGATCACTGCGTAAACAGGCCGACAAGGCGCAAACAAACCCGCGTACAACGACGTCACTTAAAAGAGTCTTCAGAAGGCTAAGGCACCAGCTGCCGAGAAGTAAGCAATACCGAGTACGACCGTGGTCGGGCCAGCTCATGTAAACAACAGCCTAAAACCGGCTGCAACGTTTTAAGCAAAGGTAGGCAAGTAGGTAAATACGTAGGTAGCACTTAACGCCACGTCGATCGCGAGGTCATTCGAGTTGAATTGAGAGATTTGGACGACTCTCAACAACGAAGTGTTGAGAACCGAGGCCATTAAGAGACAGAGCAAGTAACTCAGAGAGGCAGGAACAAGGAAGGAATAAGTCATGGCCTGTCGTAATGAAACATCCCAGTATTCGCCTGGAGTGATCTCGGGAAACGACGGAGAAACCTAATTAGAATGGCCGGTGTAACCGGCGAATTTTACCCCCAGGTAGGAAAAGACTGATACCTTCGCGATCGAGACAGGAATAGAACGTACTAAGTACATCATTATACCATTGGTGAGATGTCGGCACAGAGTGGTACAATTCCACTGTACTAATTACACAGAACACGAAATTACTAACCTTGAAAATCATTTCTGGGGAAACTCCAAGCTTAGCCGTTGCGTGACCGCTTCGCGGTCACCACCTACAAAAAACAGCCGGCGCGCCTTGAATCTCTGTTTTGGGGACTAACTCCCCTACTGGCGCAGGGACTCTGGCCCGTTGCGTAATTTTTGGCTACGCTTGAACAGTATTTTTATTTGGGAGGGGGCAATGCTTGTTCCTTAAATTGTTATTCTACCTAGGGAGATGGTCTGGCGAGAAAGTGACGAGGGTCACGCTCTGGGGGATTAGTGTCAAACTAATGTAATGTGGTCAGGCGAGGGTTGTAAACAGTTAGATATATACTGTTGTCGCGGTTGTCAGCAGACCGCCAAGCTGCTTTGACACGTGCCGCCACTCAGGCATTCAGGGGGTGAAATCCTCCTTGGTACAATTCGCCTGCTACACCCAACCGGGATTTGAACCTCGGTTCTGCCGAATGCGAATCCGGTTTACCGCTGCGCAACCTCGCTCGGTATTTTAAACAAGATTTTATTATTTCCATTTTTACAGACACACAAGATTAATTAAGATATTACTGTATTGCCACGTCAATTAACACTTTCCGGTACCTTTCTTCATAATGACCAATCGCTGGAAATGACCTGATTTTACAATATCATCCTCAGCTCAGCTCCTAGTGAAAAAACCACCGCAAGTTTTTCTTGCAAAGAAGCACAAGAAAAAAATATTAACACGCGCCAAGTCTGGCGGGATATATGTAGCCCACGGGCCGCTAATTGAATTGCCATGGAGTCTTACACCACGATGCAAATGATCTTGCTTAACAAACCGGAAAATTATCCGACTGTTATAGTAAAGCGCCAAATCCAAACTGTTGCCGCACTGTAGGAAAAAAAGTTCTTGTATTATACGTTTTGGTAGACGTCAGAATTCTTCAATCCTTCAAGTAAAATTCTTTTTACTATTTTTTAAGTTACGTTTTAAATCGTATAGTATAAAAGGCGATACTCGGATATATGTTTACTTCTCGTAATGATTTGGTTAAAAAAAATTAATTCGCCGCAAGCAGTTAGCTGTCACTTATTCAATCAGCGAAATTGTTTCACTGAAACAATCAGTGGTTTTCCATCGATTCTAAGTGGAGTCGTTTTCACTGATTCAAGTTGTTTCATTTCACGCGAATCAGTGGTGTTCCAGTGATTCTAATTTAGAGTGCAGCGAGCTAGGAATTCCTTTCTTGGGCATGGGACCCTTAAACATAGGTCTTAATTAGGCCTACACGGTGTATTAATAGGAAATATTATTTTTTGTGATTCATAGTTTGTCTAAACTGAAGACACTAATGAAAATCCGCACAGGTTTTAACTCGTGATTTCAAACAAGTAAACGGTAATAAATAACTAACTATGCACATATGTTCATTTAAAATTCCTGCTTCAATTTTTTAGGCCTGCGTGCACTAAGGAATTTCTACAGCATTTAAATGGAATTGTGGAAAACTTGATACATTGAGTACACACACAATTCGCTGGACGTGTTATAAATAGAAGGAGGGGGGAGGCGAATTCCACGACTCAATCATAGTTTCCCTTATTTGGCCCCCCATCGCCACTTTTCCCGAACAAGATAATGTGCGTTAGTCTTGACCTTGGCAGACAAGACGTAACTATACTGCCGACCTTCGTGGTCAAGGTTGACGTACGCACTCGCGTTTTCTCTACAACAAAGCTACGAGCCTAGCAACACACACGCACACACGCACGCACGCACGCGCACGCGCGCACACACACACACACACACACACACACACATAAAACAGCTGAAATATGATAGAGTATAATTTTGGTGCCCAAAACTCGATATCCATTAACTGGAGGCCGAGTATACAGGATAAGGTGTTAAATTAGTAGCATCTGTGCAGAAAAAAACTTCTTCGCGTGATAGTTTTAAACTTCCTTTCTAAACAGGTTGCTGTATCATAACCCTACACAATCACCACTTAAAATATTACGGGCACGGAACAGACGGGGAGCTAGTTCATGCTATTTTCCATCACCTTCCCAATGCTTCCTTACGGACGTATGTAACCTAGAAGCGTTTAATACTGTTTGCTAGGGATTCTCCTTAAATTAGTTTCTTTGAACACGTGACGGTGGAGTGGGGCAGAGCAGTGGCATCTCCTAAAAAATTTGGTGGGCTCAATGTCCAGCGCCGAGCGAGCGAGACGGTTTCGGGAGCGTCGCGAAGTTGACGCGGCGCGCTCGGTGAACGACGGCGCGAGCACTTCTACCACAACTGTACCCGACCCGATTGACATAGCGAGTGAAGCTGACACCCATGCATCTGTCGAATACGTCTCCGAGAGGAAGGATATCAACATCGGTCGAATCGATGCGATGCAGGACCACTGGCATGCAGCAGACGACGTCATATAGACGACACATTCTCGATCAAAACGAATTAAACGACACCTCATTTGTTGAAATCGGTTCAGTAGTTTAGGCTGTACGAAGTAACAAACTAACTCACATACATACATTACATACATAGACTGCGAGATTCATAACCCTTCATTTTGACGTTGCCGTAGTCCAGTAAAAAGTGACTCGCTGCCGTAGACGTTTCACGTTTAACCAACGGCCGTGCGCCCGACACAGCTCCGCCCGATTTTTTGCTGTTCAGGTTTTGAAACTAAATCCTCAGGGGCCGCGGTGATGTAGTGGTCTGACTACTCGCCTTCCCGAATTTAAGCATGTGGGAATATTGCCGAACGATGCCGCTGGTCAGCAGGTTTTCTCGGGGATCTTCCGTTTCTTCCTGCCTTCCAACTCGGCGTTGCTCCATACCTCGCTTCACCCTCGCTGGCTCTCCAAACCGCACTCACTAAATCCTCAAGTATAAACTAATTACATTGTAGCGCATGCTCCGTTATTTACTTAAAAGTGTCCGTTATTGATGATTATTGCGGTATTTCATGAATTTGCACTTTATACTTTGTGTAACAATAACTTCACAATTAGGCCTATATGTTAATGTTTTCAAACACTTTATCTGCGCCGTTTCACACAATCCTGCTTTCCCCCCCCCCCCCTAAGGTTTTGAACGTTACTACAAAAAGTTTTTATAGAAAGTTTGTAGAAAGTGCAACATCTGTATATACTGAAAATATAACTGAAAATAATCACTATTGAGAAACAACAAATGTTCCAAGAACGATATCCGGGTATGGAAACCCGTTTCGAGTTTACATTTTCAACTTTCAAATGTTCGTTTCGAAGTTAAATCCGTAGAGAAATGATTGGAGTTGGATAAAATTTACATCTCCGTCACCAATCTCCCATCCATTTTCTCCTCTTCTTTCTTATCCTTGACGTCCTGCATTCTGTGGCCATCCATCTGGCTGATTTAAGATCCCGATACGCATCTTTCTTTGACATATTTTTAATTTTTTTCGGTTTAAAGCCACGAAGTGATAATTTATAGAAATATACAAGAATGTAATTCACTACTTTCTATGAGAGAAAAATTACACTGTAAAATTGTTTTGTAATTTTACTAAGAAATCGTTTGATATTTTACAATGCTTGTAACAGTACAAAGATTTCTCTTGTAAAATTACAAGGACCGTGATTGAAATAGACCTCAAGAAATGATTGTACTATAGACCTCAAGAAATGATTTCATTATACTGGCCAGTATCCACAAGCTCAAGCGAAATGGCGGAAACTCAACAACGTAAAACCGTATATAGCTATTTGTGCAAAAACTATGGGTGATGTAGTTGTTACGTACAAAAAGAGATATTGCAAGTTTTAAAAATGTAAAACACATAAAATAACTCAATCATAATAACATGACAATTTAAATAAAAAAAGAACGTATTACTCATCAACTTTTAATGTTTCCTATCTACACATAACTCTTAAATCTGAGCCATGCTACGGCATGATCTCTCCTAACCTAATTTTTTTCCTATTGCTTTTCTAACAATACACATTTTTGCAAAGCCCATTTTTTTTTTCTTCTTTCTTTATGATATTTCCTTGTTTCCAGTCGGAAACCACATTTGTGTTAATGTGAAGAAAAAATGTAATTTTTTTAAATTATTTAATTGTGCAAAACAAAAAAATTGTGTGTTAAGGTCATTGGCATTTATAACCTTTATCGCTGACGATAAAAATATCGTTTTCACTTCACTCTTGTTTGCCAAGTAGTAAAATCATAATATATTATATTATGTATTTATTTATCTGCTGCTTCTCACTTCAGACGGCAACACCTGTAACATACGACGAATACTGTCATGTTCATTTTTGCAATTTGTTCAAATCACTAATTTTACCGCTGCATTAAGTGTGTACACGGTATTTTATTGTCTTTTCTTAATGTTACTCTACACTTTGTGTTAATTCTGAATCATACTGGATAATATAGTTCATGTTCATTTGCCATAAACAGAGCAAAAAAACTGTCAGTATCGTAACACGTTGTTATTCTACTAACAACTATATTTTGTGTCTTTATGATTGTGTCTGTCCGCCGCTAGGATAGGTGGCAGCACTTGTATTGTAATAACGAAAAATATTTGTATCAAACTTTTGATTTTACTGGCTGTAACGTGTTACGCTTATTTGCTACCTTTATTGTAATTTATTTAATGTCAAACCTTTAATTTGTTTTGTCGTTACGTTAGTTATGTTCAAATGCAATGTGTAATTTTCTATTGTATTTAACTCTGCAATATGGCTTTCGATAACTGTCGACTGGTCATGTCGCGAGTTTGGAACATCGTACAGTCACTGTCGTACGTGAAGGAATGTGCTGACCCTGTCTTCTACGAGCATTACTTCAACATGATGTAGTTGGATTTACTACCTGACTTTCAGCTTTTTTTATGACGTAAGTGCTATACTTCATCGCCTAGGTGAGTGATTTGTACTTACCTTTTGTAAGTGGCTGCGGCAATTGTTTGTGGCATTATCGGTGCTCATTTGTAATTTTGTTCAGAGCGGTTCCCCGGCTACACGACTTAGTCATTTTGGTGATGTGCTCTCAGCCTCGTTCTTTTCAAGTGATGGGACCGCGGCCCACGCTATGATTTAAGCAACAGTGGTGTGTCGACTCCTCGGCCACCGCCTTTTCATCCCTTGGTCAGAAATATGTTATTATTGCAAGTTTGTTTTTTTATTACTGCATGACACCACGGCAGTGGCTGCCTTCAACTTGCTGCATAATGTTTAATTCTGGACTCAAATATCCTTGAAAACAACATGTTAAAAATGTAATACATTGTTATATGTCTTGGCATGAAATGGCGTGGACAACCATAAGAATTTTCTATTTACAAGTTTTAAATTTGTTGGTCCTAAAATAAAATAAAGGAGAACTGTAACTAGCTGTAACTAAAATGGTAAATTTCGGGTGCACCCTAAGTTGTTACAAAAAAAAAAGTCTGTTAACTGTAACTAGTTTGAAGCAACTGTAATGATTTATATCTTAACTGACTCCAGTTAATACACGGAATGGCAAAGGGAAATCGTGAAAAATTCATCAACAATGATAAGATAATGATTTCTAGTTCAAGATGGAAGAGGTCCTTTGAAATAAAGATTAAGAGTCTCGGAAGGTGAAGTAACCTCAATGAGAATGGATTGATTTTTGTGAAGTTGAGGTTTTATTTCTGCACACATTCTGCATCCACCGATCGTACGGCGAATGTCTTCAACAGAGTACGGTAAGTTTTTGCTCTTCAGCTCGTGATTCAGACGTGTATCCCCAGGATGACAGAGTATTTCATGCAGATTTTTCAATTTAGCATCGGTATTGTCAAGTGCTGAGCATATTCCCGAGAGTTCATCAGCTGCATGGTTATCTTTTCGTGGACGATATATAATGTAATGAAAACATGCCATCTCCAAATGCTCACGCATGATCTTTTCGTTCTTGATTTTGCCAGAGTGCTTGGTATCGAACATGAAGGAGACTGATCGTTGATCTGCAATTAATTTTAAGTTTCTTCCCAAAATAAAATGCTTCCACTTCCACAGATTCGATAATTTCTTGAGCTTCTTTCTCAACAGAGGAATGGTCTCTCTCGGTGCCTGAAAGAAGCAGGGAAAAGAATGTGACTGGACGACCAGACTGGGAAAGGGTGGCAGCAACTGCATTCTCAGAAGCATCAGTTTCCACTGTGAACATTTCTTCGGGGTCAATGGAGCAACAGTAACATTTTCTATTTCGGTTTTTAGAGCATTGAATGCGCTGAGTGCTTCAGCTGACACAGGCAATTTACAGCGAGCAAGAGGAAGTATCTTGTTCGAGAACTTGGGAATCTGATTAGAGAAGTGTGAAAACATTCGCATAGTCCTTTTTAATGAAGCACTGTCAGATGGAGGAGGAAGTTAGATTTTCTTATGACATATACGGTAGCCGAGAAAGTTAAGAGAGTGAACAGAGAATATAATATTTTCATTGTTGATGGTCAGGTTGTACCTCTCGGCTGCTTCCATGAACTTCATTAAGATTTTCATCGTGGTCTTGCTGATTTTTCTCGCATATGGTAACATCGTCCAAGTAAGCAAATGTACCTTTAAGATTTTCTGTTTGGATGATATCATCAATAACTCTTTGGAAAGCTGCCACGCCATTTTTAACACCCGAAGGTATACATTTAAATTGGTACAGAAACGGCCACAGGCTTCAAAAGCAGTAATATCCTCTGTCTTCTTCCTGGATGGGTACTTGGTGATATGCACTTCGTAGGTCGATTTTACTATACTCACTAAAATTTGCTACATTTTTGACAATATCATCAATTCTCGGATTCGCGGAGTAGGCATCCAAAGGAGTAAATTTGTTTATTGTCAGCAAATAGTCTACAGCCAATTTTTTTAATGCTTTCATTGCTGATGATTTGAACTTGTGCTTTCCATGGACTGAGACTTGGCTCAGTTATATCTTCTTTGAGCATGCGTTCAACTTCCGCTTCTATGAATTTGAAATCACTTTCAGTTTGACGTCGAGATTTTATAGCAATTGGCTGACATTCGGAAGAAAACTTTGCAAATAGAATGGCTGAAGGAACTTCTGCATTTTCGAATGCACAGATAGTGAGAGGGGGCTTCTTTCCACCAAACACCACTTCCAAATTGTACGTTTATTGAGGATATCATGACCTATAATGATATCTGAGCATAGTCCTGGTAAAATATTTAAACTGAATAAATTGTAACGTTAAACCTAGAATGAGACTTTATTCTGCTTATAAATGCACTCATAACAGGCGATTCTATAACAAGGAATCATAGAGTAATATAAATGTGCAACATAAACGAGTTCCATAGTGTAATAATTTACGATTATACATCAATGGGTTGCTGTTCCCCAAAATACAATGCAATTAAGCCAAATGCTACACTAATGAGAGTATGATTTTGGCGATGATTTATATATTATAATGTAGATTTTTCTTAAAATTTAAACGGTTGTCGTTTTAAAAACATACTAACGGATTTGCTAGTTACCGAATCCATGTCTAAGACACCTAAAAGACCTATCGTACATCAGACATTCAAACCAATAAAAACCGAGAAACACTGCGTTGACGGCAGGTATATTTAGTAACAATACCAAACGCACACATGCGCCAAGGATATCGTCCATTCACAATTTCTTCACACTTTTTTAATCAAACCTTTGAAAAACCACCCCGTGTAAGACGTGATTGTTTTTTTTCTTCTAAATATGTAATTTATCACAAGTGTTTTGTAAGTCTGTCAACACACAATTACCTTACTTTTGATTAAATCAAGGCGTGTTGGTAATGCCTAATATAGGCTGTTCACAATAAACTGAGCACTTTTAAAAGCCCTGCGTAAGATCTACTTGTATGCCCGTCATGTATTCGTACACCTCATGTATAATTAACATGATTATAGGCCTAATCACTTTATTCATGCGTCGGTCGAGCAAAACGGTGGAATATTGTGGTTTTAAAAAACCGGTGAAAAAATTAAAATCATTTCAGTACTCGCAAATCATTACTCAACTATTTTAATCGAACTTTAAACGTGGAACTACGTTTCCTTCTACATTACCAACCTCGTTGACCGCACGCCACTCAGTGCGCCGGTTAAAATATATGCAAGTTGGGGCAGTGCCATTTTTCAGAGGTTCATTTCAAAAGTGCTCACTTTATCGTGAACAGTCTTTAAGAAATAGTTCTCATGCAAAATATTATTAAACTGAGTGCGCACGAAAGTGGTCCGCGGTCCCTTTGGTGTAATTTTCCACAGTTGGTTAGCTTTGTTCGCATGAGGCGGAGGAATATCCTGAAGTAATATTTTAGCAGGGCTTCAGAAAAATTATAAGTAATATGAACGGACTACAATTTTAGTCCGAGAAGGGTACACTTATTTCTCGTGCATCATCGATCCTTAACTATCCCAGTGCCACAAACTCACTCGAAACGTGGCAAGTCAGTGATAGCTGCTTCTCCAAGCCGTGACGCAATGGCTGGCGAGACTTTGTTGTTGGGTGTTATGACTGAAAACTCTGCAAACGGCGCGGAAAAACATTCTGCAAAACAGCATTCTCTCGCGCCTGGACAAGCGTGCATTAGTTTATTAACAAACCGGTTGAAGAGGTGTGGGAAGGACGCCCTCATGGTCTACCAACATTCTATATAGGTCGAGGCGTGAGTAATTAACACGGAACATATTTGACCCCGGAAGAGTAGGCAGACCACACAGGCGTTATCTTCATGCGCTTTAACGGAGGATTGATTATATATATATATATATATATATATATATATATATATATATATATATATATATATATATATATTCGCAGGATCAAAAAATGGGGTGTGGCTGTATTGGGGACACGGCCGTTTGGTTTGCGTGAATACGTCTACGTTGACGCGCTCGGACGCCTTGATGTTTTTTTTTTCTTTACGTTCCAGGCACCGCTTCACTCAATCATATGGGGTTTTATGGGTATCACTGGATTGTTTTTGAGATGCTTTTTCCAACCGTATACGATGTCTGTATTTCGACTCGGCTTTTTGATGATTCTAGGCCGACATTGTGTCGTTTTCTTAATTTTTTTTTACATTAAACTCATACAATTTCACCATAACCACGCCACACAAATGTTTTTAATACACGCAATCGATTGATTTTGACGAGAGCTGTCGATTGAAACTTAAAACGAGCGTCGTAGCTTCCTAGTCAAAACTACGCGGAAGTTATGAGACGCGGCGAAACGAACTCAAAATCCCCCTCTTGGTGCACTATGCTTCGCAGGCCTCACTCAACGTGACATATTCTTTGATCCTTTGGCAATCGAGTGGTGTAATTGAATTTTGAATGTAGACGATAGACTCGGAGCTGCAATGCTAAACTCTATCCCCCGATTTTGTTGTTATCGGATTTCCTGGATTGCCTCCCACAATGGTTGCAAAATTTAAAGACGTATTCACGTCAAAAAGTTTGCAAAAATAGATAAATATGGATTCTTTGTGCCCCATGTTTTTGGGGTCTTTTACTTTATTTTGATTGTTTTACTAGCTACAGTAAACATATTATTACGAGTTTGCTAGGTAGTTTTAGAGACACCATGCAAACGGTGATAAATAACAGTAATGCATTACGTACTACGTATATAAATTAACTGTTTGTTCAAATCACTCCCGTTTATTTTTAAAAGCCACGTTTAAAACAATTGCCACGACTGCAGCGATAATTCCGGCGACTGCTTAGGCCCGTCCTTTTTCCCAGTATAATTTCTGTATTTCTGCGTACACAAGATACTGAAAGGTTACCACTGCTCTGAACAAAAAAAATATCTAGTATGTCCTGTTTAACGGCCGCAATATACATAACCACTACAATCTGAATGACAAATCACCTTTTCCCGACATAGAGTTAACATAGTCTTTCACCGTATTATCTTTTTCTGCAATATGACGACCAATATGTTTGTCTCTGCGCCCGAACTTTTATGTAAACACCGGTAGTGTGCGCACACGATCGTGGCTTTGCGCAGAACCCCGTGATAATTTCCACCGTCAATTAAGTACTTTATTACATACCGAATTATGTATAGAGTTAGTAACAAGATTTGGACGGCTCTTAACATCGAGGTCTTGAAAGCCGATGAGGGTGAATGTGGACCAGTGCCGGAATGAAATGTCGGGGAAGCGAGAGATCCCGAGAAAACCCGCCAACCAGCGGCATCGCCCGGCACGATTCCCACGTGCGGAAACCCGGGAGCAATCCCGCCGGGAAACGAACCCGGTTCACTTAGGTGGGAGGCGAGTAGTCGAACAACTACAAAACCGCGCACCTCTATGTACACAATTATGAATAGTGCAAACGGGTAAAAGAGACTACAGCGAATTGTTATGAAGTGATTAGACCTTAGGAGGAAGGCCTGCCTGATCACACCTTCAAGCAGTGAATCAGGACACGAGCGTGATTGCAATAACACCTTGCGAAAGACAGTTGCAGAAAACCCCTCCGCCGGCCAGTAAACGGGGCCGAAAATATTAAACAACGCGCCCGATATAGGTCTGCGTAACGCTGGGAGCGGTGTCTTTTGTCATCCATCGGGGCAGCGGGCCAAGATACGTGGCGATGGGTATGTCCGACCGTCGTTAACCGCCTCCTAGAATCAGCCTCTGGCAACACGAACAAGGTGGGGACTTTCCAATTAGACTGTCATAGAAGTGGCGTGTGGTAATCAAACATAATATAATTAATTAGCTCCCTCGATCAATAGTCACGTAAATAGTTATTGTATAATCTTTATGTTCAATAAACCCCATCATATACTGTTGTGCTTTACCAAATCCTGACTCATTATTTAGCTACACCTATAGCACTTTTCAGGTATGAATTGAATTGAGTGAAAAGCTAATACGTAACAGACGTAACTTTGGTCAACTATAAGAGTCGCGTATTTGTCGTGCAGCAAGCAACCACGGACTTGTGCAGTAACTCTTCCAGTTTACTGATTTATATGATTTATTACTGGCGGAAAGTCTGCAACGCAATTCAGTGTAGCCTAAATTAATCATAAACATACATTTATTCAATTACGTGGGCATTAAAATATAAAATAGCGAAATCTCACGTCAGATGCAGAGTTGAATGAACAAGTCTGAAAATTTGATACGCCTTCGTGTTGCCTCAACAAGTATACGGTGCGGTATAGTTGTCTTGGCTTTCGGACATCACACCTTAAACCTATTTTAATGTTGTGTATAGGCTGTTCACGACAAAGTGAGCACTTTTGAATGATAGTCAATAAATATATTTTATTTTAGCCTTACATATTAACTTCCGAGCGCAGTGGAATATACACACTATGTTTATTACTTACATGGCAATACATATTTTAAAATGTGGTTGAAGGATAAAATATTGCTGAAAGGAAAAATAACTAGGGCCTCAAAAGTGCTCACTTTACCATGGACAGCTTATAAGCATACCTTAAGGCCGGTTCTTCCATTAATATTTGACTGATAAGAGCGTAAGTTACAAGCCTGCATACATAACCTTTACAAGTAAATAGTGTTGTGATCCCCAATATCATGTAAAATGATCTTCTGTTAACTAATTTGAGCGTTGAGGCCTTCAAGTCTCATGTAGGCTTACTACTTACTGTACGTGCTTGTTATATACCAAACTGCACAGTTCAAGGCAGATGGTGATACCCGTACGCGAATGCCGCACAAGAGACAAGAGTATCAGAGAAAATCTAGTCTGCGGTGTATGCAAGATTATCGCCTTACATCACATGTGCATGTTACATGATACTCATAAAAATATATTACTACGGTGGTATAGTATTAGTGTGCTCGTATCCCACAGAGGCGAACCGGGTTCGATTGCCGGCGGGGTCGCAACCGTAGTTTAGCATGCCGTAATCCAGTTTTCCCCGCCCTTGCATTCCGGCATTGCTCCATACTCACCTCGCTTCAGCCTCATAGGGTTTCAAGACCTCAAGAGCCGCCCAAATATTTTCACTCACTTATAATAATAAAAATATGTATAAAACAGTTATGTTAACACTACCGTAACTCGAGCCCGTTTTCTCTACTGAGAAGGCACGGATATGTCTTGCCACCGATGACATGCATAGTGCATGCAGAATGGCGGTAGGTACATAAATTAAATACAAATTGCCCCCTTCTGGGAAAAGGTGTTTTGAAAGATGTAAACTCCATCCATAATTCTCACAGCTACACTAACTTCTGGCGCAAATGAGGTTACGTTGGACACCTTCGTTTTGTGATTCCACGCGTGAATCAACGTTGTTACTATGCAGCGACCTCACTCATTGGTATTCTCACCAATACATTTATCTTTAATTCCCGCTCTCCACCTTTACCACCCATCATTTTCCCCGAACAATTGTCATTTCTTCTAGCAATGATACCTGAAGACGCATACCTCGTTTTACATGTGAGTTTTTTTTTTTTTTTTTTTTTTACTATCAGCATGCTAATGTTAATATAACTTGAGTAGTCCTATATTTTTGTTGCCAACCTGAAACACAACAGTAATCGTTGAAATGTGCAAAATATGCGAAATTCGCCTGAAGTAGTCCTCTAATTACGATACATATTCGTATGTAAAATAGTGCTTTAAACTATAACGTCAATGCTGAATATTTTCTAAACAGATTGCTATAGTCACCGCATAAAATTATGGAGAAACACAACAAACGCGAAGCTTATTTTTGCGATTTTCCAACGCCGTCACAATGCTGCCTTATAGCCTGACGCGACCTTGAGGCGTATTTTTTTTTTTTTTTACCAGGTCCCTGAGATTGAAGTCCGGGGCCCGTGTGTACATATGCTGCAAATGCCTAACATTTTTTTGTTATTAACGAAGGCTGGTTTTCACCAATTTTGTGGTCAACTAAACTCGAGTTTATGAAGCTTTGTATGGTGAAAAACAAATAGGTTGTGTTCTACACGAAAATATTTTCTTACTTTGTATTAAAGAAACGGTTGGAGTGTCCAGCCAAATGCACATCACATCAAAGAGGTCCTCAAAATCACGTAGTTTAAGAACCTCTTCCGCAGACGGAAAAACTGAAAAGAGAAGAGAGAAAAGGAGAGAACTGATAGAAAAGGAGAGAACTGATAGAAAAGGAGAAAACTGATAGAAAAGGAGAAAACTGATAGAAAAGGAGAAAACTGATAGAAAAGGAGAAAACTGATAGAAAGAGAAAAAAGAGAACAGCGAGAAAGCAAATGTCTGTAGGTATAAGCTATTCACCGTAAAGTGAGCACTTTTTGATGACCTCTCATATAGAATAACAGTCAATAAATATAATTAATGTTTGCCTTAGACGTTAACTTAGGAGTCCGGTGAAATATGTACACTGTGTTAATTATTTAGATGAAAACTTTTATTTTAAAAAGTAGTGGAAGGATAGCTGAAAAGAAAAATTTAACTAGAGCCTCAAAAATGCTCACTTTACCGTGAACAGCTTATATTTGCCTACATTTGTGTGTGGGAGTGTCCTTGCACTGACCTACAAATGGCAAAATCGTCAGCTGCGACTAACGCCTGACGGTGGAGGGGCACGTTTCGGCGTGGGAATCGCTGGTATTCTCGCGCCCGCTACCCTTTGCTGGAAGCAGTCTCGACACGGCAAGACGCAGGGAACATAATGGGAGGTGCCTAACCTCTATCTGTGTCATGGACACGCTTGCACGTCCCCCCCCCCCCCTACTGTGTGTACAGCCAAATGGCACGAGCTGCTGCGGCGATTCGAGATGGCGCCGGCTCGCTTCTTCACCCGCATCTTCCCTCCAGGGAGAAAAAAAAATCACGTGTATCTGTTGCGCCACAATTAGCGTCTGAGATGAGAAACACAGAGAGGACAAGTACGGCACAGTGACGCTGACTTGCCCATGAAACTTCCGTACGTGTCTTACGAGGTATACGCTGTTCATGGTAAAATGAAAACTTTTAAAACCCCTGCTTAAAATCTACTTGTATGCACACTGTGTATTCTTCCGCCGAATTTAAGATTAACATTGTCGTGGGATTATCACTTTATTCATGCGTCGGCCAAGTGAAATTGTGAAATTAATTGAAAAGTAAATATCTAACAAATCTGCTAATTTTTACACTTCGATGCGTTAAAAAATAAACCGAAAGCGAAAGAAACAATTCAATTGATCAGAAATGGTTACCTAACACTATTTATACGACGTTAAGGTACGGAACTACTTCCCATTCACCGTTACCAACTTTACTGGGCGCACGTAGGTAGGGACAGTGACTTTTTTCTAAGGTTCATTTCAAAAGTGCTCACTTTATAGTGAACGGCCTTAAAAATAATACTATTTGTTACAAACAGTACATATTTAACCGTTTACAAAGAAAGGATTCTGTTGACGAAAGGCAGTTCTGAAGAATTTTTTTAAAACAAAAATCGGCCAGAACTATTATTTGCTAAATCATATTCCCTCTGCAATATTTCCTTGCACCTCACTAACGTTGAGCATCTAAACCGTGAAAAATATAATGCGCACCTGAGCCCGAATGCACTTATCCGAGCCCAAATGCACTAAATTTTTGCCGCCAAAAAACCGGTGGACTGCACAAGTGGTATATCCCTCTTGAGGGTATTCCGAGTACCTAGAGACTCTGAACATGTTCAACATTATTTTATGTCCCGAACACACTTTAACTGCATTCTATAGGTATACGTTAACCGAACTACTAAAATTAATAAATAAACAAAAATGTAATCCACTTTTTTCTAATCTTACGCCAGGTTTTGTGTTCCGCATTTATATATTTTTTCGCGCATTAGCTTTATCGATTTTATTGTGCCAACAGAGATCCTTTTAAAACAATGTTTCCTAGCTAATAATTAAGACATAAAAATGGCATTGTTCAGTAATGAAATAAAATTGAATTAAAAATTTAAATACAGTTAGCAGCAAGATGTGTGAATGTGTTGGCGAAACACAAAGTCTAAGCTCCAAACACCGTTTCAAATTTATTATTGAAAACCGGCTATTTCTAAAGTATGTAAGCTGTTCTCGGTAAAGTGAGCACTTTTTAAGGCCCTCCCAACAAGCATTAACCACTAATAAATATATCTTATTGCAGCCTCGGGTATTAAATTTTGATGATGGTGGAATTTATACGCCGTGTTTATTGGTCGCATTGCAATGTCTATATCAAAAAGCAGCAGGAAAATGGAAATTAGAAGAAAGGAAAAATTTAGAAGGACCTTAAAAATGCTCACTTTACAGTGAACAGTCTATAGCAAACAACACTACCTCAAGTTCACAGCGCTAACCTAGTTTTATTATGGTCATACTTAGAGCCAACGGAAAAGAATTAATTTCCAAGTCTCACTAAATATATGACAAGTAAAGAGGAAGAACGTGCCACGAGTTTTATACTAAATAAATATGCAAAATTAGAACGCAACTGAAAAGTTACTGCAAAAAAATCGACTAAACCGAGATGAAAACTTTTTCTATCAACTTGTATTGTTGGGGCCGCGATGGTGTAGTAGTCGGACACTCGTTTCACACCAAGGAGAACAGGGTTCGAGTCCCGGTAGCGTCAGCCAGATTTTCATGGGGAACGTGGCGGACACTGCCGTTCGCCGGCGAGTTTCCTCGGAGCAATCCCGCTTCCCCCGCCCTCGCATTCCACCGCTGCTCCATCTCCACCTTATTTCAATCTCACCGCGACTCAAGTCTTCGCTGTTTATAGCCGACCAAAAACTCTCAACTTGTCTAAAGTCTAGTTACAGAAAACCTACGTCACTTTGACTCGGATGTTTTAAGGCTCGGCTTCACTTAATTTTCCCGTCATAACTTCGGATTCATAGTGTACGAATATATAAGCTGTTCACTGAAAAATGAGCACTTTTGAGAGCACTGCTTAAGATCTACTTGTATACATGTTATGTATTCCTCCACCTTACGTAAAACTAACATTGTCATAATCCTCATCAATTTATTCACGTGTCGGTAAAATGAAACGGTGAAATTATTAAGAAAGTAAGTACTTTACAAATTTGCTCATTGCTGCACTACCGATGAATTAAAAGAAAAAAAAAGATAGTCAAATAAATAATTTCAAGTTATCACTAATGGTTACCTAACACGTTTTGTTCGACGTAATATATGCAAGTAGGAGCAGTGACTTTTTCTATGGTTCATTTTTAAAGTGCACACTTTATCGTGAACAGCCTTTAGAAAATTTTCTAGTTGTTTAATATTTTTGTGCGTAATTTTAATTGCGTGTTACCTGCTTGTAAAAAATCGAGAACATATTTGTATTTTATTAATAAGTTCTCAACTGTTTACAACAAGATTAATTTTCTACACTCGTACATTGTCAGTAATTACTATGAATCCGAAAGCATGACGCGAAAACGAAAATAATTTCTACAAAATGGTTGAAGCTGTGTCTCAAAGGCAAGAACTAGCGTCGTCTGTTTCCAATTTGAAAATTCTGCAAGTTTCTCCATAACATTGCCACACCCCAACGTCGTCCAAATCGTCCCAGGATTCGTATGAGCCGAGACTAACATGTGTGCAGTTCATAGTCTCTTGCTTGGGCACAATGGCACTTATTTTTGTGCGATAAACTATCTAGAGACGGATGTCGCAAACAGCAGAGTTCCGGAAATCCGCCAGGCGTCTGCACTGGAAAACCCATTTCACTTCACTTGCCACATCTGCATCTACATTGCCGCCCAAGGCGCGGGACCCTAGCAGAAACGTGGGACTGGCAGTGTCCGTGTGCCATGGGAGTCGGCCGCCAGACGTAGGCTACACTATAGCCTATTCACGGTAAAGTGAGCACTTTTAAAGTCCTGCAAAATTATTCCTTTGAATTAATATCTATCATTCCGCCACTTTTTCATATAAACATAGCAATGTGACTAATAAACACAGTGTACATATTTCATCACTCTCAAAATTAACGTCTAAGGCTGTAATAAAAATTAGTTATTAGGAGTTAATGCATTTTGTGAGGGTCTTAAAAAGTGCTCACTTTTACTTGAATAGCCTATACGTGATACAAAGTATTCGGACACCCACATGCAAATGCACAAGTTTGGGACACCCTCAATCGGGAACACTGGCGGTCAATACGGTGTTGGCCTACCCTGATGACAAGCCTGCATACTCTTAATCAGGTAGCAGAAGGTTTCCTGGGGAATGGCAGCCCATTTCTCGCAGAGCGCCAAAATGAGAGAGGTATCGTTGTGGGGTCGGCGAGATCTTGCACGAATTTGACGTTCTAAAACATCCCAGAAATGTTCTATCGGGTTGAAATCATGACTCTGCGCAGGCCAGTCTTATTTGTGGGACGCTGTCGCCAACAAATCCCTCACACACCCTACAATACGGACGGGTAATGTTGGAAGATATAATGGTCATCCCTGAACTGCTCTTCGGCGGTAGGCAACAAGAAAGCGGTTAAAGTGGCAACATTATCTTGTGCCTTGTGTTATGATTGTGTGAAAGAGCCCTCACTTAAAATTCTCGTATGACCACAGCAACACAACTTCATTAAACCAGGACGCCAGAAATCACAACAGCGTATTGCAAAAGAAGGACCTATAGCAATATCCCCTCCACCAGCCGGCAATCGGGGACAGCTATGTCTAAACACCACGCCGATATAGTCCGATACGAGGCGCACGCATCGTCTTTCCACGCCTGGCCAGTTTCAGGGGAAGACCGCGGAATGGGCATGTCCGGTCGTCACTAATCGCTCTACAAGATGATACAGCCTCCGGCATCAAGTTTAAGGTGGGGACTGTCCATAGTATATAATAATTAAACTGGCTTGTGGTAACATAATTGTAACTTAAATTAATATCAGTTCTAGTGGCTCCCCGACATTCAACATTATAGTGTATTGTCTGTGCCTCATTAAATAATTAAACCCCCTTAGTTACAGTAATTCTCTGCCATCTCATTTATCTTTCAGCTACTTCCCTAGCCCTATATTGTGTGAATATGACCATAAGTCTTATTCATTACACTTGAAAGTGCCACGTAAAGGCAACAAGGGCGCCAAGCCCTCTCCAGGTTGGTAGATCTCTTTCACCAAAAATTCGTCACATCCACTGCTTACCATCGGATCGCCACATTGTCTACCACGATTCATCACATCACACAATGGTTTTACACCGTTCTATTGACTAGTTTCGATGCTCCTTTCACCAAGTGAGGCGGCGTTCGGCATTTTCCTGTGTGATGTGTGACTTATGTGCAGCTGCTCCGCCATGTAAACCCGGTTTTCGCACCTCGTGCCGAACAGTCGTGATGCTTGGAGTAGATCCTAATGCAGGCTGGAATTCCTGTGTAATGGTGGCGATGTATAATTGAAGATTACGTTGTACGACCCTCTTCAACACTCCATGGTCTCTGGCGGTCAAAACTATTTTGGGTTGTACACGTCCCGGAAACAGTGACCTAGGGGTAAGGGGTTACGGTGGTGTAGTGGTTAGACAACTCGCTTCCCACCAAGGCGAACCGGGTTCGATTCCCGGCGATGTCATCCCCGGATTTTTGCATGCGGGAATCGTGCACGACGATGCCGCTGGTCAGCTGGGTTTCCTCTGGATCTCCCATTTCCCCATCCCTTACATTCCGGCGATGCTCCATACTCACCTCACTTCACCCTCATCGCTTCTCAAGACCTCTGCGTTAAGAGCCGCCCAAATTTCTTTGTTCACTCTCCTAGGGATATTCAGGAGGGTGGAAATTCCTCGCAGACAGTTCTTAAACAATTAGCACCCCGCCGCCTGACCACGTTGAAAGTCCTCAAGTTCCTCAGACTGTCCCACTATGCTGTATCGTGCTGTCTGCAGATTATTGCGATCGTTGACCTTGTGTTCCATGCGGTAGATGACAGTTCTGGCCCGCCTTCTATGTTAACACACGTTTCACGGGATGTCCGGCTACTTTAGTTCACATAGTGTGTAGCCACTAACTTGGTAAAGGCTGTTCACGATAAAGTGAGCACTTTTGAAATCAACCTCAGAAAAACGTCACTGCCAGTACCTGCACATATTTTAACGGGCGCAATGAGTGACATGTGTCCAGTAAAGTTGGTAAAGATGTGAGGGGGGGGGGGGGGAGTAGTTTCATTTATTAACGTCGAATAAAAATGCTAGGCAACCATTTGTGATAACTTAAATTATTTCTCTCGTTTTCTGAATTTGCATCTAAGTGTAAAATTAGCAAACTTGTACAGTATTTACGTTTCTAATAACTTCACAGTTTCACTTGACAGACGCGTGACTAAATTTATGAGGCTCGTGGCAATGTTAATTTTACATAAGGCGGAACAACACACAACGTGTATGCAAGTAGATCTTAAGCAGGGATTTCAAAAGTGATCATTTTACCGTGAATAGCCTATAGTAAGTTAAGACTTAACTTCACCTCTTATGAATAAATTAATTTTACGTATCATAATTTAAGTATCACAGTAATCGCGGAAAATTCCTGACAATTGAAAATTTGTAGTTTACGAGTTGGTTTACTACTTTTGTACCTACTGGATATTACTACGTGCGATGGGTAGTTGTATAAAAAGGGGGCAGGGGCGTTTATATTATGCTATTTGTGACCAGATTTACCGTCGATAATTCAAATTACATGTCTGCACTGCTTTTTTTTTTAACGGTTAATTTATAGTTTTGTATCATGTAGCAAACAAACATGAAATTTTGAATAGGTTAGGCACTTCTCAACTTATACACGTAAAACACAAAACAGCCACAGAAAAATATGGCTGTTGATAAAAAGTAAAGATTTACGTACTATTCTCCGAAAAGTTTACACTTATGCAAGAAGTTTGTTGGCAAGCGTTACAAAATGTTTAATGACATACAAAAAACCCTACAAAAAAGAAGTTTCCCGCTGTCTTTCACAAAAATGCTTGTGTGTTGTTACGTGCCGTTCGTGTCTTATAATTGGCCCAGCCCGGCGATTTTCTCGGTAATACGCGTACATTTCGTCTTGGCGTTTCAAGGACCAGTGCCTGTCGGCACGTTCTCCACCACCGCCTGCTGGTTTGCAAGTTCGTCTGTCCGCTACCCGCTGCAATACAGTGAGCTCGAGTCCCACAATTTGTCTAGCCCAGGAGAAAAAATGGGGGCGATTTTGCTTCTGTAATATATACAGGATGATTCTCAATTAGACCGACAAACTTCGAGAGGTGATTCTTCATGAAAAAGTAAAAGGAAAACATACGTGACACTTTATACCTAAACCGAATATTAAGGGAGGTATGAGCCCTTAAAAAACGAGGTTTTAAACCGTATTTGTGCAAAATATTGGTAGCGAAGTAAAATACAATGACAACTCTCGGAACATTATTGTATGTTATCGGGACCTTCAACGTAAGAGCCGATATTTTGCACAAAAACGGCTTAAAATCTCGTCTTTTAAGGGCTCATACCTCTCTTAATATTCGGTTTAGGTATAAAGTGCCACGTATTTTTTCCTTTTACTTTTTCATGAAGAATCACCTCCCCAAATTTGTCGATCTAATTGAGAATCATACGCTATACCTCCGCTAATCCTTTCCATAGTAGATCATTCGACTGTTAACACCCCCATCAAGAGATGACCTGATTCTGCGCCGTGACGTTCCTCCCATAAACCATGACATAGTGGACAGTTTTTATATCGCCACGGATGTGTCACCTGTCAAGCAGGTCCGTGCCAACCACTAAACATCCACCTTAACCCGCATCACGCCATGCCTTTGCTAAACTTAAGACTTGTTTCCTGCACTACTAGAAGGCCGTAAGGGATTAAAGAATAAAAAAGGGGGGGGGGGGTGGACGACGCCGCAAGCCCGCATCAACATACACACCTGTCTTAAATTACAACTTTGCAAGAAAAGAGTGACTAAAGTATACGTTCAGATTTAAAGTAACTATCTACCCGCAAATTTTGAAACCAGAGAGAGCTGGCGCAGTTGGACCAACTTGACATTTTCAGGCGAAAACCATTAAAGCCTAGCAAAAACACATGAATAAAACTAAGTATAAACTAAAAATGTAACTATAATTAAAAATTTTAATTACCACCAATTATTTACTCCCGTGCGACTCAGATGAAAAGATTATAGTTCAAAAACAGTTAAGAAAACCTTTTGAAAACTAATCAAATGCCATTTAAATATTTAAATAGCGTTGTAGAGTTTTAAAAACAGTTCTTTAAATGATTTTTCGAACTGTTTTTAACCTTTTTGTTTTTTAGTTGTACAAGAGTAATAATTTATGATGGAGGTAACATGTTATATTGCTGTAGTATGTTTAGTTTTGTTAAACTTTTTTCGTAGGTTTATTTAGTTTTTATTGCTTTTGTGTGAAAGTATCAAGTTGACCAAACTGTACCAGCTCTCGTATACTCAGACTACACTGTAAATGAAGGGGAAATTGGGGGGGGGGGGGGGGGCTCAGCTTCTCACTTGTGTCTGGAATCCGCCACTCCACGCTTGTTGCTAATTTTGCCTTGAATTATAACCTGCGGCGATGCCTTCTAATTCTTCCTGTATGTAAAATCTAGTACAGCACTACGAATTGAGGTCGCGTTATATTCAGTAGCACACAGTCTTTACTTAGCTATGTCCTGGGTGCTACATACAGTAAGTGCGAACTTGGATGACTGTTACAAACAGCCGGCACGGTGGCACGGAGGACGAGCAGGTTACCTGAGATCACAAAGCGGAATCGTTCGGAAAATATTAACTCCTTCAGTAAATTCAGCACTGCGCAGATAAACTAGTGTTCGTAGTTCAGTTTATCTGTGGAATAATAAATAGATGTAGTACTAATAATTAAAGTAAATGTGATGTGATTTTTGAATGAATAGTGTAATTGGGGTGAATGACAAGATGGAGATTTTGGACATTCGCCATTGCGATGCAGATGTCTGTCGTCTGTCATGGAGAAAACAGGACTGAGCACGAAAAAATTATTAAGAAAGACAAGCAACCTATGAACGAGAAAATAAATATATGTATACAACGCTGGAAAATTCCAAGAGGGAATAGAGTCAAAAACAATAACAGCAACTAATTACGAATAGTGGTGTACTGGATGATGGCTTTGAGGCCTGTGTATGGAGGAGTATAAGCGGAAAATGGTTACCAAGGACAGTGTTTTTTGTTATTCTTTTCATGACTTGGCTGGTTTTGTATTGTTCTTTATAAGACGTGGAAGGCTCTAATCTGCCCAATTTCACCCCCACTTCTCGTGCTCTTATGATTCCAGGAATCGTCAGTGAAGTTTCCTTTGCTTGGGACGGTGCTGAAGCTTGCAGGTAAAGTCTGTTCACAATAAAGTGAGCATTGAAATCAACCTTAGAAAAAAGTTACTGCCCCTGCCGTCATAAATTTTATCCGGCGCACTGAGTGTCATGCGTCCAGTAAAGTTAGTAACGGTGGAAGAGAAGGAGTTCTACATTTTAAAGTCGAAGAAGAAATGTTAACCATTTATGATAACTTAAATTATTTTTTTTGCTTTGTGTTCTTCTTTAATGCATCGAAGTGAAAATATTTTTTCTAATAATTTAACAGTTTCACGTGACCGATGGATGGATAAAGTTATGAGGCCATGGCAATGTTAATTATTATACCTAAGGCAGAATAATACAAAACGTGCATACAGGTAGATTTTAAGATCTCAAAAGTGCTCATTTTACCGTGAACAGCCTATACCTGGCGAGCAGTACACCGCAGGAAGTAGGCAACCACAAGGAAAGCAAATGGAATGAAAGTGTTGGCAGTGTTTGACCCCGTGGCCTTGACAGTGGCGGCTCCCGTTGCTCGGCGCCAGGGAGGAAGGTGAGAGTACGGGAAAGTAAGCGCAGCGGCAGGGAGGCTGTGGTCCAGCTGCTTCGTGTGTGTGTCTTCCTGGACGTTGCTGACGGGAAAACCCCGTGCTGGCTCGCGCGTGACTTCTGTGATCGGCCTGGCAGTGCGGCGTTCTAGGGAGGAAGTTTGTCGGCAGTGTGTGCGGGTCGCGTCCGTGTTATGTTCCCTTTAGAATTTGGAAGTTAGCGCTGAGAGGATCTCCCAGACGTTCTTCGTCGAACTTGTTCCGAAGAAAACGTCTCATTGGCCTGTATCCGAGCCTCTTTTCGTAAAGTAAGTGACTTTTGATTGTTGTAAGGCAGTAAAATCAGGATTATGTAAATGCTGTTCGCGATAAAGTGAGCACTTTTGAAATTAACCTTAGAAAAAATGTCACTACCCCTGAACGCATATATGTCACCGAGTGACATTTGCCCAGTAAAGTTGGTAACGATGGATGGAAAGTAGTTCCATATCTTAACGTCGAATAAGAAGTGTTTTGTAACCACTTGTGATAACTTAAAATTGTTACTTTCGCTTTCTGGTTTTTAAATGCAACGAAGTGTGAAAATGAGCAGATTTGTATAATATTTACTTTCCTAATAATTTCACAGTTTAACCTGCTCGACGCATGAATGAAGTGACGAGGCCCATGGCAATGTTAATTTTACATAAGACGGAAGAATACACAACGTGCATACAAGTAGATCTTAAGCAAGGCTTTCAAAAGTGCTCATTTTATCGTGAACAGCCTATAATGCTCCGAAACGTGCGAACATTTACGAGCATTTTTGTCCAAATGCATTATAATGTAATTTGACGGTTTGTAATGTATTTTGACGGTCCTCACGTACCGTATACGATAATGACGGAACAGAGAACTGTGCTGCGTACAAGCGTGTCGAAGGAAAATGTAGTGTTATTGGGCTATAGCAACAGTAAAAACGTGATGGTATCGTAGCTTTCTGGCAGCTTGGTGAAACGCAGTGATAGAGTGTGATGCGTGCTTGTGTATGAACGGTGCCCATAAGAATATTAATATTCGGTTTTTTGAAATCATTATTTAATTCACTGTGTACGAGTTTGAGCGCTCCCTTTCCTTTCACTTTACCTCCTTCCCTTTCACTTTACCTGTGGTGTAGAAGCTACCTTTACTCACGTGGTCTGGGGCTTACCATCGGCAGTGTGGAAGACATGTGCTTTGATGGCCGAAAGTGTTCACATTATTCGTAGGTTGTCCCTGTGGGTTCGATTTGGGAAATAAAATATTATACAAGACACCGGCTCTTTGTATCAGTCAAGAATTTCCGGCCAGGTGTAGTACCTGCTAACAACTGAGATTCAGCCGTAAACGTTGCAATAATCCCAGCAGGAAAAACCATGTTATTTTATTTATTATTCTTGAATTTGTCGTCAGTTTGGATTGAAGGGGTGTCATATTCTACAGCTTCTGATGTGCATTGTCACGAGTATGCATGAAGCTGTAGAAGTTGTGCCAAGAAAGTTCTGCTGTCGTACGTAGGAAGTATGCATTTCTGTTCGGTCGTCTTTGGACTGGGAACCTTGGTTCACGTTATCACCCTGGCCTGGTTTACTGGGCTGTAAAATATACCGTTTAGCTTCACTGGGCACGCTAAGTAGCACTTTCTGCTGCCTGCTACCGCCACTCTGCATTTTCGACCTTATAACCAACTACTGCCAATAGTAAGGCTGGCCTCAACCTAGGTTATTCTGCGTAAATTAACGTGGTCGCACACGCTATCATGGCGAAGTTTTCGTTTATGTAGAAGCAGTATTGGTTTCTGTACCAAATAGAACTGGGATATTGCAAGCCGCACAATTTCTTGTTTCTTTTGATGATTTTTCTAAATAAGGGCTGGTAATTAAATTAAAAATTATTATGGACACCGCCATTGCTGGGCTATGCAGTCACATAAAAACCAGACGAAAGCATATAATGCGAACCATCGAAGTTTGCTGTTGTCAACAGATATTATTACATATTAATAACACATGTTTACTAAAGATAATACTATATAAAATACAAATAGTTGTGACGATGTGGCTCTGCAAAGGCGTTTTGTTTACAAGAATAATTTTTCATTTAAAAGCTCTTGTGTATTGACAGCGTTTGAGACAAAGCTGTAAATCTATAGTGGTAGAGAATCTAAAGTAACGTTCTAATAGAAAGTTCTCAAGTATTGTGATTGCTTGTGTCGTGGTTTTGTTGATTTAGAAATTAAAAAGATGAAGTTCAGGAATATAAGGAATTTTGCACGTGGATATGAAGTCCTTAAAGGGACTGAACAGGGGGTTGAAGCTCTATAGGGATTTCGTGGGCCACTAAAGTATATGGTAGAATGATTTCGCAAACTGTTGAAAAGATGTAAATAATGCTCATTGCTGTATATTTTATAAACAATATGTTATTTTATTTTTAAATATACTTAAGTCACAAGTAAATTAATTTTTATGTAGGCATGCACTGTCAGCGCCTGGCGTTGAATTGTTTGGTTTCCGTTGTTATGTTCGTTGCTGGCGAAGGTGGAGTTGATGTTTGCACTCAGTTGCAGGAATTGGAATTGTACTTGATTGATTTTTCAAATGCTGATTGTCTAAGAATAAATAGTACAAGTGTTATTGATAACGACAGCGTCTTTTTAAAGGAAAGAAATATGTACAAATAGCATTTTAATAAGCGATTGTGCAGTTAACAGAGTAGCCAACCTATATATGCTCTACCATCAAGTTTAAACACACATTTAGTTAAATTTTGTCGTTTGTAAATACAGCATTTATCTATAACATTTTTCCAAATTGTTATTAGCGGTAACTAAAACGTCTGTCTGAAAATTGAAATAATTATGTTTAAGAGTTGTACGGTTAGAAACATATTCTGCCTAATAGAGAAATATAACGACCCACCAAAATAGCATTGAGCTTCGTCTCTTACTTGGTTTGTGGGACTGAACCAGTCGTTAGATTAATCAGAAGTTGGTAAAGAAGAAGACATAGACAATGGCACTAATTTGAGATGTGTGTGCGCGCGTGTGGGGGGAGGGGTTAAATGTGAAAACGCCGTTTTATGATGCGATTGGTCATTATAGATTTGTTAGCATTACAGACAGATACGCCGGTACTGATGCAGACATTCCTTTTTTTTTAAGCATTAAATTATTTTCTCGCATACCCGTTCTACAATGACGTGGGCACGGATACGTATATGCTGTTCACGGTTAAGTGAGCGCTTTTGAGGACTTAGTTACTTATTCCTTTCAGCCATTTTTCATCATTTAACAACTTTTCAAATAAATATTGCCATGTTATTAATAAACTCAGTTTGTATATTCCAATGCACTCTGAAGTTAACGTCTAATGCAAAAATTAAATTAAATTATATATATATATATAATTACAAATGAGCGGGATTTCAAAATGCTCATTTTACAGTGAACAGCTTATATCACGGAAGGGGAGCACTCAACACACTTCGTTTTCAATGTACAATGGGACGCATGCATACGCGGATAACGTATGAATACACGTAAGGAAGTTGGGCAACTCCTAACTCTTCCGTGCCCGTGAATTCGTGTAGCCAATAAGAATCGAATATTTGGTTTGTTGATATTCCTTTTCGTGGTCGTTGTATGATACAGGGAAATAAGTGTATGGATTCGCCGTGGCTATTTTCAACTTTGTTTTACTAAACACGTGCGCATGGTTTGGCAGTAGCATTTACGTAGTGTTAGGAATTGTAAAAATATTTAAAAAAATGAATTATGTATATTATAAAACTTATATCTGTAAATTTAAACGGCTGATTATTTTTTATTTCGTGAGTTGCATAACTGTACGTTTCTTTGTATCGTAAAATAGCTCAAATTCGTCACGATTCGTCCCTTCGATCCGCTTACGTTTTCATTCGTGTCATTGTACAGGATGGTCCACATGTATTGTTACTCCCTGCAAATGTCTTGTCACCCATTACATACCAGTAATAACGCAATGTAATCCAATACATCATAAGCTATTCCAATAATCAGTTTTCAAGGAGTGGCATGTCATGTGAACCATCCTGTAGAAAAGGCTCGAGGCCGGAATAACGATGACTTCACGTTACAGGTAAAAAGCTCACGTAAGACGGCTACGCCGTAATTGGTGTGTTTCAACGAGACCTGTTACGATTGTTTAGCTTACGTGCTACGTGACTTTTACCACATGAATTTACTGCTGGCCAATCACAATGCGGAAGATGATGTGTTATCTGTGCTTTTCAGGTTTTTTTTATATTTTTATTTTATTTTGTTTTCGCGATGTCTTCTGCTCACGTTTTAAATCTACCGCATAGATTTTTCTCCCGAAACTTAAGATGAAATAGTAGTAGAAGTTATATTAGGATTATTTCGTGTTTTAATTCGTAATTATCTGAGGACCTTTAAATTACCACAATTAATTACTTATGTTTCTCAGAATTAAAAATGTTTGCATGAAATGCAGAATGTTTGCCATTAAGTTCGAAATTTGTAGTACTTCGTGAAACATTTGAACGCCATTCTTTCGCAACCTGTTCTTGCACGTGGAAGTTACACGAATACGTCTTTACAACCTGAATTTTGAAAGTTTTCTATCTGAAAAGCAACAACGCATTCCCTACATTTTTATTCAGTTTATGAAGTTTACGTGAAGCATAACATGACATCCACAAAGACCACTTTCAACGTACACGTGAAAGTGTAGTGTGATGTGTGGTATTTGTACCGAGATGTAATGGTAATCCCGACCATAATAAACGCGGTATGTGCATCTCTTCAGCATTCTCAACAGCGAAGTGCAGGGGACGGGCGGAATAAACAATCATATAACACAGTAATATTCACTGACGTTACGCTGTCGTCGTGGTGTAATGGATAGCGCATCGGTCTATCGTGTTAGAGGACCATGGTTCGTACGCATCCACCAGCAAGAGTTTAATGTTGAGGTTTCGGTTACTATTCGTCATCCGATATAGGCAATAAAAATTAATACTTGCTGATACTCCAGGATATTTTTTAATATAATTTTACTATACAATATAGTCAATTTTCCCTGTATGGGATCCCCCCCCCCCCACACTTTTGTCAGGTACTTTTCCCGTGCGATTAGGGAATATATATTACTTGTTATGTAAATTTACTCTACGTTTAAGAGGTAATTTTACTTTACATGTAGAGGTAGTTAGCTTCCCTTACGTGTAAAGGGAATTTTACCTCAAATTTTTTTTTCTGTGGAGATTTGAGTGGCTCTTAAAATCGAGGTGTTTATGGTTCGCACTTCAATGCGATGATCTTAGATCACCGCACGAAATGCCCACCGCCGTTTACAGTGGTGCAGAGCACGTCGCCGCGCGATTCTTAGAATACTGGAAGAGCATCTTGTAGAGTGACAATCACTGTACGTGCTGTGGTGACCCGATGGACTTGGGAGTGTGTCGCGAAGGCTTGCCAAGCTTTCTTAACCACTCTGAATTTCGTTGGAAAGGAGAATCATGGTGTACTTTTTTTGTATTGGTCTCCTGTTTTTGTTCCTATAGGCTGTTCATGGTAAAATGAACACTCTTGAAAGCACTGCTTAAGATCTACGTGTACGCACGGTGTGTATTCTTTCGTCTTACGTAAAATTAACATCGCAGTGGGCCTTATAACTTTATTCATGCGTTGATAATGTGAAAATGTGAAATTATTAAAACTGCTCATTTTTACACTTCGATGTATTAAAAAGAACAGAAAGCGAAATAAACAATCTAAGTTATTACAAATCGTTACCTAACACTTTTTATTCGACGTTAAGGTATGGAGCTACTTTCCACCCACCGTTACCAACTTTGCTGGGCTAATGTTACTCAGTGCGTCCATTAAAATATACGCCGGCAGGGGCAGTGATTTCTTTGTAAGGTTCATTTCCAAAGTGCTCACTTTATCGTCAACAGTCTTTATCGTTAAATGCTAAGACCCACGACGTTTTTTTTTTGTTTACAAGTCAACTGTATTGTGGCAGCAATTTGGAACTAGACTCGTTTAATTTTGAACATGACAGTTCATCAGTACGTGAAGCAAATTCTAACAGATTATTCTGAAGACATTAGATTGGATGAACACGAATGACCGGCCCAAGTCCCGGTCTTATACCCCCCCCCCCCCCCCCCATATCGCACGGGACACAGAACCACTTCACTTCAAACATGTTCAGCATTGGGCGCCGTTACACTGGCTCCGAACTTGTTCCGACCACAGTCACTTCTTGTTCAAAGTAAACAGGTTGTGGAAGTACATCGCTCTCATTGGCTGCTAAGAAGTAAACAGAATGTATGATTTAAAAAATGGCTGAATTTGGCCGTTAAAATGAATAATAATAAACCAAGTAAAAAATAATATTCACTATGCTGTTACTATAAAATTAAGGTAGTTCTCTTAAAATAAATAAAATACTCAACCTTAATGAGCGGTGGAAGCGATTATAAGTAATTATGGGAGTGGGTTTTCGATGTTTACAGGTTTTCTTTTTGTTTGCATTCAGTTATTGAGGTGTAACCACCGTTCGCTAACAAGTTCAAACATGGCTGCCAAACGTATTTACAGTAAACACTTTTAAGAAACTGCGTGGCTGTGGGGTCAAGCCCATTAAATCATCTTGGGACGAGTTCAAAGAGTTGGCTGGAAGCCGCGTGTACTGTACAGCAAGCAGCCACCTATCGCATATTGATGGGAGTCTTCCTAGAAGGGCGGGGACTGAGATAGTAGCGAAACGGGGCCCTAAATTATACTGCACCGTGCCAGATCTTGATAAATAAATTACTGGATGTCGGGTAACAAATGTCCATACAGTGCCGCTCGTACGCAAGGCGAGAGGGGCACACTTTGAGTGAGAAGTTTTCATTAAATGGTAAACAATTTTACCTCGACTAACTTTAGCTGAGCATGTGTTACTGTTATTACTTTTCACTTTATTTTTCTGGTTGGAAACGAGCGTACATATCTTTTTGTAAAAGTGATTGTAAGGGGCTAGTGCTATGGGAGAGAAAAAATATGCTGAGCAAATAATTTCCCGTCGTAAACGTGATGTTGAGATAATTCTCAGACACTTTTTTTAACTCCGTGTTTTTGTACACTTTGTTATCCGACGTGTCTAATTTCAATTTACGGTAAAGAGTGAACGTAAATCAGTTTAAATCGAAACAGTTTTTAATAGCTTGTGAGACTATTTTCAGTGGTCAACGTTTTTCTTTTATCAATTGTCTCGCGCAGTTTTGGCCCCGATTCTCGCTGCTGGCTACTTTTTATTTAGTTTCTAGTATGGTTTTGTATACTGATACAGTTAGTGGTGTGTGTGTAAATATCTTGAATTTTGATCAAACTGTTTGTGGGAAGCTTACCCTTCTACCAGTTTACTTTGGTGTTTCGAACACGGTTTTGGTGCCAACAAGGAGAACAAACGAAATGAAAATAGTGTAAAAAAAAAAAATAGAAATATAACGTATCTCCATTGTCGTGCCAGGAAATGCATAGAAATTGGGGCGAAGTGTATTTGCCCTTGCTACCATCGAGTTCAAGATTAAAGACTACCTATGTGTCAGTGTCGAGAACACGCACATAGAATAAATTTTTATTGTTTGATTTGTGAAATATATATGTCCAATTACGTGGACGGGGGTTATTTCCCAGGTTGCAAATTGTGTTTGCGAAATTCATCTCTTATTTAAATTTGTTAATCAAATTTAACCGAATTGTACATATGACTAGTGATAGTTTGGCTTTATTGAAGAAAAGTTTGGAATTCAAGAATAATTTACAAGTTTTGCCATTTAAAAGGTGTATTTATTGTTACTGTAAGAAAGTTATATCTGAGGGCTTTATTTGCATATGTGATTGTGTTGATAAAGTTAGTGTACAAAAGACAACTTGTTTTCGTCAAACACACTTTCATAGTTTGCGATACAGTTGTTTAGTTTGCGAAAAAAAAATTGACCAATCCAGTCTCGCACTTTTATAGCCTGTTGTATGTAGGCTGTGTAGAATTAACTGTGAGAAGATAGGCAACCCGACGAATACTACTAAGGTCTGCTGGTATTAGACCATTCATTGTGTATGCTGTAATAGCTACATTTAGCAGTGAACCAGTCCCCAGTGCCGATCTTGTGTCTTCTTGGGGGTGGTCCAGAAGTTGAAAGTCACCATGAACGGACCAAGTACACGTAGACGAAGTGGCGTGGCGGTTCCTTTGATGTGGACATACCCCCCTCCCCCCATACTCTGATCGGCTCTGGGAACGGGCCTTGAGTCTGATTGGTCACTGCATACTGCGAAAAATCCCGTATTGGATGGGCTGTTGGCCGGCGAGTGGGTTACCAGGCTCTGGTTGGCGGACGGTATCACGTCATGCTGCTGGCCACTGACCCCATTTTGTTGCCGTGTGCTGCGAGAGTTTGCGGTGTAAGCGGCTGTTTCAAGTACTCTATGGTTCCACGTTGTTTTCAACCTTTGTCATAAAAGTGGGTATTTTGGATAGAATGCATTGTTTTTGGGATTGCGATCCTGGCCACGCATGTTAACAGCGTTCCTCCGTCCTGAACAGGATAAGTTGGTGTAATCCATTCACGGTTACTTCAGACTTTTCTGAAGCCCTGCTTAAGTTCTACTTCCAGGATATTCCTCCGTCTCGTGCAAACTAAGTTTAACCAAGTCTAGAAAATTATACCAATGTGACAAAACGCACCGCATCCGTGCGCACTCAGTGTAACAGTATTTTGCATAAGAACTATTTCTTACTAAAGCCTGTTCGCGATAAAGTGAGTACTTTTTAAATCAACCTTAGAAAAAAATCACTGTCCCAACTTGCATATATTTTAACGGGCGCGCTGAGTGACATGCGACCTGTAAAGTTGGTAACGATGGATGGAAAGTAGTTCCATATCTTAACGTCGAATGAAAAGTGTTAGGTAACCATATTCGTGACAATTTAAATTATTTCTTTAGTTTTCTGTTTTTTTTTATGCATTGAAGTGGAAAAGTGAGCAGCTTTGTAGAATATTTACTTTCTAATAATTTCATAATTTCACTTGATCCGCGCATAAATAAAGTGACGAGGACCATGCTAATGTTAATTTTACACAAGGCGGAAGAATACCCAACGTGCATACAAGTAGATTTTAACAGGGTTTTCAAAAGTGCTAATTTTCCGTGAATAGCCTATATAGCGACGCTATCAACACACGTTTTATCCCTGTTTTAGATTTATGTTAATTATAAATGAAGCGTTATAATTCATAGATAAAATATGACTAACATTTCAATTTATAAAAAAAAAGTAACTTTTATGAATACAAGTATAAAACGCTTCTGATATATGGCATATGTTGGAAATAACTAAATATGTCATACATGGGGAGATTTTTCAAAGGTTTGATTCGAAAAGGGCGAAGAAACCGCGAATAAACTATATGATGTCTCGTGAGCTGTAGTCTATGATGAAAACCTGTGTATAAATTTTGTACAGATGTGGTAGCGTTTTATTTCGACCGGTGCAGTAACTCTCGGATGTGGACGATTGTAAGTAACTTTTGGCAAAGGTTATGTGGTTTATGATCTCATAATGATCAGCATTAGTAAACTCATAAGAGCCGTTTTCATAATTATGTTGCTGTATGCATGAGTCGTAGTAAATACACGTTTGTTGCTGAACTTGTGTGATACTGCTAGCTGTAAATACAGTCTTTTTTTAGAAAACGCTTAGGAGTTAGTTTATCGCCTCGTGTGTGCTTGTGTGCTCATATCTTATCGCAAGTTTGACACAACATATATGTAGTTAAATTCTTCTGCCATGAGTCACAAATCACGGTTTGGGATTCTCCGTAAGTTTCTTCATCCTATTGATAACGAAGTTAATTCAAAACTTGAAAAATTGAAATTTTTGCGACGAGAGTACAGCGGTATAAACATTTTGAAAGCTTAATGAGTTGCTATAGACTAACAAAATCAGTGGAATTCACCGACGACCTATGCCAGAGGCAGTGTAATTCAATGTAATAATGTTGTTTAATTGATTACAGTGTTTCAGTGCTTCCATTAGCTCAGTTCTCTTTAATTTGCAGTCAGACTTGATATGAAACCATTTTATTGTTAGGATATTAAAGTGAACGTCATTATTGTTATGTAATCGTTGATGTGTGAAGTGATACGTCGAGAAACCCTTCATATTCACCATAACATGTTAGACGTTTCGTGTTAAGTGCTAAACAATGTCGTAATACCGGTTATTACATGTGCAAGTAAACGCATTAATGCAGTAGAAAATATCGCAACACTTTAAGTAAGTTACAAGGAATACAAAAAAGGCTGAGCTTCATAGAACAGGTTCTGTTTAGGCAGTTAGAAAGTTTTTTTTTTTTTTTGCAAATGAATACCTTGCACTGATGGTCTACTGTTCAAGCAAATGCATAGTGTATCCGAGAAAAGCTCAAACTCATAAATGCGTTATGTTGTAACATGTTCGCATCGCCGCTCAGCCGTCGAACCCCTCCATGTTCGAGCAAATTTGAATGAAGGGGGTGGGTGTGAGATATGTTGAGAGACTGGGTTAGATTATTTACCGCATTGTGTGTCCCGTGAAATGCCTTTCACCGGTTATTGATTTATCGACGACAAAGTCAAGCACATCTCCATCCTAGAAACACCGATGACAGGTTGCACCATTGAAATTTATCGATCGATCCAAGATCATGTTGGAACTTGATCTAAGATCATCACAGAATTACTGCTGCATCATTCAAGTTCAGTACATGACTGGAAATATGCAAATTTCGAAATACCTAATATGGTGGTTTATAGACATAATCCATGGTTATAGTAGTGTCTGCGCTGGTAAATGTATTTATTTACCAGAAAGAGTATTGGTGGTTTATTGTTAAATATAAATTGAGACATACATAAAAAAAAAACTTAAAATCTTATGCATTGTTTTGTAAAGATATAACTAAATTTACGCTTAACACTCAAGAGGAACTCGACCAAAAACTGGAACAGCCATTCAAAATATCGTAAACTTGCCTCGTTTTCCGCACGATCCGCATCTAAAAGTGAACCTCGCGTCGAAATGTTTTCCCGCAAGGGAGCAGACTTCGCCGATAAATAGTTAGAAAATACATTGACAGATAGCGCTAAACACAATTTTTTTTCCTTGGCAGTATAAAACAACATTAACAAACAAATATTCAGTCAATTTCGCACAACTACTACTTTACTTAAAACAAATAAAACATCTCAGAATATTGGTATTAAAAATAACAATAAGTTTGTTTGTAAGCTACCAATCAAACATAAAACGGCATTGAAAACTGTCATGTACAACGTGTGCAAAAATGTTATTTTTTCCTCACATACGATATACTTGTCTGGTGAAATTTTGCTTTGCATTCAACCAGGTAATACAAATTCGTTAATTTTCTACTAGCGTCAAAATAAACATGTGCGTCATGACGTCACAAAATGAGTCAATAGCAGTGTTTCATCCCAATTGTAGTTCTGAACTGAGATCGTGAGATCTGCGATCGGAACTCTGCCAGTTGCGTTTGTGCAACACTTGTACATTGGAATCAGGATCTAACCGTAGATGTTGAATCAAGATCTTAGGACCTCGGTTCAGGGCAGTTATTTGCGCAACTGGGCACAAGACGTCCATCTCTATGTGGAAGTGCGGAATGGTGGAGAATATTCTGATGCGAATTCAAGGTGGCGGCGCGCCCTGGGCCAGTCCATAGTGAGAGGAGACTGCAGTTTACTTGAGTTCTTGAGAGCAACTGTGGCTCGAGTCGCGTGACCTTGGGTTGCGGTTTTTTCGGAGACTTGTGCCGTATATCTGGCGGCAGCTGTCTGTGTTCCGGATCAGGAAGTTGGCAATGTGTATGGGCATGTGCATATGGAAGCAGCAGACTGCGAGCGAGCCGTAACTATGATTGGAACACCAGGATGCATCTGATTGTATATTGGAGACATCAGTCAACTTCCGGAATAGATTGACGTCTCGGTGAGAGATTCATAGATTTAGGTTGTGATCACTGTAGCACAACAGCTGTCTTACTTGTAGTTTGTGCTAACGAGACCGAAGTTTTTATGTTTTTATTGCGTAAAATGTATTTGTGTATGGAAGGTATTTTTGTCGCTTAAGTAAATTGGCAAACTTGATTTTTGGGTTTAATTTAATTAAAAATATGTTAAATCAGTTACGAATATGGTTGCGCCCAAATCCGATAATATACATGTCGTGAAGTATGTGTGTGGAGGGAGAAGGGGAAAGGAGGGATATCCGACCATGATTCACCTAGCGGTGGGGCGAATTTTACGCCTGTCTTTGCGTCATGCAGTCTAGAGAACAGCGTGCTGTGGTAGGATTCCCATTTTGACTGGGCGCCATATTAGTGCATTACTTTTTTTTTTACCCAATCATCTCATATTGTCGTTATTTTTCGCACTTTAAATGTGTTCAAGTTGTCCGTAACGACTGGACTGTGCCCATTATTTGCCAGCTTCTTCCAAACCAGTTTGGTCTCATTGCGTTTATGGTAATCCAGGTGTATGTGGAAATAGTACAAACACTTGCTGTATTTATTCACAACACCTAACATCCAAGTTATTGTAGAAACATTCACAAAAATAAGTGAAGTACAGTTTGCAGGAAGCGACAGTATGAAAATATCAACTTATAACGCAGTTGCATACTGAGACAGTGTTTGCAAACAATTCTTGGTTACTTAATAATATTCTTGCTGCATAGGGAATCGGAATACAGCTGGTCAGTGTGGTGCAAAAGACATAGTGTAGAATCTCTGGATTAGTCCGGGCCAGACAGTGGCAGTACAACATGCTTAGAGATAATGGAAAATAGCGAGAATTTTTTGAGACAACGTACGTTGTATAACATACTAACAAGTTTATTCTTTCGTGGTTGGATGAACAAAGTTTTGACTCGACTAAGTTGTTTGACGACCAATCACGAACGTTCAGCCCTATAGTATTAGAATCCTCATTAGCCCAGTGAAATTGGCATACTTGCGGGACAGCCAATAAGGAAATAAAACTGTCGGACATATGTATAGTACGATGGATACTAGCAAACAGTCAACTTTTCCTGCGATAAATCATCATCTCTGACCATGCTTTTGGTAGTCGTTTCGGTTCCTTTAATTGTTGTCGAAAAAATATTGAAGTAGGAAGGGTTCCGCTTCGTGCATAAAACAATTATTTGGAATCATTTATATAAAATTGCAGCTATCAACGGCGTAGCATTATCGTTTTTTATAATGCATTTGTGTTAGACAATTCTATGGGTCAAAATGTACCTGTAGTTTTTTTATATAGTTTGATGACTATTTGCAAATAACATGACACCAGAGTTAGTGAGATGAGATTTTAATTGAAAATGTTGGTATCTTGTAGTTTATAAAAAACAAGCTCCTGGGAAATTAATTTTTTTAAATTGTTAGGACAAGAATTAACTTCCTACTTAGTACATTTTATCAATTGTAACTTATATGTAATAACGTTAGTAATGGGCATCAGTAGTGTGGCTATTTATTTTTTTGCACTTTTCACGCAATTGTCTATAAGAAATTAAACACAAAATGGTAGGCAGTTTAACGAAGCGTGTTTTACAAAAATGCGTAAGCTTTCCCTGGAAACCGTAATATGGGACCACTTGAAAAACAATAGCTGTCTTCATTGCAGGGAGCCAAGATCGAGCAGTGACCGGACAAACGCAAGTTAACGGTTGTAATCAACACACACGTGTCCTCGGGACACTGAAACCCATGTATCGTTGTTATGGGTTTAACTTTTAATATGTGTACTGAAACGGGTACCTATGGAGTGGTTCGTGTTAGGTTTACTGTCTCCACCTAGCCCTATATCAACTATAACAGTCCATATTATATGGCCTGTCTACACCTAGCTGTCGACATTAGGTGGCCTGTCTACACCTAGCTGTCGATATTACATTTAGTGGCCTGTCTACACTTGGTGGTCCATAGTAGTTTGAATGACTGCATCTGGCGGTTCATATTAGTTTGACTGCACCTGGTGGTCCATTTTAGTTTCGCTATCTACACGTAACAGTCCATATTCGTTTGGTAGTCTACACTTAGCAGTCCATAATAAAGGAAGTTTGAGAACCACTGCTTTAGAGAAGTTCGGGACCGCTGTGGTGCAGTGGTCAGACTACTCGCCTCCCACCTAAACGAACCGGGTTCTGTTCTTGACGAGGTCACTCCCGGATTTTCACATGTGGTTATCGTGCTGGACGATGCCGAACGTTAGCGTTGGTCGACGAGTGTTTTCTCGGGGATCTTCCTTTTACGCCGCCCTTGCATTCCGGCATTACTCCGTACTCACACTTATCGGCCCTCAAGATCCCGATGTTAAGAGCAGCCCAAATCTCTCCACTCCGTTTCAGAGCAATTCACAGTGTCTCTTTTCCCGAGGTGTCTTCGGACTGAGAATGGCAATGTGTGGAGTTTCAGGTTTCCTGTTTTGAAAATGGAATGCTTTTTTAATTAAGCAAGTGTGATTATAGGTTGGCTTATCTTATGCCGATTCAGAGGGCTTCGTTTAATTAAAGTGGATCTCTGTTCTATCCTTTTCATGCTTTTTACTTTATATAATACTGCGTAAATCTAAAACCATCAGTCGGAATTTGCGATAGTATTTTATTTGTAAATAATGTACTGACAATGGAATATCGATTAAAACGTGATTGAGTTCGCATTTATCTGATAAAATTCTATATATATATATATATATATATATATATATTATATATATATGGATACTGTAAGAAAATCATGGTTCTAGGAAATATACAGAGTGCTCGGAAATTCCCATTACAAACTTCTAGGACTTGTAGAGGAGACTGAGTAGACAATCTTTTGAATAGGAACCCATGTCCGGAAACATACCGTTACCATGCTACAACCATTTCAAATCAGGTGTATCACTCGCTCGCTTCCACTGAGTGAAAGAGCAATGTCGCGGATTTTCCTGTGTCGGTATGCAACTGGGTAGGCAGTATATTACGTCAGAAGATCACCTGTTGGCACGTGACGTCTACCTTGCCACGGTATTCTGCCTCGAGCCTCATTCACGCTCCTTTGCGTTTCCTATTAACATGGTCGAGTACACGTTTGCGAAACACACATACATGATCCTCGTGTATGGCACCGCTAAAAGTAATGGAAGAGCAGCTCGTCGGCTGAATCGAGAGCGTTATCCACAACGTGCGACGCCATCGCATACTCTTTTCACCACAATTACGCAACGGCTCCGAGAACGAGGTACCTTCACCGCCGACAGGAACGACTGTGGTGCTCCAAAGAGACGCCTCACTCCCGAATTGGAAGAGGCTGTACTGCATCACGTTGAACAGAGCTCGTCAACGAATACGCGATCAGTTGCGTGTGCAATGGGTGTTGCTCCTAGCATCGTCCGGGAGATTCTGCATGAGCAACAACGACATCTGTACCACCTCCAAAGGGTACAGTCTTTGCATCCAGCCGATTTTGCACCACGTGTTAACTTCTACACGTGGTTCCTGCATCGCTGCACCAACGAGTCATTTTGATTTGAAATGGTTGTAGCACGGAAACGGTACGTTTCTGGACATGGGTTCCTGTTCAAAAGATCGTCTACTCAGTCCCCACTACAAGTCCTAGAAGTTTGTAAGGGGAATTTCCGAGCATTCTGTATAGATCAGTAATACTTTTAAGACATTTCGAAGACGACATAAAAATACCACTAATCGTTCGCTAGATTTTTTTAGAAACCAGACCGAAGATACATTTATTCTGAAGTCAGAACATGTCACTAAATACAAAATGTTCGGAAAAATTGAAGTGAATTCATGCATATTCTGTTAATAGAAAATTAATGACGTACCAATTATTAAAAAAAAACAATAGCGGTTACACAATGTAGATGTGTGTCGCATTACCACGATTTTATTGCAGTTTGAAGTTTACATTGTAAAGATTTCTAATACATAATCCAGGTAAGTCAAAATTAAATTTTGCTCTTGAAATGCATCTATATTATGTTTAAATTCGTTAGATAAGCTCGTTGTGCGGAAATAATGGTTTATTTTTTGATACATGTTAACATAAGACAACGATAGTACAGCACGTTGTTAGTTTCTCTTTGGGGAATGAAGATTTTTTTATGCTGTTTTTTAATTCACTGGTATAATCCAAATGTAGAAAATTAGGTAGCAAGTACTTTCGAAAACTGTCCGTTATTCTGTAAAGGAAAACTTCTATAATTATTCGCAAATGTCATTGGCTATTTTACATTACGTGGCTGTACGCCCATTCTAACTTTTGTTCACAATAATGTGAGCACTTTTGAAATCAACCTTTGAAAAATGCCACTGCCCCTGCTTGCAAGTATTTTAACTGGCACAGTGGCTGGTAAAGTTGCAATTACTGAAAGAAAGTAGTTCCATGTCTTATCGCTGAATTAAAAGTGCTCGGAAAACTTAAGAGAATAAGTTATTCGTTTAACTTATTTTCTTAACGCATATAAGTGTATAAATTAGCAACTTTTTCAAATATTTTTTTCCAATACTTTTACAGTTTTACTTGACCGGCGCATGAATAATGTGACCAGGCCCACGGCAGTGTAATTTTTATATATGCCGGAAGTAGCCTACATAAACGGAATGTGCATACAAGTACATCTTTAGCAGGGCTTTCAAAAGTGCCTATTTTACAGTGAACAGTCTGTAAACACGTGGTGGTTCGTGTAATAACTTTCACACGCTTACTGTATCTTCACGCATCCAAGACGTTGCCGCTGGTCTGCGGGTTTTCTCCCGTTTCCCCCGCCCCATTATTTCGGCGTTGCTGCATACCTCACCCCGCTTCTCCATCATCGGCTCTGAAGACCTCTATGTTAAGAACCGCTCAAATCTGTTCACTCACTCACACGGCCCGCCGTGAAGATAGCAGGTGTCCCAGTGTGCTGGCATTGGCGCGACCCCCCGAAGTGGTGTAGCGCAAGAGCGAGCAAGACCCGGACACGTCCCTCCCCCGTCATCATGGGAACCTCGTTGGCCTGCGCTCGGCGCAGGATGGCTATCGATCTCTCCGCGTGCGGGGCTGCCGCACGCCATGAACAATTCACTGGTGCCTCCCTCTTCCCATTTCTACGTCATCCCTGTCACCCTATTCTGACCCTGGTTGGAGGCACGCGGGGTCTCTGGGCTTCCCATTCATCGATAGCAGCGGCTGACGCAGTTTAATTTCTCGACTCACCTCCCTCCTAGACTGTCAGCTTTGTTTAGTGGCCGACGGAATGACGTCATAAAAATACCTCTTGCAGTTTTTTTCTGGCGAGCCACCAAATCCCGCTATGCCAGCGTGAGCACCTTCACAGTTCTGTGTACCCTCCGGCATGCATGTTAGTAGCTAAGACGGTTGGAGAATGGGATGCGTCTCAGGGCAAGCCCTTTACCCCTTAGGTCGGGTTTAATTAATAAAATAGGCTCGTGCATAGCGGCTGTAGCAGGGTTGTCTGGTGCCATGCCTTGTAATTGTAGCCATGATCACGCCCCGAAAGAAGAAGGGTCTAGACAAGGCCATAGAAAACCAGGCAAAGCGGAGAGGGCCTGGGAAAAACTATGCAACAGTCGCGGAGGATAATGTAATTCCTTTATTGGATTAGGGCTGGAGAAAGTAGGGTAGTTGTTAGTTAGCGAATATAAGACTTTATGAGTTTGATGCAGGGTGAAATGAAATGATGTCGCAATTGGCATGCCTCTTGCATTCCACATCATAGCATTTCGACAAAGGGGCCGCGGTGATGTAGTGGTTAGACAGTTACCTCCCGCCTGTGCGAACCGGGTTCGATTTCCGGCGGGATCGCTCCCGGATTTTCGCAATTGGGAATCGTGCCTGACGATGCCGCTGGTCGGGTTTTCTCGGGGATCTCCCGTTTTCCCCGCCTCATCTTTCTGGCGCTGCTTGATTCTCACCTCGCGTTACCCTCATCGGCTCTCAAAACCTCGATGTCAAGAGCTTCCCTAATCTCTCCACTCATTTCAACAGAATATTTTCGCGTTGCTCGCGAAAAGTTTTTCTCTCGTTCTTATTGTAATTGAAGGATGGATATTCTTTTCAATGGTAGGACTACAAGGACGGATAATCGTACATTTGTGGTGCAGCTAGTAAGTTGAAACTTATTGCCGTTAGTGATCGCAATAGAAATTAATGCAGTGCCAGTGTCAGCACGATCACATAATTTTATCAGTCTGAAACTTTCAGTTCTGAAGGCCGCCGTTACTATACATGCCGCAGAGTAGCTGAAGTGCACGGAACTAAAGGTGGTTTACGATTAATTGAGCACCAGGGGGCCGGCCCGCGGAATCCGCAGGCTTAGCCACCATCGGTGAAGCAGATAGCCGTACGAATGAGTCTTTTTTGTGCAATGTCGTATGGGAACTTCGGCACGTGCTCGCTCGCACATCCCGACATGCAGTAGCAATTATGTTAACAGTACGACTAAAGACGTAAGACTTAAGACCTAAAGGGCGTAGTAACTGTCCATGGGGGAAGGGCGGGGTACGGAAAGGCAACCCTCCCCAAATATGAAGAAAATCGGTTGAAAAGGCTTATTCCTGGCCGAATGTAGCCCAAGAAAAGAGGAATGGGCAATTGTCTCTGCTGACAAACACCCCCCCCCCCCCATAAAGGAGGGCTTTTGTCACCGACCGAAATGGTCGCATATACACAGTCTCCAGCGATAACACCGATTACACTGATTTCGGGAGTCCAAATCCACAAACATAATTTACGGCCATTGAATACTCCCCCCCCCCTCCAATTGGGTTGGGGAGGGGGCGAGGATAATTGTCCCAAATCATGCTTAGACCTTCCCCTACGGGCCTACAATAATTTTCCCATACTGGCTTCACCATAAAGAGGCTCAAAAAGGTGAAATATGGGACGCATTACAATCCCACAAAATGTAACCCCCCCCCCCCTGTATCTTTAACTCCTCCCAGAGCGGGGTGGATGGGGCACTTTGGGGGGGGGGGGGTCAAAGAGGATGGAAGGAAGGTGGATCAGTGAGGGGGTCGACTTCCCCCCTCCTTTTTACCACAGCGGTCCTCCAAAAACAGCGTTTTTGTGCAAAAACTTCCGTTCTTGATTAATTGATATGATTATTGAAATTAACCTATGAAAAAAACCACTGCCCATAACTGCATATATTTGAATGCAGCAGTGGCCTTAAGACTCGTTAAGTTGTAGCGAACTACGAGTAGTAGTTCAATACTTAACGTCTTAATAGTTGTAAAATTAAACATTTTTTGTCGCCTGCAATTCAGTTTATTTTTCATGTTCGCACATTTGTTTCCAACTCTCTGGCTGACGCAACGTTCAAGTTTCTGGTTCATGGTTTTGTTTTGGTCTTTTTTTTTGTAGGTCCGCGCTCGCGTGTCAATAAAAGAGTGGTTCACAACAAACGTGATTTTAAGTGTAATTTTGTAACTCCTGAAATAAAGCATTCATTAGCGTAATAAATGAAACATTGTTTTTATGTGTGTTCTGAGTGAAGTGCCATTGTTATCGCTTTGTTCTGTATTTCCACGTAATTTTTCGTTCCAAAAATTTTTGAAATTCACATTATTTGCCGACCTGGAAAGTGTTCTGCTTCATGTAATTGAAAGTTTATGTAGATTTGAAAACTAGAATAAACTTGAAGTTTCGGATGAATGTTTTTTATATTTATTAGCGATGTGTGTTGCAATTATGAAATCTTAAATAAATAAATATATGTACGCTATTTAGTTTTTATGCGATTCCCATTTTACTAGACAATACCTCGGCAGGTATGTGACTTATTTTGAAACAATAATGCCTTGAAAAAGTTTTGTACTCAATGTGAAATATTTTTTGGGGGTTAGGAATACGTGAAAGAAGTATAATGTCTGCCCGAATGGTTAAAGTAGTGTGAGCCATATCAACTAGCTTCCACGACTAACCTTCAAGGTAGACAATTAGGGGCAAAATTAGATTCTACACTAAATGTGTGGATGCATTTAGGTGAAATACATTGAAATCAATGAGGTATTGTATTGCTAGTACTCTAGTGAAGTTAGCCAATGTCAGTGTAGGCATTTAAATTTTATGAGCGAAAAGTGGTTTTTATTTCGCTGGACGAATTTTTACGAAACTTGTATTGAACGTGAAATCTCACTGGGAAGTATACTGTACAATTTGGATAGATGTAGTTTAGCCATTGATTTTTGTGGGAATTTTTTTTTCGTTACTCGTAAGGGCGTAGAAACGCCCGCAATTTGCTTGTGCTTAGTTTTGTTTTATGATATTGTGTTGTGATGTATTGATGCAATATAATTCTACTAGCAATGATGTTAAACGTAGTTCTTAGGAACTTAAACGAAACATATTTTCTTATGGTAGTGGAAAGGTTGACCATAGTTAAATGCTGTTTATGTCTATATAGAAAAAGAATCGCGAATACCAATATTCACAAACAAATATTTTTACTGAAATTAACGTGTACGTATTTATAGTACTGATTACAATATATATTATTTTTGTTGTTTATTTAATGAGTATGCAGTGGAATTATGGGCCAACTGATGTAAACTCCAGCTGAAAGTCGCATGGCTGAGTTAATTTTGATAGGTACGCGGAAAGATACGCAACCAACAGGTTGAAAGTAGAAACTTAGCACGGCTTTCAAAAGTCCTTGCTTTACACTGAACAAATTTTAGTGAATACTACATTGTTAGTAAGTTAGTGTGTGTAACTTCGGCTGAATTTCTTCGAAATAAAATAAATGGCTGTAATGATCATAATAAATCGCAATGATAATGTCTAAAAATTAAAAATTGTGATAATGGACTGCCTAATTGTTACAATATTGCATTTTGATTAATACAGTAAGTCACTGAGCAATATTTTTGCACTAACTGTAGCGTAGCGAGTGATAGTACGTTATAAAATACTTAGCTATGTATTTATATTTGTAGCGTTGTGAATAAAATATGAAATTACGCACGAAAACTAGCTATTTTATTTAATTGAGAGCCACTCCCAGGCACTTCTAACTGTACTTTTACAGGACGCCGGAGGGGCGTATCAGAGTTCGTGAGGTATGGAGGTCTTAATAAAAATAAAATTAATTATTTTGATTTTCAATTTTTTTACACAGCTATTATTTGAAACATTAAACTATCTATAGGCTGTTCACGGTAAAATGAGAACTTTTGAAAGCCCTGCTTAAGATCTACTTGTATACACATGATGTATTCCTCCGCCTTATGTAAAATTAACGTTGCTATGGGCCTCATCACCTTATTCATGCGTCGGTCAATTGAAACGGTGAAATTATTAAGAAAGTAGATACTTTACATATCTGCTCATTTTTTCACTTAAATGCATTAAAAAACCGAAAATGAAAGAATTAATTTTAAGTTATCACAAATGGTTACCTAACACCTTTTATTCGACGTTTAGATATGGAACTACTTTCCATCCGTCGTTACCAACTTCACTGAGCGAATGTCACTCAGTGCGTCCTTTAAAATATGTGCATACAGGGGCAGCGAATTTTTAAACGGTTTATTTCTAAAGTGCTCACTTTATCGTGAACAACCTTTATCCACTTTTACTCCTGTTGTTCTCAGTGAGACAATATTTAATACCTATCTCAATTCTAATTAAAGGCCTTGTCAGTGTGTCTATATTGGTTACAGTAACTTAATTCACGTTCGTTATTTACACATATTCAATATGTCCACTGCCACATCTCCAAATGTCTGTGACTCACGCATACAGTTCAGTAGTCCCACTCGTCAGTCTCGCGCTCTTATGTACCGACCGATGCCTGCACTCTCACCGCCACTCGGCGCTCTGCTCGTCGCTTCGGTGCCTGCGCACACTTGTCACTTATGGTCGCACAATCCCTCACACTCTCTATAAACTTTCGACTCGGAGGTCCATTGCGGCTATAGGCCGTTCACGGTAAAGTGAGCACTTTTGAAGCCCTAGTTATTTTTTTCATTCAATCAATTTATATCATCCCACCACTTGTTAATGCAAACCCTGCCATGTGAGTAATAAACACAATGCATACATTCATCATACCCAAAACCAAAAGTCCGAGGCTACAACGAAATTTATTATTGGTTATTATTGTCCGATGAAACCGCTTCAAAAAGCTCTCGCTTTATCGTGAAGGGCCTATATTAGCCTCGCTGGCCTGATATAGAAGTATCCCCGCTTCCTGAGTCTCGCTGTGAGGGAACGGCTATGTCCGGAACATTCTTTTAAAGATAACCGCAGAAGTTCGATCCGATGAAGGTCAGGATCGCATGAGTCGCGATAGGCTGATGGCGGCGGCTCGCCTTTGTAAATCTTCATGTGCTCCTTCAATTGTCGCTTCCCTGATCTTCACACACTTCCCAAGCAGAACAGGGCTAGGAATGCGATGCAGACTGGCAATGTGTAACAATACTTTATATTTCTTATATTAAAGACATCTTTGTATTCAAGTTATTTTGTGTTTATTTTGACGATGGGAATAGTATTCACATATGCATTGATTGCTATAGACTATTAATGGTAAAATGAGTACTTTTGAAAGCCCTATCATTTGGAATAGTATTCAATAAAAATGATTATATTATAACCCTTAGACGTAAACTTCAGAGTGCAGTAGAATATACACACAGTGTTCATTACTTATATGGCAATATTTATTTTAAAAGGTGGTTGAAGGATCAAAAATGGCTGAAAGGAAAAGGTAACTAGAACCTCAGAAGTGCTCGCTTTGCCATAAACGGCCTATATCAAATACTACGAATTGAAATAACCAACTAGTTTAGTACTGACCGAGATACTAATAATGGTTTTACGCATATATATGACAGGTGGGTGAGATTATCACAAGAATTAAAATTCAAATTGCTTGCATTTTGAAATAAAACTAGAATAACGTAGGCGGATATTTGGAGTTCGGTTGTTTTTTAGCTTCGGGTGCAGTGGGGAGTGTACGTTCACAGTTCGCTGAGATTTGTACGTGTGACGCGGAAGATTTCACTGAAATCATGCTCGTCGTTAATCTTACGGCACTCGTGATATTCTCACTTTCGCAGCTTATTTCATGGTCCGGGTGGCTCGAGGTGGGCGCGTCGCCGCGACGTGGCGTGCGGGCTTATCGCAGGCCGTTTCCCTGTCTGCGGCTATTCCCTTCTCGCAGATTTTAATCTAGCGGTGCATGCTGCGTGCTTTCGAGGGAAAGCGACCGAGGTTCTGCAGGTGACGTCGGGACGGAACCAGCACGTCGCTTGCCGAAATTCTCTTCGCGGAGCCGCCGAGCGAAGTAGGCGCAGTGGCAAATCAAGGCCGGGAACACACGACACCGGCTAGTCCCCGGGCGCCCGGTCCGAGCCTGTGTGTGCTGCCCAATGCCTCTCCATGCATCATCAAAACTGGACGGCCCGTGGAGCTTGCCGTGTGTTCCTATTCTAAAGGCGATATTACACGATACCCAATTCAGTAAAAGCGTGTGTAAGGTCCGCCATTGCGGCCGGTATACGGTGTAACGTAGCACCCGTCATGGCATTTCCCGCTTTGTACGGCCAGATTTCGTACTAGGTGTGGTAATTGGACATGTCTTATTTTTCTTGTCGGTTTCCCACCGGCCTTCATACCTGGCTAATCACATGGTAGTTCCAGAGCGTAGTGCGCTTCTCGTGGCTACTACTTGAAACAAGTTGATGAAGAAACCGAAAAGGACGCCTCCATCTTGATTATAGATCCTTGAGGTTGAAACTCTTTCAAATAGAGTTTAAATGCGACAACGACAAATAATATTGGCTACGATGACTTTTAACTACTGTTTAAAACCATTCTGAATACTAATAACATTACCTACTGTATGAAAAAGATTAATTCTAACTATTTATCGTATCTACTGTATATAAACTCATTATCATGTTTACAGTGGTAAAGTTGCGGCGTCGTATACAAAAGTGTATCTTTGGGGCGTGAGTTCAAAACTCCGTCGTACCCAGATTTTTTTATCATTAAATTTTACATGCTGATAATATTCCGGTACGTAAAGTAAAAAACTGTATTTTTCAACCGGACAGTAATTTTCGTCAAAATTAAAAATATCACACTCACTCTAGTGACTCCATCATTTTGAAGAAAATGAATGAAACCATACTAGTAAGCAAACAATTGATGTAAAAGGCAAACAGTAATATAGCATTATTAAAATGTGCTAGCTAGTATTTTTCAATGGCCCTACGCAAGTTACTAACTGGTAGCAGTTCTACGATTGGGGTTCATAATTACTACAAACCCCATACTGCGCACCCACCGAGTGTGTCAAATGCTAGAACGCGAACTGCTGTCGCGTAATATGAATCTTCCATGGCGGCTCATTTAGCGGCTGGTATACCGACTCGTGCACCAGGGCTTGTAGAAGTTTGTACAAGAACGAAGTTCGGCTGCAGGTATCGTGTAATATTTTGCCGTCTCAACTATATAAACATATATATTTTGCGAATAATTCAAAGTGTTTTACATAATGTTAGATAGTACTAAGTATATTTCTTGGTCAATTTGCTTTAAGTAAATTACGCACAGTGTATTTTAAGTTCAGCTTTCCACGGATACCCGTACTCGCGTGAGTAACGTACGACAGTTGACCACACAAAACGTAGGTTCGTACTTGCGTCTTGCGATGTTTACCGCTGCGACGTCATCAAATCCCGACATCTGTGGTAGAGTAACGAAACACAAGATGTTCGTACTCAGCTCTCTTCGGAGTGCGTTACACGCCGACAAAATCGCCTCTCAACGAGCAAAATCTTGCGATAAGTGATGTTTGATGTTCGTGTCAGCCCTCACGCGAACATTGGGATGGTTCCTTAAAACAGGCCATAGTAGATTCCTTCCACATACCTGCTTCTCTGAGCAAATTGTTCCGCCTGTAAAGACCTCGCTGTCGACGAGAAGTTAAGCCCCAGCTACTGTAAGCGCCCCCCAAGTCCTGGCGGCTCGCCTCCCTAGATGCCTGCGCTCGAGCCGGCGCAGCTGATGTTAGTGTACAATTTGTTACAAAAACATTAGGCGCGCATCAGATCAAGGCTCAACTGAAAATACGGAGGCGAATGTTTTTAGCACGGCATTCAGGTTGCGGCCGCACGCGCAGCTAACATTCCCGTCGCCGGCCACACCACACTCCCCGTAAATTCACCCGATAAGTCTTGTGGCGCTAACGGTATTTATAGGTGGTTCACGATAAAGTGAGCACTCTTGAAATCAACGTATGAAAAAATATCATTGCCCATAACCCCATATATTTTAACGTAAGCAATGACCTACGAGAAGTAGTCTCATGTTTTAACGCCATACTTGTAAAGTGAAAAAAAATTTGTTGATCACATCTCTTATGACAAGTGTCCCGCTTCATGTATTAAAAGATGCGGTCGCCATAGTTTTATCTCCACGTAGTTTCCTGTCCCAGGAATTCTTGAAATTCCATGAAAAAATGTGCTACTTCGTGCGTTTCTATTTAAGTCTGTATAAATTTTAATCCTCAAATAAACTTTCAAAATTTGTTTTGTTACATTTTCGATGTGTTGTAATTCTAAAAGCTTAAATAAATGCGCGTGTGCTATTAAGTATGCCTATTTACGCGATTCCCTGTTTACAAGTTACTAATTTTGAAATAATGTAATAAAAATGTTTTAACGATGTGATATCGTCTTTCTGAACAGTTTGATTTGTACTATTCGATATATCAAACCGTAAGTACTAGCTTCTACTGTTAACCGTCAAGGAAGGTAGGTAACTTTGGGCAAAATTAGATTCTGCATCAAATATCTGAATCCAGTTTCATGGAATACTACATTGTAATCGGCTGTGTATTGCGTGTATCGTACTAGGGGCCCAGCCCGTGACTTTTTTTTACTACTGTACTGTGCCTTGAACAGTTACCATGTAAAAAAAATTGGTTATCATACAAAGACTGAAAAAAAAAATTGCATACATACACCCCCACGCCCCTACCGACCACCCCCCCCAACCCAACCACTCCCCCACCACCTACAACCCACCACCCCAAGTCAGACATTTAGAGTAAAAAACACCCACCCCCAAGTCAGACATTTAGAGTAAAAAACACCCACCCCCAAGTCATACATTTAGAGTAAAAAACACCCACCTAACCCCCCAACCTCCCCCCCCCCCCCGTCTTTAGTCATTCAAAGACTGAAAAATAATGCATAGAGATATAAAATTATATTTAAATCAACTCAACTTATAAGCCATACATTTAGAGTAAACATTACCCTAGTATCTCTCTATCTCTATGCAATAATCTCTATAGGCTGTTCACGATAAAGTGAGCACTTTTTAAGGCCCTTCCAACAGGCATTAACCACTAATAAATAAATATATCTTATTGTAGCCTCAGGCATTAAATCTTAATTTTTTTATATTTTCACCACGTTTCATATTTTAGTAACTTTCTTATCAAATTATTACGTGATAAATCGTTTAACGTTGATATGATTTCATTAAACTTTTTATTAAATCGTTACAACTTTTAGTAAAATCGTTAAACCATGAATGAAAATCGTTTAACTTTTTAACAAACTGAATGACATTAGTTTAAACTTTTAACAAAATGAATTAAATTCGTTTACAGCTTTTAACAAATTGAATGAAATTTTCGTAAAATCGTTAAACAAGTCGTTACAACTTGAATGAATTTCGTTAAAATTTTTAACAAAATGAATGAAATTCGTTTAATATTGTAACAAAGTGAATTAAATTTCTTTAAAATCGTTACAACAGAATCAAATTTGTTTAAAATCGTTACAACTGAATGAAATTTGTTTAAAATCGTTACAACAGAATGAAATTCGTTTAAACTTTTAACAAAATGAATTCAATTCGTTTAAACTTTTAACAAATTTAATGAAAATTTCATAAAATCGTTAAATTAGTTTTTACAATTTGAATGAATTTTATCAAACTGTTATACAAATCGTATGAATTTTCTTTAAACTTTTATTGAAATTGAATGAATTTTCTATAAACTCTAAAAACTTTTATATTAAGTCTTTACATTTTGAATGAAAGTGTTCCTCTGCAAATGAAAATAATCAATTACATGAACCATTTGTGTAAAGTGTAACGGAAAGTTTTGCACCCTTTCCGGAACATTTTTTAAATTGCTAACCATAATTTCTCCGCAGACGTTAATGTTGAATTACACGTTCGTATTTCTATTTGTGATCTTTAATTCTTGAAAATTATATTTCGCTTCGTGGAAAGGCTAATACGAATCCAATTAGTGCAACATTCGCTTCTTGGAATTTCGCTTTGTTTCCTGGAAAATTGTTCTGTTATGTGCAATTTAATTACAATTGAAAGGAACAGTTGCAATTGTTTTGTTATATACATAAAATTTGGGAACATGAAAACTTACACTTAACACACCATATCAATTACATCTGACTGTGTCTGGATGGTCCCCTATTCACAAATAAAACATGGGTAATCTGAAAGTGATTTAATATATAAAACTCTTTTAAATGCACATTTAATACATTGTAGGATTTAGACGTATTATGTTTAAAAATGTACATTTAACACCTTATAGGATTCAGATGTATTGTGTTTAAAAACGAATAATGTAATCAAATGTACAATTCCTAGAATTAACCTATTTCTTTCATTTTGCAATTCCTAGAAATGCCTGTAACTGTCTATAAAAGGTGTACACCTTTCAGTTTCATTCTAGAGTTGGAACATTACAGAAGCAAAAATATGTCTGCTGTGTCGCTTCTGCGGGAAACCCTTTACAGCTCTGCGTAGTGTGCGTCGACACAAAACAACATGTGGAATGAAAAATATAAGAATGCAGTTTGTGTCATCTCTGTCAGAGACACTTTACACTTAGCAATATTTTGAAGAGACGTTATAAATTTTGCAACACTGCTCCATAATCGACACCACATTTAGCACCGCATGCTCCACACTTGGCACCACCTGCTCCACCTACTGCACTTGCTCTACCTGTTCCACTTGCCCCCCCCCCCCCCGTTCCATAACGTCTATACGTTCATTCAGAGCTGGAAAGTAATTCGTTTTCCAACTCGTCTTCGTCAGTGAAGAGTTTATAATCCAACATTACATATAAGCTTTTGGCTACGGCGTTCGTGGATAGACTGACTGATGCACGGATACTTAATGATAGGCTTGACAGTGATGCGAACTTTACTCGTTTTATCGAGAGGTATACGGTATCTTTAATTAAGCTAATTAATGGCATCACCCCGACCAGTTAGTTTCTCCGTTTCTGTAGCGGGCAAGTACTTAAAATCCTTCACGGCGGAGGAAGGCACTACGGACTCTATTTTCAAAACAAGGCCCTCCCTGTCCTGCACTCATCCGATGTGGGTTTAATTTATTATTATTATAATGATGATGATGATATCGTTCCTTATCTCACAAACAGACTTGAGGAGTTCAGTGTGCTTGGATCTGGCTGGAGTATGCATATATTGACGTACATGGATGTACATGTGAGCCAATATCCGCCGTTCACCATCGGTGGTGCGCACACTAAACTGGCCAAGTTTATTTCCAATTGTCTTGCTTGTGTCGGTGTAGACTGCCAGGAGGGAATGTGTTTCCACTATGCCGTTGTTGCGTCTTTGTTTCTAGCCACACAAAATGCCAGTCATGCCTCTTCATATCCAAATCCTTACGAGGTTTTGAATATCGAAGGTCTGTCTGATCCTGTAGTCATGCAGGATATTCGTAAGTTTGAGAACAATTGTATTTCTATCAATGTCTATTTTGTAGTAGACATAGATAGCAATATAATTGACGAAACTTGCGAAAAGGGTGGGATTGTAGTACCCATGCTTATTTCTCCTGTACGCCATGACAAACACATAAATATTTTGGCGATTCGCGCGAGTGGAAATACTGCTCATTTGCATTTCGTATGCATTATAAATTTGTCGCTGCTTCTTAAAAGCCAGCTGAGTAAGATGAAGTGTAAGAAACATGTTTGTGAGTGTTGTATTCAGTATTTCAGAACTGAAGAGAAACTCGCAAGTCACACTGTTCTTTGCCAGGAACAATGGGCTGTTCGCTGTACTCTCCCCACTGAGGACAAATACTTGGAATTTAAAGATTACCAAAAAGCAAAGATTGGGTTTCGTCGCCTATTACGACAGAAAGTTGCCTGAAACCCATCTCCACTTGCTTGCCTAATAATGAAACAAATAATACAACTACCATCAACCAACATGTTCCATATGCTTGTAGCATTTTGTTGGTTTGTACATGCAATCCAAGTGTGTCTCAGTATTTCGAGTTTGTGGGTGCTGATCGTATGTACAAATTAGTTGATAAATTAGTTGAACTTACATGGCGGGTTGCAGGAATTTACAGCGTCATTGTTCTGATGAAGCCAAAAACCCCTGCTGATGAAGCTAGGTTGGCGGCTTAGAAACGTTGTCACATTTGTAAAGAACTGCTCAGTACAGATGATATTGTGGTCGATCATGACCATCTGACGGGCGAAATCAGAGGTCGCGCACATAAGTGCAACTTGAATTTTAGACTGCCCAAAATACATCTTGTCGCTGTTTTCCATAACCTGCAGAATTACGATGCTCTCTTTCTTATAAAGCCCTTATCTGAACGTCATGTAATATTACATGACGAAACTGTGGTAATTGAAAATCCTGGAAAAATTCAAGCGATTGAAAGGACCCTTGAAAAATACAAATGTATAACAAAACATGTTCCCAATGGGACTGATTTGAATGGAAAGGCACAATTCGTGAAATTACGTTTTATTGATTCATTCCAATTCATGAGGGCCTCTCTAGAAACTTTGCCAGGGAATTTACTTCCTGGGCAATTGAGTTTCACCCGCTCGATATTTCCAGACAACACCCAGTTCGAATTGGCAAAACGGGAGTTTTTCCTTGTGGCATTGTTAAGTCGCCAGACAGTCTGATGTGCAAGTCACTCCCACCAAGGGATGCATTTAATAATGTGATGAGAGGCGAAGACATTAGTGATGAGGATTACACTCATGCCAGCCGCATGGGATGCGTTCAACGGCATAAACTTGCTGCAGTGTGCCATTCAATACTTATGTGTGGACACTTGTTTTTTGGTTTTGAGAATTTCAGGACCGTATGTTTGGCTCATTACGGTCTTGACCCCGCCATGTATATCACAGCTCCGTTTCTTTCATGGGATGCTTTATTGTCAATGACACATGCACGGCTAGAGCTGTTGACTGATACTGACATGTATCTTTTTGTAGAACGCGGGGTTAGGGGCGGCATTACCCGGGTTTAAAAAAAAATGTGGAAGCCAACAATACTTACATGGGTGAGGACTACGACCCCAGTGTGGCATCGAGATATATGTGCCATTTCGTCGTCAATGGGCTGTACAGTCATACGATGCGGTGCAAGCTTCCGATTGGTAATTTCGAGTGGGTGGAGGCTGACGTTATCTCTTCATGGGATTTTGCAAACACGGTGAATGATTGTGACACTTTTTTTTTTGCGGAAGTGGATCTGTCATTTCCAGAGGAGTGTCATGATAAACTATCCGATCTGCCTTTGGCCCCAGAAAATGACATACCCATGAATGGCTCGCATGAGAAACTTCTTTTAGCACTCATGCTGCGCAAGAAATATGTTATACACTGGGAAACATTGAGGCAGTATTTGATGTATGGGGCCAAACTTGATTTTGTGCATCGCGTTTTGCGCTTTGAGCAGAAAGCATGGATGGCTCCGTACATCGACTTTAACATTGAGAAACGTGCCCAGGCTGCGAATGCAATCGAAAAATCGTTTTCAAGTTGACGAATAATTCATTTTATGGAAAAACATTGCAGATTGTCCGCCGGGAATGGGACATCAGATTCGTTTCGAGGTATGACACGATCTATAGGGCTGCAGAGCTGATAGGACGTCCGACATTCCAGGCGCGGCAGATTATCGATGAAAACTTAGTCCTCATCGAGATTTCAAAGAGTTCTGTTGCGTTCAACAAACCTTTGTACACTGATGTTGCCATTCTCAACCTTTCAAAATTAACACTACGAATTTCACTATCAGTACACGTGTACACAAATCATTCCGCTTGCTTTGCACATCCTCTATTGTGATACAGATTCCTTGGTGTATTCTATTGTTTGTGATGATGTATATAAAGTAATTACCCCAAATTTAAAGGCGCGGTTTGATACATCCAACTAACGCTCGATAATCCGTAAGGATTCCCCCACAAGAACAAATGCCGTCGGGGGTGATGAAAGATAAATGTGCTGGGCGCATAATCATACACTTTTTGGGTTTACGTCCTAAACTTTACGCATACGTGATTGCGAATGAGCAATGTATTCGTAAGGCGAAGGGTGTAAAACCCACTGTGTTGCAATCAACTCAGGTACGAGGATTATCTAGATTGCCTCGAAAATTGCACAAGGGTAATGGTGACCCAATATCAGTTCCGTTTGCATGCTCATCAAGTCTACACCGAACACGTAACAAAGGTAGTGTTGTCAGGTATGGATGATAAGCGGTACATTGAGGCAGATGGAATATCAACCTTACCTTGGGGACACTACAGAATACCTTCCTAAATATTTTTCCATCTCCTTACTAACCCACCAGTGAGCTAGTTAATTCACACATTATCTACGAGTTAATCAAACTTCCAGCTGCATCCCGAGTGATTTAATCAAACTTCCAGCCGCATCGCAAGTTAGCTAGTCAAACTTAAAAAAGAAACACGAATTAGTGAAATAACTGTCAGCTAATGACTCATAAATACTAACATATCATCTGATAGTGTAACGTATCAACACTTCATCTAGAATCCGCTGTGAATAACAACTTCTCACAGATTTGAGAGTAACGAGTTTGTCTCCCTGCGACATTAAGTAAATATTATCAGCACTATTCCCCAGATGTGGAAGCAACGTCTTACTACATCCTAACCAAATATGCCATCAAACACGCAAAGTGTGATATTTTAATGTCTATTTACTGAATAAAGAAATGTGAGATTTTGTATATGTAAATAAATATTTCAAGAAGAATTTTTGTATATATCTATCAAAATAAATATTATGTTTGTTGGAAAATTACTTTAAGAAGAACGTGAATTTTTGTATATATCTATGTAAATAAATATTATGTTTGTTAGAAAAATATGATATATTAAAATGTATTTCGATCTGATTATTTGTTTCATTTTTTAAAATTGTTATATACCTTACCGCCAAACTGAGTGTATGTCTGGGATTTTATAAAACATATTTTTTAGTGAAATGAGTGAGTCAATGTTTTCGCAAAAATAAAATATAGTGTATTACTTTATCAACGAGAGGTCAAGACTTTATACAGTGTTTATGTGAAGATCATGTATTTATTTGAGGGTGTGACTTTTTTTTTTTTTTTTTTTACATATATATCTTGAAAAATGCACATCAACACAACAAAACAAAATTACCTGATTAATTAATAAGTTTTCAGTGAGCATAAATATTTGGACGTGAAAACAATACGTATTTTTCCTTCACTCGGTTTAACGAGTGTGTTCGTAACATTTGGCGAATCACTTTGTCTGAGCACATTCCCATATCACTAAGCGATACTGTCTCGCTGTGAAATCAGTTTGTGTGGATATTACCTGTAAAAAGTGAAATCGTTAATATTTGACATAGTAAATATTTGGAGATTCGCAACAGAACAACGATTTTATGCCTTGACAGAAAACAAGGCAAAATAAATAAAAACATTTTACTGTTTGTTGAGGGTTGAGTTTAACGAGCAGCGTGGCTTCGTTCTTGCCAGAGGTCGGTGTCTTGGAACAGGTATCTGTAAGGTTGAGTGTGAGACAGGAGAGCAGGGCAGGTTTATCCAATGCGAGCATTTTAGTTTGGTGGTAGCCATTGGCTTGGACAGTGTGCTGCAGAGATCTTGTTTGCTAAAGTTTCCTTTGTAACGTATAATGTAATAGGGAACAAACTAATAGTTACGCGTTTTCATATAAGGAAATCATGTATATTTTTTTATAAACGTGCGATACATTGATCTGCGTGTATCAGTTCGCAGATGTATGACTCGCTAACGTTGTGTTGAGGGCTGTACGTTTAAATCTACCCTATGTGATTTTATATAAGTTGTTATACACTGTTGTGTGTAAATGTGTTTACGAGGTTTTTGTTTGTGATATGAGTTAATTTTTTTTTAAATTTTTTCGAGGAATAAACGCTGTACAGGGCTGTTAAGTGGAATTGTGCGTGAATAGTTTATATTGAATTTAAAGCAGTGGATAGGTTTTTCGTGTTTAGTATTTGATTAATTTATATTTCTTTGTTCGTGGTTAATATTGAATTATTTATATTTTTTAATGTGAGATCTAATATGTGTGTGTTTACGTGGATTTGGGATGAATTCATTTGGTAATACGTTGCGTGTGCATCGTAGGGTTTTAGAGCCGATGAGGGTATGTCATTCCTTGCTTGAGTAGGGCTTTAAAATACCTTTTTTCCTAGGTTAATATTAAATTACTTTGCTGCGTGTCAAGTTTATTCAATAAGTTTGTTCCTTGTTTGCTTCAGACGGTAAGGGATTTGTGGAATTTTTAGATTCTTTTTTAATAAGTCCTTACTTTGACACCTAGATTGGTAGGGAAATAGGATACCTTTTTGGCTTTATTAATTACTTCGTCGTAGGTATAATTCAGGATGCATATGACTAGTATGCAAATTGTTTCCTGTATATTAGTGTGATTTAATATGCGTGTGGTTTTGTGGAAATGGGATAATTCATTACTTTTATTTCATTAATCTAATATGTTGGTACGTGTGTCTTAAACATACTAAATAATTTTTTTATTGATTTGTGCAGTGATTCAATTTTGGAAGTTTGCATTTCATTTGATTTGTAATTAATTATGTTATATTAGTCAAAGAGTGATTTTGGTTAGCTGTTGATTCTTGTGTAATTCTAGAAATTTTGTTCCTGTCTTTAATAAGTGTCCGTATTTCGTGTGTTTTTCAATCAATATTTTTGGTTTATATTAGTGTGATTTAATATGTGTGTGGTTAGGTAATTCGTGGAATTGTATTAGTTATTGATTCTTTCGTTAGTAATTGTATGTATTTTGAATGTGTTTTAATGCAAGTGATTTGATTCCATGAAAAGTATGTGGGACATTTATGAGTTTTAATTCATGGTGATAAATAAAATTAGTATGGAAATAGTTTTGGGGGTTCTTAATATATTTTTTTTTGGCGTTCAAAACGTTTGTGTGGTCCATTCGTTGTGTGTGACGTAATGAGGCTAAATTATTTTTATTGATTTGTGAAGTGATTATTTACATGTTTAATATTAACTTGTTCCTTTTGTGGTAGTCGAGGAGTGATTATGGGTAGTATTTTATTTGTTGCATTTGTGTGCATTTTAATTGAATCAGTAAACTGCCTTTGTGGGCGTGAATCGTATTCATATCTCTTTCCGAGTATTTCAATTCATTTCATAACCATTTGATTTCGCCCAAATAGTATTCATTTCCAAATACACATTTCCGCCGTTTCGCATATCTACTTAGTGCTCCAACACCTCATTCTTTTACAGAGATTCGAACTAAATGGATGTGCTGTGCTGCTGCCCTCTCCCACCCTAGAATTAGTCGCAAGCGACCTCAGTCATGCATCGACTTCCCAAGTGAATGGACGTGTGCCCCGCCCTCGACACTTCCCCAAAACATAACACGTATGGCATTTTTTTTACACCAAACTCAACATATATATATATACCCCTTCCCCAACACATCACACCTTACAGTAGAACGCGGGACCTCCAAGGGTGAACATCGCTCCCCTATATACACCCCTTCCCCAACACACGACCACCTCAGTACAAGCACAAAGCCCTGAGAGTCAACATCCTCCACCACCGTCTATAAGACACAATATTTACGCTTAGGCCACTCATGCACAACATACTGGACGTATACCAGTTCAAAACCAACATGCCAGATCCCTCCAACCCCGGACACACAAGGCTGACTCCGCTGCGCCTTTTCAATGTGACAGCCGCTCGGAACGACACTCTGCCCTCGCTACTTACCATCAACCGCCTCAACAGGACCGTAGTTCACCCCCGCCTCTACCGAAAACGGCTGTCCGATGTTGCCCAGTGCAAAAACTGCCATGCCCTAGATCACACCAAAACCTACTGTCACCTGCCCACCGCCTGCCCTCACTGCGAGGGTCCCCACACTCTGGATGAGTGCACGAAGGAAAGCCCTACTTCGCTGTGCTGTAACTGCAAAGGCATTCACCTAGCTTCCTCCAAGGAGTGCCCCAAAGTAATGGAGATAATTCAGCGGCGCCAGGCAACAATTGATCGTAGAGCTGAACAGAGGGCGTAGCACAGATTGGCTACACCTGTAGCCTCCCCCCCTGCCAGAGACATCTCGGCCTACCCCAAACTCCTGAATGCCCGGGCACTCCCAGCCTCCCATTCGTACGCAAGTGCAACCAGGGGTCCCACACAAACGTACACACTCCCTCAGCAATCCCTTGCAAACACACAAATTCCGCGAGTCCTCTCTCCACTTCTCCCCACCCCCACCCATTTCCCCTTCCCTCTTCATGCCGCACCAATGAGTGAAATTGGCGAAACCATGCGAGAAGTCAGGGAATTCCTGGACTTCCTGCGGGATGCAAATTTCAAGGCGTTGATGTCGCATTTCCGCACCTACATGGAGGCAACAAAACAAATCACAGATCCCACTGAAAAAGCTATGCTGCTGCTGCAGGCTTTCACCACGTTCCACGCCGCTCCCTAATGGGCCATAACACCCAGCATAACCCTGGTTCCCTGTCCCTTCTGTATTGGAACAGCAATGGCATTTTTGACCAACTATACGAGCTAGAGAGACTACTGGAAACGTACGGTATTGAAGTCGCTTTAATACAGGAGACAATGTTAAAACTAACTAAAAAATGCGCGATTAAAAATTACGTAACATACAGGAACGACCGAGCTACCATAGGAGGCGGTACAATGATATTAATACATAATAAAATCCACCACCATTTAAATGCCAATCCAGACTGCCAAAACTTAGAATCCACATCCATTAATATTCAAACAAATACCGGACACATAACCTTAATTTCGGCATATCAACCCCCTACGAAAACACTTTTAGAGGCAGATCAGGACAAAATAACCACTCAACAATACCCGTTTCTTCTCGCGGGGGACCTAAATGCAAAAAAATCCCGCATGGAATAGTAGGAAAAGAAACCAAAAAGGCGGGCTTCTATTACGCCACTCGGAACAAAATAATTATCTAATTCATGCCCCAAACAGGCCAACATTTTTCCCAGCTCAACGCAGATACCAGCCAGATGTTCTAGACATAATATTAACTAACTTAGCAAACCCCACATTAGAGATAACAGTCCTGGATGAATTAGATTCTGATCACTCGCCTGTCTTTTGCAAAATTAGCATTGAATTGGTTAGACACCCCGAAGTAATTTTAAATAAATTACCACAGACTAACTGGAATCAATTTAAAATCGATATAGACGATATATTCATGGAGCATCCATTAAATATTACAAAGAAAACGGATATAGAGCCGGCAATAGAAATATTTCAAAACACAGTGAAAACCCAGTTAAGTAAAAACACTCAGTTCCTTACCCGGCGACAGTTTTTAAAGCAAAACTACCCCGAGATTGACTTTTATTACCCGAAAAACGCCAAGCTAGACGCGAATTTCAGAGATACAGAACGGCCGAATTAAAAACTAGATTCAATAAACTTAAAAAGGATTTACGAGCCAAATTATCTCAATTAAGAATAAATAAATGGGAAACTTTTGTTACAGATTTTCTTGCCAGGAAGCCTAGGAAAAAACCGGAATTAATAACCTTACCTTGCGTACTTTAAAATCTGTTCACCCTAAGAAAGCCCCGGGCCATGATAAAATAACTTATCAACTACTTAAAAACCTACCGTATCCCGCCTTATGCATAATAATTAGTATTTTTAACGCAATACTTAAGTTTAACCACTTCCCCGCGGACTGGAAACGAGCTAAAGTAATTACAATTCCAAAACCCGGTAAAGACCCCTGCTTATCCGTAAACCGGCGCCCGATATCACTGCTGAGCTCCCTCAGTAAAATATTCGAAAAAATTCTTCTCACCCGACTCAAAACTCACGCACAAGTTAGAAAAATAATCCCAAAAACCCAATTTGGATTTAAAGCTGGACATTCCACCACCCACACTCTTGCAAACTTTGTCACGGCTACATGTAACTGCCTTAATAACAAAAACTCAGCAATAGTCATTTTTCTGGATATAGCCAAAGCCTTCGATACGGTATGGATCCCGGGCCTAATTCAAAAACTAATCAATTTCAAAGTCCCAGATTGTTATATTCTCTTACTACATAGCTACTTCACAAAACGAGAATTTTATGTTTCAATAGAAAATTCTGACTTCTACCCGCCCACTCACCGCAGGCGTGCCGCAGGGATCAGCCTTATCGCCCTTCCTCTACAATATCTATACAGCAGACATCCCACATAATTATGCATCTGTTCAAATGTATGCCGATGACACCTTAATATATGCAAAAGATAAGAAATTGCCATTCGCACATCTTCTTACACAACTTCAAATGGACGAGCTTAGCCAGTGGTTCGAGCGCTAGAAAATAAAAATTAATGCCGAAAAATCTCAGGCCTTGCTAATCACTATAAAACTAAAAGACATAAATATAGAGCCAATTAAATACGATGGAGTAGAAATTCCCTACAGTAAAACAGCTAAATACGTAGGATTAACTATAGACAATAAATTGCATTGGAGCGTACATATTAACAAAGTTAAAAATTCAGCTATAGGAAAAATTAGGCAACTCTATCCCCTGTTAAAACATCCTCAACTCCCCACACGATTAAAACTATTAACTTACACATCTATAGTCAGATCAGCTATGATGTACGCTCACGAAGTCTGGGGAAAACTCAGCTAAAGTCTTAATAAACCACCTTCAAGTAGTTCAAAATAAATATCTGAGAATAATAGGAAACGCTCGTAGATTCACACGAACAGTCGATTTGCATAATGTTTTAAAGGTTCCCTACATTGGCCATAAACTTATCTCAGAAAATAATAAATTTTACGATAAACTCGGCTTGCATAATAATCCAATAATTAGAAGAATCGGTAAATATTCCGCAGACTTAAAATCGCGCAATAGACGTCCTAAAATGCCTAGATTGCAGGTGTAACTAATCAACAGTTCTCTCCCTGCACATAATATAATACAAAACCCCAGATCTAGCGAAAATTCTACGATCGGTCCGGAACAAAATTCCACCATTTTAACAAAACTAGTTTGCGAGAGCACTTCCCTGCTCAGTCTGCTCACAATCGCAGCCCCGTTCAGGTGTAATAATATCGTTTTCTAGGCGTAAACTACTCATCCAAGTTAATATTTCAATAAAGTCGACTATTTAAAACACTATTCAAATGTAATAACGCCCCTTAAAGTACATAAACAAGCCTAAAAACGCCTTTTCTGCTCGAAAAATACACTTCTAGCAAGGCTTCTCCTGATTAGCCGGACTCTTCCCGAGGGCGGGGCCTCGATTCCCCCACCCAGAGATGGCAGCACTGTCTCCTCTCACTCTCAGACGTAGAACACTTGCGACTTGCAAATACCGCCTCCTATTTTAACTTTTACTGCAATTAAAATATAGAGTCCATTGGCTGAAACTTATAATATTATTTATATTAAATTAAACACATACGACCACCGTACGTTTCCAGCCTGTCTTAGGACTCGGGTACTTACAGCGCCTCAGGGAATTGAGATTGATTGATTAAAATATAATGTTTTAAACAGAACAAGTAATATTAGAATAATAAATATTTTCTCACAATTCATTACACAATCACCTCACCTCACTTCACTGCTGGCAACGCCTTTACCCAGACCCTTCGCGATTAAATTTACGGGATATTCAGGCTTAGCTTCAGCTTTTACAAGGAAAGACTGGCCGGGAGTCTAACAAACTCTCGTCCAGTCTATAACTTAACCTGCATTTTTCAAAATTAACGTAATTCAAGGGACAAAAATAGGTAACAGCCTCACTGTTACCTCCTCCCAAGAACCTGTGAAGGCAGGGTCGTGGGGGGGGGGGGGGGGGACTGCATTGGGAACCAGGGTTTGCTGGGAGTACTCGGCTTCCCTTTAAGAAATGTAGCACTGGCCTAAAATATTTTGATGGGTGTGGGAGGAGGAGAGGGTTAGCTTCTCCCTTCTCCTGCATTGCACATGAGACCGCCTGGGTGGTAAAGGGCCCTCACAAGGGCCCGGGCTACCCCCGCTCTGAGCTTCGGCAGTGATTAGAAATGGCGGTCTTTGCCATTCGCCTCGAGGACACCACAGCGTCAACTTCGTACAGAGCCCCTGCTACCCATAAAATGAAAGAAAGAAGTACAATAACAAAATCAAGGAAAAAAATATAATTAACCCTTTCAACGCTTCTAACCCTTTCAATAAATTTAACTCTTTCATTTTGATAGCCTCTTTTGATTAACACTTTCAATCTAATTAACCCTTTATTATCAATTAGATATCAAATCAATTAGGTCAATCAAAAAAGGCGGCATCCCCTTTGGCTTAGGGAACCCCCCCTCCCCCATCTACTACTGTGTGGTGGGGGTTGGGGTGAAATTTGGTCTAACGAGTTAAATAGCAAACACTGAAGGGACTAAAAAGGTTGCCGTTTCTCTCTTTATGACCTTTCGATCACCGCGCCGGTGATTAATGGGGTTGGTGTGGAGGAGGATAAGCCTAGTCTCGGAGCAGGGATTCAATCCTACCTTAACTACCCACAACATATTCCGTTTTTAAGGGGGAGGGGTTGGAGCATGCAGAGCAGATTGTGCTAACCCCATTCATTCGTAGTCCCATAAGATTAACCTAGGGAGGATTTCTTCTCAATTACAAACCCCTTAAACTCCAGAACCCGCAACACCTCATTCTCCTTAATTTCCCACTTCTGTATCTGAAAAACCCTACGCTAACACTACTAACAGCCTTTACTTACCTTCACGAAGCTCAGCCTGCGTAAAGACTGTTCACGATAAAGTGAGCACTGTTGAAATCAACCTTAGAAAGAAAACACTGCCCAGTCCTGCATATACTTCAACGGGCGCACTGAGTGACATTCGCCCGGTAAAGTTGGTAACGATAGATGGAATGTAGTTCCATATCTTAACATCGAATAAAAAGTGTTAGGTAACCATTTGTGATAATTCAAATAACTTATTTCGGTTTCTGTTTATTTTTAATGCATCGATGTGTAAAAATTAGCAGATTTATAAAATGTGTACTTTCCTAATAATTTCACAGTTTCACTTGACTGACGCATGAATAAAGAAATTAGGCCTTTGGCAATGCTAGTTACAAGTAGATCATACGCAGGGCTTTCGCAAGTACTCATTTTAACGTGAACAGTCTAACAGTTTGATGACGCACTTTGACACCCTATAACCACGTTTCCCGTCTTCCTTTGCGATGTTTAGGAGTAGAAATCTTTATTAAAAGTACAACATAATCACACCGAAGTATTCACCATGGCTCAGATAGAGGCTCCTGTCATCCCCAGCGCTGTCAAGGTGAGCCTGTACGCCAGCCAAACCGTCAGGTGAGCTGTGGTGTGAAAGTGAGACGATTCGCGTCACTCACTCGCTACTTAAGTTAGTTGGAGCTGCGCGTCCAAGGTGAAGAAACGAGGGAGCAATATGGGCGACACTAACACGCAAGCCTAGTGTCTCATCGTTCCTACGCGCAAGGCGTACAGTGTTTCCGTCGTGACGCTGTACTGTGCAAATGAGATATGCAACAGTGGGGTTTTATTACACGCGATGAAAGCCCACAGATTAAACTACGTCCGAATCTTTGTACTTTTCTCTTGCTGTTTAAGGCTCGGCCTCACACGGCATGTTGAATTATTGGTTTCTAGCTTATTTCTGTTGTATACCTACACTATTACGAAACTGCTACTATAAAATCATGACAATATACGTTACGCGGAAGTACAAATTTATATGTTGAAAATCCGTTTAGTAGTCATGCCGTATTTTTTCGCGAATTATGAACAGATCAATGCCATTTTACAATCACTATATCACATGTGAATGAAGTTTGACGACTAAATTTGAAGGGGATTGTCAATTGTGATAATGCTATAGTAACAAATATTTGGTTACTTCATTGAAAAGGAAGTTATGACATATAAATGGAAAATTCAACATGGCGGGTGATGCCGAGCTTTAAGGAAACTGCACAGACAAGCTTTAAAAATGCGATATTTGTCCATCTTCACAAATTTTTTCTCCAAGAATATACTAAATATAACAAAAGTGAAATAATAGGAACATAGATAATTGTTTATTTTTTTATTTTTTTTAAATATCTTTTCTGACAAAAAGACGTATTTGCATAACATTTATTTACCTAGATACGCTTTTTCGCGCAGACAACTATTTCACAAAAAACGTGCAGGTCCATATCACTCTTAAAGGTCACTTTCCCGATGGCGGTGTTATAAGTTCGACAGGGTGTCCACTCATAGGGAAAACAGGGAAACGCCAGGGAATTTCATGTGACAAGGAAAAGTCAGGAAAATATCAGGGAATCTTCACACGTGTCAGGGAAAATGTAAATAATTGCTACTCTGTTAATATTGTTATTGCGAATACAAGAAAATGTAATTGTGAGCGTATTGTAACGTTATTGACAAAACAATATGGATGTTGAAATTTCAATTTTTTATTTCAATTTAATTTAACTTAATTAATAGTATGTTTGTTTCGTCAGTGGCGAAACAATGCGGTATTGGAAGGTTTCCGCCTTGCAAATAGATCGGGGAAAATGGTAAGATTCTGCCTGGAAAACTGGGATAAGTCAGGGAATTCCAGTGGACAACATGTTATACTCTTGTAATACGGACAAATCATGAAAAAGTCGATAAATATATCGTACGTTTTAACTTCACACAGTTGTAATTTAAATCTAATAAAGTATAATTCACATCTGGCTATACTTAAACATGCAATGGAATGATCCATCTCGGATATAAAATTGGTCTGAATTTGGACGGGCAAGCGATGGACTGGAAATTGGCACACGTTTCTGTTATATTTCCCCTTCGTCTCTCCAATTGACGGGTAATTTTTTGGAACAGAATTCGCGGACGTAAGTGATCTCGTGCCAGACGTTATCTTAAATCCCCTTCTGGTCTTGCCACAGTCTCTTGGCACAACTACGTGCATGAAGCCTCCTGGAAGTCGTGCTCATCTGCTGTGACATCACAATACATCTGTCGAGGGCATGCTTTATAACTACTGTATGCACGTAGCTAAAGAGGTTAACTGTAGTTTAAACGTAAAACAAGGGATGCTTTGTTGTACATAAACTTCACTTTCACATTGCAGACAATGTAGAAAAAATAAAATGGTTGGGTGTTTAAATATGTTTTGTAGTATTCTCAGAAATGTCATTAATAAACGCAAACCCAAATGCAAAGAGCTAAAAGTATGGAAGCAATCAATGAATTTAAAATACCAATAAGTTTAATGAATGTAAATTTTGATATGTAGTGTAATGTGCTATGTAACGTCCCCCGTTTTATGCTTGAAAGCTTAGCAGGGGACGGCTTGCACACTAATTGATAAGTTAACTTAAATTAACACCCATACCTTGCCGGGGCTCGAACCCAAAGCCTCCCGCACCCCAGTTCGGTGGCGCACCAATCGATTGCGCCACGGGAGGTCTGCTAAATTTCGATACGTTATAACTATCTTCCATACAGGTACTAAGATATTCATAATGCCGCTTAAGTGGCGTACGAAATGTGACACTATAATTTTGCCGGAGCTAACTAAAAAGTAGCACTTTATTTGTTCAAAAAATAGTGCTGTGGGGTTAGGAGACTGAAGTCTCGATAAGTAGTTAATAGTTAAAGCAGATGGTCGGGGGTCTCAACAATGAACGTCGATTAATCGCTTCCAGTGTAAGCGCACCATTTTACTCAGACTTGATGACACCAGCGTCACAGATAATGACTTCACCATAAACTTGAGGTACGTGGGCACCGTGAGTTGCTTCTCGTTAGCACACGTATATATGTCAGACTACAACTATGGGAGATTGGCATTTGAGTATACGCTGTTCACGGTAAAATGAGCACTTTTGAAAGCCCTGCTTAAGATCTTACTCGTATGCACATTGTGTATACTTCCACAGTATGTAAAATTAACATTGCCATGTTCCTCATCACTTCATTCATGCGTCGGTCAAGTAAAACTGTGAAATTAATATAAAAGTAAATATTTTACATTTCTGCTCATTTTTACACTCCGATACATTAAAAAAGAACAGGACGCGAAAGAAATAGTGTAACTTATCACAAATGGCAACCTAACATTTTTTATTCGACGTTAAGATATGGAGCTACTTTCCCTCCATCATTACCAACTTTACTGGGAGCATGTCACTCAGTGCGCCCGTTAAAATATATGCAGGTAGGAGCAGTGACTTTTTTCTAAGGTTGATTTCAAAAGTGCTCACTTTATCGTGAACGGCCCTAAAAGCCGATATGACAATCAGGCAGCTTTGGGTATACATATTAACATAGTGAATTATGTAATGACATTAACACAGTATATCAGACTACAAATTGTGTACACACCCATACTACAATAGTTCCGTTAAAATCTTGTCTATTTGTATTATCACCATAATGTATAAGGAGTACACATATGTACAGAAGTTACCGCAGTGTTATAACCAATCTTTCTTCTGGTAGGATGGGCTGCGTGTGTCAATTATACCATTTTTTTTTTCAAGTAACGTTTTATCTTTCTTGAGAATGTAGTCAAATGTGCCATATGCCATTCTTTTATATTGGAATAATCTTTCCTCATCATGTTTTAGTTCATTAAATAAATGATTATATTCGCCATGCCATTTCCTGTTTCTGTTTATCTCATGTACACCTACCTATTTTTCTCCTTTTCAATTTTGGAGTTATGCTTTCAAGGAGGAATAACTCTTCGTCGGATGATCAACTTGATGACATAGCAAAGGCTGCCAGAAGTGACTGCATTTTATTTCCAACGACACACAAACAGCAGTATTGGCGATGTAGGGTCTGCGCGCATTTTCACGGTGTCGTATGTACAGAGGGTCGACCTGCTGGTCAGCTCAAGCCGGTTTGTACAGAGGTCAAATCGGGTAGGAAACGTTTAGTAATAGTTTTTGTTTGAAACACATGTTGCATTGTCACAATACTACAGACAAGTTACAGAAATCAATCAGGAAAGAATGTATGATATTGCAACATTGTTTTCAAACAAAAGCAAATTACTAAACGTTTCCTGCCCGATTTGACCTCTGTACAAACGAGCTTCAGCTGACCAGCAGGTCGATTATGGCCGGGCCCACAGCGGCGCTCTGCACGTGTCTTAGTACACGTTTGTCAAGCGCTTTTACGGTAATTTACCGACCCTACGGACCACAAGTGTCCTACATCAAATTGCTCGTCTCGGAACCCTGTACACTGCTGTGTGCAGGTGTGAACACATCGTTTACATTCTGTATATACTTAATATAAACGCACAGCCCAAACCACTGGATGCAAAATCATGAACATGTAGGGATGGCTTTACCTTTGGATTTAAGACATCCTCTAAGAAATAATTTTTCGGTATCCAACTCCTGCGAGGGTGAAGGGATAAAATGTGTTTTTGATGACTCGTCAATTGCTCGTTAATCCGACTAGCGGTCGCTGTACTCTTAGCTTCAAAATACCTAAAAAGCAATTTCCTTTTTTTTCGTCAAATACGTGTACATTTTTGTAGGAGAAATACATTTTAACTGCGTTAAATTCAATGGCAGACCTCGCTGTGTATGCAAGGAAGCCGTAGACTCGGTTCCAGCCAACAAGTTTCGTTAGACATGTACGATGTAATTTTTTTAGGCGAACATCCTTAAATTCCGAGTCGTAAATCTATCAGTTCTCTGCGAGTAACTGTCTAGCTCCACATCCATTTCTTTTGACAATATTCAAGAAAAACTGCAACGTTACTCAGCTGGAATACCATAAAAAATTAGATTTTTTAATTGAAAATGTGCCTTTGCTAGTTATTAGCCTGTATAAAATGATTTAGCATGAAACAACTCCTGCCACTGTGTGGATTCCTCTGTGTTCATGTCTGACACAATCGCCCGGATTGATTCTGCAGCATGTTATAATATTATTTATTATTTCAGGCGTGAATTTTTTTTAGTGTATCATACCGTCATGAGCCTAGTTTCGTAATAAAATAGTATTTAACACTAAAGGCTGTTCACGATAAAGTGAGCATTTTAGAAATGAACTTTAGAAAAAATTCACTGCCTCTCCATGCATATATTTTATCTGATACACTGTGACATTCGTCCAGTAAAGTTGGTAACGATGGATGGAAAGTAGTTCCAGATTTTAACGTGAAATAAAAGGTTTTATGTTACCATTTGCGACAACTTAAAATTATTATTTACGCTTTCTGTTTTTTTATGCATCGATGTGTAAAAATAAGCCGATTTATAAGTATTTACATTCTTAATAATTCCACAGTTTCATTTGACCGACGCTTGAATAAAGTGATGAAACCCATGGCAATGTTAATTTTACATAAAACGGAAGAATATACAACTTGTATGAAAGTAGATCTTAATCAGGGCTTTCAAAAGTGCCCATTTTACCGTGAAAAGCCTATACACAAGAGTATTTCAAACTCTTAAGATGCTGCGTGGTTATCCCGTATGTAAAATGAGAGAGAAAACGTAATTCAACGTGTAACGTAAAGGGAGGTGTGCGCCCCTTGAAAAATCGACATTTCTTTGAGGAAACAAAAATTATGGATAGTGTTTACTTAATACCTGAAATCTGTGAAACTTCAATGGTATGTATGGATAGCACCGTCACCGTTAATTACTAAAGCAGGGATGCCTTGTGTTATTCTTATACACAGTTTTGAAATTGTGTGCTAAGCTCTGATTATTATTATTACCTTTCCGCTCAAATGGAAACACGCGGAGGTTCCTATACTTAAAAATGGCAACAAACGTATCAGCAATTATAGGTATATTTCTTTGTCATGTGGTTTCTCCAAAATCATACACAAACATATTTCTTTTCTTATCCTGGCTGTTATCAACCCCTCTCAACAGAGTTTTATCTCAGGAAAATCTACTACAACAAATTTGTTTTACTTTAACTCGATTTATGTGAATATAATCTCACGTAAGTAAGTACACACAATTTACTTTGATCTAAGCACAGTTTTTGATACTTGTAATCATAAACTAATTTGATCCAAGCTTGAAATAATTGGTCTGAATGCAAATTTTGTAAACTGGATAGGCAGTTATTTGAGCAATGGGGCGTTTTCAGTAAGAATCAATAATACTTCAGCATATGATGCTTCTTCAGGCGTACTACAAGGTGGAACATTGTCCCCACTTTTAATTAATATTTTTTATAAACGATATTTGCGAAGTTTTACAGCATCATGCTATTATGTATGATGATTATTTAAAATTTATTAAAATTTATTCAATTAGCGATCATATACTGTTACAGGATGATGTGAATTCTGGTGTTAATTGGCATAGACAGAATGGTATGAAATTGAATGGAAAAAAAGAAACTGAAATTATTACATATTCGCGAAAGAGAGACAATATATATATATTAAATACTGTGTCAATAATACAGTTCTTTAAAGAAAGCAGCGTATGTAGGATTTAGGTATATTGTTGATGCAAAATTATACTTTAATCACCACATTCATAATTACTTAACTATTGCGAATAGAACTCTAGGTCTTATAAAATATTTAACCCTGTCTGTTTCTAATTATGCTTCTTTACTATGTTTGTATTATGCGTTTGTTAGGTCTAAACTAGAATACTGTTCAGTTGTTTGGAATGCAATTTCAAATACCGATTCAAACAGAATTGAGGAAATTCAACAAAAATATTCCGTTTTAACAATACATTTTCAAAGGTAACGAGAAATTCGACTTACGAACTGTCATTAAAAAAACTTAACACCTATACACTTTGTAATAGTAGGAAAGTGATCGACACTGTGTTCTTGATCAACTGTATAGTTGGCAATGTAAATAGTTCTGAAGTATTACATAGTGTTAGTCTGAAAGTCCCACAATATCATCAAAGATCTCTTTTGTTCATAACTACATATAGGACATTTTATTTAATTAAATGTTGTGTAGACAATGCGAGTGTTTATTTAATGTAGATCCTTTTGTTAATACCAAAGTTTCAATCAAATAATTTCTACCAAATTAGATCAAACATAAGTTTATAAATCACATTAACTCTATTTATTACTGTTTTAAAATATTAATTTTCTATATAGATGTAATACTCAAAACTGCACTATGATTTATTAGTAGAAGCAATACCCAAATTTTATAATAACCTATTACTAATAGTTGTACTGTTTCACTATGTTTATTTATGTTAGTAGTACTTTTGAAATATTGGTGTTAAATTTTGGCCTTGTCCATGTTTTTGTGTACTTGTGTTCATATTGCGTGTTCGTTGTTTATAATATGGTTGTGGTTCTTTTATTTTATTAATATTTTTTGAGACTGGTATGATTTATGAGCTATACATATTATGTTTGCAGCAGATTTGAGCTATCAATTTTGAGTTGTAAAATGTTAAGTGTAACATATTTTTATGATTACTGCACCTTATTTGTTGTATTTTTAAAAACAAGTTCTTACATTTTACTACATTGTATATTTCTTTTCATAATTTATTTGCATGTTACTCTAGCTCTTGACGAACTCTATAGTATATTCAGAGAACCTTTTAGTTAAATGAATGTTTCAGTTGGGTGATTACAATACGTGAAACACAATGTTTAGTACGCTGGCCTTGGAGACATGTGGTGAGGCGCCCGGCGGCGTGTTGTGTTGCAGGCGGCCGGCGTCCTGACAGGCGGCAGTGGTTGCGCGGGCCGCCGCTAGCGAGCGCTGCGAGTCGACGGCGCTGCTGCGCCCCTGCCAGCCGCCGCCGACGCTGCAGTCGAGCGGGAGTGGGAGTGCTCGCCAGTGTGCGTCGTGGTACGGCACGCTCGATGGTCGGCTGCTGATGCCGAGCTTGCGCTCGCTCGTGGGCACGGCGATGGGCGGCAGCGCGAGCAGCAGCAGTGGCGGCGCCGCCCCCGCCGCCGCACCGCTGATGGGTCGCGGACCGAGCTGCACCAGCCTAGCGGCGGCGCCCATGCGGCGCTGCGAGACTGTACTGGGGCTGGGCGCGGCGCAGCTCGAGCCGCTGCAGGCCGTCAACCGGCTGCGGGTGCCGCCCCCCGGGGGCGGGTCGCTGTCGCGCATGTGCTCGCGCTGCAGCAGCCTGCTGTCCATGGCCTCGTCGTCCCGCTACTCGCTCAACACCGCGGGCGACGGCTTCGTGCCGTGCCAGGACCCCTTGCTCCTCTGCAAGCTGTGCCTCGCCGAGGTGCCGCTCAAGGACACCACCCGCATTTTCCACTGCGACTGCGCCTTCTGCACCGAGGTCAGCCTCTACACGCCCCATCTCTTCTCACAAACACGCGTGCATAGTCATTTGTTTATATATAATACTTACACATATCCTTCCGTCACAATATTGCTTGGAGCAGTGGTGCAAGAGCTCGCTAGTTTACTTACGTCACACACGCGCCACCGCTATTCAGTGGAAATTGATGTGTTTGCATTGGATTTTGGAAATCATTTACAATAAATGTTATTTATAATGAATCAAATCGTGAGTGGTTGTCATTGTTTTGTGAACGCGCCGAATACGCTTTTCAAACCAGAGTACAGTTTTTGTTCTAGATACGTGAAAAATATATACCCGTTTGTGTCCTCTTTTTCGAAACTTGGTAACGTCGCAAAAGAAGATCAAGGTAGCTTGTATACAGAACTGTTAATTCGTTGTTGCTTTTCTTGTAAGTAGTTTCCAATTTGGTCATGTTTGGTCATTCTCTTTCGCTGAAGTACCAAAATAATGTTCTATGCGAGGCAGGTACTTGAAGCGTTATTCTTACATTTCTTCGTGAGTTGATATTTCCCTACTTTACTGTTTTGTTCGTGTGATTTGCATCCTCTTTCGCTTGGATCTTATGGTATGTTTTAAACGGTGCGCACTTATGAAGGATTTTTACACATGCCTTTGAAACGAAACTGAGTTTAGTATATATTCGTTGTATAATGTGCATATCCCATATTTACAGAGGCGATCTCTTTTCCGACCATTGCAAGAACAAGAAATTATGTATACCTAATATAGTTCAGCCGGTTTCCACATGACGCGAGGTTAATACGCAGATGGTTTCTAGGAAAGGGAACATATTAGATCAGTCTGCTTTATATGCGTTGTTTTCAGAATTACGAGATTCTAAAAGTGTCTTGGCGAGTGCTCGATAACTTGTTTTACCTGAAATGACGTCAGCCATTGACGTAGTGTCCCGGTAAGGTGGCGCCCATGTGCCTTGTATAGGATGTCGGCGGATTTGTGTGCTAGGTGTAGTGGTTGGTTTTTTTTTTTTTTTTTTTTTTTGAGAGAAAAAATTAATGCGTTAACTCCACTTTTCAGAAGATTTTTGTGTTCGTGAATGGTGCTCTCTGGACGTTTCAATTAGTCGGAGGGAGCGCGAAAGAGCGATATCACAGAGAGAGCACGAAGTTGTGCTGTCGCTCTTTGACCACGCGCCATATTTGTCAACATTATTCCCGTGTTTAGGTACAGCAGCGTTCTGAGCCGATACCTCGTCGCATTTTACCTGTAAGTGAATGTTTTCAACCCTTTTAAACAACGAAATAACTTACCTAACACGTATTTATAAAAATATAAATACATATATTTAAGTTTTCGTTTTTTTTTTTTGTCACTTTACTGCAACATGACGATAATATGTAAGACAAAAATAATATTATTTTATGGGCTAGTAATTATTCAGGTAGTGTTATAATTATTTGTGAATTATTTCGAACACATGTATGTTATTTACGATAGCTGTGATTACGATTTTAGCTTAACATGATTTCCCGCCTTTCGGCATCAGCTGTCTGCATGACGTCGGAGAGAAACGAGTGTGTGGCTGTTCAATTCCACAGAGCGAGAACGTGAGAGAACGCGAAGCAGTGCTCTCTCGAAAGAGTATTCTTTATATTGAGACACGTCATAAGAGCAAAATCATGTGTTTAGGATAGTTATATTTTAACAAGAAAAGCTATGGAAGTATTTTTTAATCTATAGTTATGAAATACCCCAACACAATAGTGTAGTGAATATGTGGCATGCTCAAAATGCGTACACATTTGAAATGACTCGACGGATAGGAGTCTTAGTACGTAATTTCTTCTAAAGTATGTTATATTTACATGGATTGAGGAGGAATTATTGATATTATAAATAATGCAAGCCTTTTGTCCTGTAGCACAGGTAATTGAGATTAAATAGGTCGTCTTCCTTACTTTTTACATAATCGCACATTTAAGCGAATTGATACATGTTTGGTTTAGGAAAACTGACTGGTTCAAGTTTTAAATACTAAGAGCTGATGGATTCTGTTGTACAATTTATGTTCCTGTTTCCAGTTAATTTTTGATATTCTCACACTAAGATTTGACCGTTCCCGCGAGTAGCCCCCAAGTTCGCGGGGAAGGAAAGTTATCACTATGTTTGGCACCAGTGATCGTCCTATAACAGTTATGCCACAGTTCGCCGATAAATACGTTAAATCGTCGGTGTGCCCCAAAATGCCAACATTATTTGTCGTCTCTTGGGAGCATAGGTAGAAGTTGGACACACGATAATATTATAGCACGTGTAAAAGATAATTGCGGAAGGGGGGGGGGGGATTGCATAACGTAGTTCATAACTATTATCTTAGAGATGATTGAACCATCTGTTAGCAGGCTCGTAGTATTCTATATACTGAAAATTAATAATGGAGATGATGATTACTGTCGAGTACGCGTGTATTGGTCTAGGCCCTATACACTTTTTAATTTATCGAACTTCCTGTAATTATTTAAAAAATTATATTGTGTTGTACCTACACGTGGCATGCTACAATACGAATACCTCCATACATTTATAATATTTCCGTAACTCAAGTTGGTGCTTTCGTTCCCGTATTTACAGGAAATTGCCGCCTTCTTGGTTGTCTGCCATTTTCACGTAGCTGCCCACGTTTGGTTTAGGGGGATTCGCTAGTAGAGAGTCAAGGTCACGTCTAGCCATTAGAAAGCATCGTGACGGGCCCGTCCAAGCCTGTGATGTGTGTACGCCAGAAGTTCAATTTCTGTAACAGCAGGATATGATCACACTCGTTATAAAGGATGAGTTCTTTAAAAGAGGCCCCGTCGATGCCATCCCGCAGCATGTACTCGCCCGTGCCTTTCACAATTTTTGGTGTCGTCTGCACACCTGACTGCCACTTCCAGCACCTACTCTAGGCATTTTATCACACTGGACTGTATGTCTTCATTCCCTCGCTCTGTTACACACGTCCCACGGGGCCTTTTGTAAAGGACTCACCCTGCATAAGCCAGTGTATTGAACTTCAGACGCCATGGCGTACTTTTCCTTGAGTAAACTAAACTGCGCCGGGAAGCCCTACAACTGCCATTTTTAACAATTTTCACAATTATATTCTCTTTGAGTAAAGTAGCGGGTATTTATATTTATGTGTGTATTATATATATATATATATATATATATATATATATATATATATATATATATATATATATATACTCCTACGCATGCGCTGATTTTAGAAACAATATTTTACTAGGAGTCCCCTTAAGAGTGGAATGGACCCCTCCCCCCTCATCTATTAGCAATGTCAAGCAGCGAGAGAGCGATACGGGCGACACTAACACTGTTACTGTGCAAATTAAATCTGTAACAGTGGGACTTTATTACACGCCATGAAGGCCCGCAGGTTAAACTACGGCCTTTTATTTATACTTTTCTCTTGCCGCTTAAGAAAACTGTAGGCAAACTTTGAAAATGCAATATTTGACCATTTTCACTAAATGATGAATCAGTGTAAAATCCCTTCTCAGTGCATCCATTTTAAAGATAACCGCTTCAAACAAAAATTGCTCTACGTGACATTTCTTAAGAGTGCGTGGGAGAAATAATTTTACCGTGCATAGGCCGGTGTTGTGGTTTTTTAGTTCCTCGTAGGATAGCGCCACATACGGCTACAACGTACGCAGAGTGATCTAAGCGGAGTTACCTTGAACTAGCAACACAATGCGTACGAGGTCTAGTGTGACATACAGAATAGGGATGAGAGTGGAGAAAGATGATATGCAGGTAAGATATATCTGTAGGCAGGTGGCATGCTTGTAAAATGAGTCAGCGAACGGCTTTGCAGCTCACAGCTCACATTTATACGACTGAACCAACCAACGGTAGAACTGCTCTATCAATGGCAGCTAAGGCCAATTAGCCTGCAAATGTACTGGTTTTTATGTAAAGTAATCTATTTATACCCTACTAAAATTTCTAGTTTTATTCATCCAGGAAGTGCTGCGGTGGTGTAGCGAGTAACAGTGCTCGCACAGGTTCAAATAAAATTCGTTGCATCCACGTATGCAGTCCAGAAAACAATGAAATACTGCTTATAAACATAGTTTCTTATAAGTATAATTTTTATTAAATTTCGTCTTTCAATGGTGCAAAAATTTCGTAATATTTCATTTATAAGCTTTCAACTATAGTTAATTTATTTATACTTTGGAATACTACCACATTTGCGTAAAATTCAAACCGCTTAAATCTATGATTGATCAGGCATAAGGAACAATATTGACATACCTTTAATCAATTTCGAAAATCATCATAAGGAACCGCGTATTTCTGTTATTAAATAATATTTTTACTTACCTTTTTTTTTCCACCACTCGGAAAGTAATTTCCCTTTACTTCTTTTCGCCAAGCAGAAATAAGCATGTGTCCTCTATCCCTGTTATTTTTAAACCGTGTCTTATTAACACCCATTGTGGTGTCTCCCGCCTAATTCAAAAGCGTGGCTGAGGATAGAACGTGCTCTATATTTCTGTGCAAGATCACGCAAGTTTCGCGGAACAAGCAACGTGATTGGCCATTCTGGAGTACGCGCGTGGTGAGTGTAAACAAAAATGGAATGGACATGCGATAGTGTTTTGCGTTTATTAGACGAATATAAATAATTTCCATTGCTGTACAATACAAAGTTGCCGAAATATCACAACAAACATTCTTGCGAGAATGCTTTAAAATGTGCTGCCGCGATTACGATTATATGCAGAAAAAGAAATTGGCTGTAATAAATTCGAAAGTACCGTATTTACAGCCTAAAATAAAACACGTGGTTCACAATTATTTTCTTTTTCATCAAAAACATTTGCGTCATTGACAATGCACTTAATGCCTTGAGCTTTTGCTTATCCAGTTCAACTGTATGGCGGGAAGGAAACATGTCCCATGTATATTGTGTTGTTAAATTGCGCCGTGTAGAAGGGGACATAGAGCGAGCGGGAGAGATTTCATTGCAATTCATGCGTGCGCGCGAGGAGTTGTGCGAGAAGATAATATTGCGTAGTGTAAAACCTGCTTACAATGACGGCCTCCAGCACGGGCCACTCCTGTGATACGTTACTATAATGAATCACTGCGTGCAGAGAGCCCGTCACCTATGGGTGGACGCGTGAACTACGATGTATCTAATCAGTACCAGATCCACGTGAACTGCTGTTTTAAAGGCCTGGGGCGCAATAGAGTTTACAGATAGTGTTTCTTCTACATGCATCCTGCAATTTTCAACGTCATGTACACAAATGTGTTGTAGATTGGCACTTTTAAGTTTTCCATTTGGAATACAAATTTATTAGTATTCGTCTATTGAAGTTCGTGATATTGATGGCTATGTAATTAGTAAAATAAAACACATTTCGAAATATCGAGTAATGGCAATCTAAAATCCAACGTTACACAATATCTTAATATTACCCTGATTTCAAAATATGTAACAGTTTTCATAGTATCTCTTGCGCCGCGAATGTCGATTTCGCGGGTCGCAGCCACATGTCCCACGTCCTCCTAAGGAATACTGACACTTTAAGAAATATTGCAAATTGGCAGTATTCTCTGAGAAAGTTGCATTGAGTTTTTTCTTTAAAACAGTTGATAAATTTAGAGGGTATTTAACATTGATTTCCCATGTAAATTCCGTAGCTGCAGGGTTGGTAGTAGAAACCCTTGAAAATCAACCGCAGACAAAAAAAAGAAAAAGAAGAAATCCAGTTCCATGGTTAAATACGCGTTGTTATTCCATTGCGTATTGTTTTGGTAAAAGGTCTGTATCAACTCTTGGTCAGTGGATTGTTTTTGCTTCACTTCCTTTCACGGTCATGCATTGTTCATTGGAAGTCCGTGCTAGGAAGATACGAAAAGTCGACCTTGAAATCCATCCAGAGCTCCTGTTACCGTTTCTTGAGAAACGATTTCCCACGTGATGCTCGTGTGTGGAAAGTGCACGTGAGTCATATTTCCGTAATTATAGATACTTTCTGCCGATGATGTGTCTTGGAAAACTGCACACGGCTTGTTAGAAATGTTAGTGCATTACCCGTGAGATTCGAAACCAGTTTCGCAGATGCTTTGTGATAAGGCAGTTGTGCAACTCGTGAAAGAGGTTTAACATGATAAATATATTTTGGGTTACCGCTGCTGTGTATGCGATAGGGACCTGCAAAATTAGCGTTATTTGGCATCGGACTAATTTTTTTCTAACTACCTTGATAAGAGTATCCCGAAGGTAGGACGGGAGCTAATTGCGTCTCAGGGTGGACCCGCTTAAGCCTACAAGGAAGGGAAATCATGCAAGGAGATATGCATCGTGGCAAAGAGGGATTGGGCATCCATGGCCAGCAATTGGGGCCATGACTACCTCCCTAAGTGTACTTATAGCTAAAACTATAACTAAGAAGATACTGGGAAAAACCGGCATATACACCATAAAAACCCAGCCGACAGGAAATAATTCCAAAATATTCCATGCACTAAATAGAAATGCTACGGAAGAAACAGTTGAGCATCATTCATTATTATTAGCAGAAATGAAAAGACTAGTAGAGAAATGGGCACTGGTGTTATCTGGCATCAGGCAAAACTTCACTGCAATATATATATATACACATACATACATACATACATACATACATACATACTCGAGTTGGCGTCGTTTCTCCATCGGCTGCTGCATATATGTGAAGTCAAGCCCTTTCTCACTGAAGTGCACGTGATTGGAGCACACGATTGTGAAGTGTTCATTTATTGGTGCAGAGTTTTCAAGGGCGTGTTAAATTAATTATTGTCCAATGAAACAACCTATTGCTAAGCTACATGTGTTTTAAGTTAAAAATGTCACCAAATGATAATGCGAATTTTGCATGTTTCTAGTCATTGGCAGTTCATGCCGATACCTGAAGAAAGCGAACAGAAAAGTTCATACTTCGATTATTGGACAAACGAGCAAGCACACGGAGTAGGGGCCACGGTGGCTGAGCGATTAGCATGCTCGCCTTCCACCAAGGCGAACCGGGTTCAGTCCCCAGCTGGGTCACCGGATTTTTGCAGGTGGGAATCGTGCCGGACGTCGGCGGGGTTTCTCGGGGATCTCCCTTCTCCCCCGCCATTTCATTCCGGCGCAGCTCCATCTTCAATTTAGTCACCTTCATCGGCTCTCAAAACCTTGCTGTTAAGAGCAGCCCAAATATCTTACTTCACATGGAGTAGCTCCGGGGAATGCGACAGAGAACCACGTGAGTGAAACTTTCCCCGTGCGGCTGGTCGGATTCAACCGTAGATTTTTCAATGACATGCTGTGGATGTACATAACATCCATCCACTTATAGAGGATGCCTTCCGATTTCCTCTCCTTCACGTGCTCATCAGACATGATCTTCATTCCAGCTATAAAACTCTGGTAAAGACGGGGAAGCGGAATACGGATGGGAGAGCTTTGGTAAGTAGTGGACTGTATAAGTATTGCGTGGTTTGAAATACCATTCACTTGTCTTTGTCGTCCAGAAACTAGCGAATGAGAACAGGCGTTGCAGTTACAGGCCATTCACGGTTACTTCACACTTTCATGAAGCTCTGCTGAAGTTCTAATTCGAGGATATTCCTCCGCCTCATGCAAACCAAGTCTAGAAAATTGCATCAAAGGAACAGCGCACTGCATTCGTGCGCACTCAGTGTTACAAAATTTCGCATAAGAACTATTTATTACTAGGCATTACACACACACACACACACACCTATTTCCTCCCTGGTTTTATTCATATTAATAACTAATAAAATATTGGTAAAAGTTATATTTAACCAAAAATATGGCGTTTGTAACACAAGTATAAAAAGCTTGTAATACACAATATGTATAGGAAACAACAAAATTCGTCAAATAGATTGGGTGACTTTTTTCAAACGTTTGATTCAGAAAGTGTGATGAAATCTAGAATAGACTATAGTTGTGGTTTTGGACTCATTGGTGAACGTGATCCCGCGATGCTGACCCCCTCCTGGCAGCCTCTTACCCACCATTGAGATGCTCGACTTAGGCTGTTTATGTTCACCTTTAATTAAGAACTTTTGAAAGCTCTACCTAGGTACTGCTTGTCTTATCTTCATCCTTCCGTTATATGTAAAATTAACACTGTTATAAAATAGTAAATGTGCTAATCTACAAACCCGTACTCATGAGTATAAAACAATGAATTCTGACTTCATTAGTCTTAAATGCACATGTTACACTTTGCTGTTAACGTAACAGGGAACCAGCGTGCCAGTAGGTACTGTTAGATACATGACTCTTGTTCAAATGTTCATTTCAAAAGTGCTTACTTTGGGTAGGGCCCAGCACCGAACACCTTCGTTACTGTTGTGTCAGCAAACGTTTTCGCCCCAGGGAAACAAGGCACTGAGCTTCTTAAAATATAAATAACGTTGCCATGAAGTCTGTCCTTAAGGTTTAAGAGTCCTTCAGTAAAACAGATTTAGTGTCTTAAAAAAATATTAGAAAAATATGTTAATCATACAATTCAAAGACCACTTTTTTATTATTCATTATATGAATGATCAACATATTAAAGGACAATATATTCAAGTTCAACATTTTAAAGGGTAGTTTAGTCAAGTTCAATGGACCCATTATTTAACAAAAACACTACCACCAGTGACCCAGTCCTCGGTACGGGTCATGAATAATAAAGTAAATTGGCAGAGATTTTGAATTAGTCTGAGATTTCATCTTCAAATAGACGTTGTGCCATAGCGGACTGTGTTGCCATGTTACCCAGTGTTCCGCGATCAAAAACTGCTGCAAAACCCACCAGAATTGTCGATGCACCCACGCAATCAACCAGTGACACTTGGTCACGGTGCGACGATAAAACGACTGACGTACAAAGTGTCTTACGAGGCCTAAAAATCTCCATTTAACGCGTGCTAATCCTAAAACACGCCAGTGCACCACTTCACATATTGATCCAACATATATCCAGCTCAAACTATTAACGCTACTGCCAACAGACGACAGGAATTTAAGACCATCGCTAAAATTTGTAGTTGCGTTACATAGGTCACGCGTACAATGTATCAAGATTTTTTATTCCTTTAAGACATTCTAAAATGTACTAATTGTTCCGCTTTTCGGCTTTCTAACTACGCAATTCACGGAAACACGTATGCCTTACACGTGCATAGTAGTTCGTTCCCATAATTACAGCATACTTTAAAACCCAAAACAGTGCTGTTGTTTTTGGTGGGTTACCGATATCACGTGTGAACGATTAGTATCACACTCTAAGTTGAGGGGGAGGGAGGTGACCGTTCAATACTGGACGCTGCTAACGTTGAGCTTTTGACTGTTCAAGGCAATGCGACACAGGTAAAGAGCTCTTGCCCACGGCACCACTTTACTAGAACTGCCAAGCCTCTTAAGGTAACCACAATGTTCATTAATCACCCCGTTTTCCAAAGGAAACTCCTGTGAACACGGCTCGCGTCACATGCCTCGCAGACCCGGAATGAAACTATACCGCAACACGTGGGTAACTTGATCTCGTTCCTTACTTCGTCTTACATACTGGGCCATAGCTAGCGATGTAGCGGGCACTGTACTCGTATTTTCATTAACTTCAGTAGCGTGAGTCAACCCGTCGATTAAGGTCATATTTATAATTTCTTTGGAATTTGGTTATTTAAGAGAGGTTTCGAAAAATACCCCGTCAATACAGTTGTTAGTATTCAAGTCATTATATTTTTTCAAAATATAACACTCAAATTTCGACACGAGTCTTATAGGCAGGTTCAGAAAGTTGAATTAGAGTCTGAGCACGGCATACTGTATTTATGTTACAAGCTACGAAAGAAACACACAAATTTTCCTGTACAGGTTATGGTTTAAACTATTTATTAAATTAATGTTAACAGTTTCTCTTCAATGAACAAAAATATATTACAAGTATGACCCATAGTTTCAACAAAATTCAGTGTGTCAATACTCGCTCACCTGTAATAAATCACGCTCATACTGAATCAGTATGTTGTTCTGCGCACCCAGATTGCATTAATTGCTATTTGATTGGAAAAAAAATTGTAGGAGCAAAGCCTAGTATGCTGTAAAATTCGAGAAATAGACTTTTCTTGAAAACTATAATTTGACAACTGATAACTCCATTAAGGGGGCACTTTTCGAAAGCGCTTTCAGATAACAAAATAAAAAAAAAAGTGATATGTGACCGTAACAACCTTGCGCACCGACAGCTAACAACCACTCCAGCCCGGCCGATGTAGCATACTCGTCACCCAACAATATAGTCTATTTCACGGACGAGTGCACATTTATTACAGCCAGTGTGTGATAACATGCCATAAACGAAACTGACAAATCTACATAGGCCCATACAAAAGTGAGGATCAGCTGATGTTTGAGCAAGTAAAGAGGAAAATAATTTTGGTAATTCTAACAGCTCTGCCGACGCACAAGTTACGTTTCGGTAATGACGCAGAGCCTGGTTTTTTTTCGGCTTCACTTTAATTAAATTTACCGTAACACGTATTGTGTATAGTTTTGATGTTATTCTCACTAAGAGAATTGGCAAAAAGCCTATTCATACTAACAAAATTAGAATTAATTTATATCAGTACAAAGAGTGATGCGCGATGTTTATTAAATAAATATGCCATGAGTTACACAAGAACTTCACGCTTCTAGCATTATTGCTGTTCCTATATACTACCGCTGATCGATGTCTAGGCTGAATTGGCAACCGTCGCATTTACTGAGAAATCTATTTAATAATTTTTTACAGCTGTGGCTGTATACGTGTGTGTTTGGTGGGAGGGGGGAAGGGGGGGGGGCTGTAATAGTATGCTTTTTCATTTTGACAATTTGGTATTCGCTAGTGTCAATTTTTCTGTTTTCATTTTGTAGTACTTATTACATCAACATAAAGCTATATGCAGTGTGCATTGTTTATATCATGGTGATGATGAGTGTGTCGACGAAGTTGCATGATCGAATATTGCTTTTAAATCCTTTAAATCCACGGGAAGAAGTAAATTTCATTTTCTTCAATTTCCGCGTTGACTTTCTTTAGATATAGTGTGTGTTTGTTGGTCAGATTGTACAGAACAGAAGTAGCTCTAGGAAAATGATTAGACATATCTGCTCCAGTCTGCTTTTATGGAGGGTAACGTGCATTTACCGGCTTCATATAAACCAAGTAAATTACTGCAACTTACTGCTTCGTACGAAGTAGGTAAATGTTTCCGGTTCGCCCTCCGGGAAGCAGAGTGGCGTAGACTTACGTATAATTGGTTTTCTGGAACTAGTTATATTTGCACGTTGCAGGAGGAAATATGGTAACGACTATTTCTATTTGTAGTATTTTTGTGAATGCAGTTTCAAAAATTCAAATTATTGTATTTTGTTGAGTGAATTTGTACATTTTTTCTAATAAATTTTATTATTTAGAACGTAATGCCACGCTTGCCGTTTTGGAACTTAAATTGTCTTTGTTTCCGGTGGAACCTCCTGACATCGGACCTTTGTAAAGTGTACTCCAGGAAGCACTATTTTCTATCTTACTTTAATTCCTCCACAAAACTAAAGCGAAAATCGGCCCAAGCTGTTGAGGTATCACCAGGAACATTGCAGATTTAGACCTGCCTTGCTCATTTAGAAAAAAACTCAAATTCCACAGAGAAAAAAATGTTCACTCCTACAAATCATCCCTGACTACGCAATACTCTTTTCATGTTCTCAAATTAACCATGACGGTATATTGTATCATCTCTCGCGGCTTAGTGTTCCCGCAGAAGGGCGCAGACATGGGGTAGTCTCGGTATGTACAGGCTGTTCACAGTAATCTGAGCACTTTTGAAAGCCTTGCTTAGAATCTACTTACGTATATGTACGTTGTCTACTCTTGTAACCATTTGTAAAATTAACATTGTCATGTGCCTCATCTTGTTCCTGCGTCGGTCAAGTGAAACTGTGGAACTATTAGAAAAGTAAATATTTTACAAATCTGCTCATTTTTACACTTCGGTGCATTAAAAAAATAACAGAAAGCGAAATAAATAATTTAAATTATAGGAAATGGTTGCCTAACACTAAGATACAGAACTACTTCCTATCCATCGTTACCATCTTTACGGGCGCATGTCACTGAGGGCGCCCGTTACGCAGGCAGGGCCAGTGACGTTTTTCTAAGCTTAATTTCAAAAGTGCTCACTTTATTGTGAACAGCATTTATCAATTTCGCAGAAATTAGCTTTACTTAAATTGCCAGTATGGTAAGAGCGTATCATGCTCACGTGTCATGACGGGGCGTGGTAGAGTCGACAAACAGCAGTAGCGAGCGCAGACCAGTCGGCAACACTCCTCTCGTCTTTGCGTCTCCCGCATCTCATTATGCAAATGTATCCCCCTTAACTGCGTCATCGGAGGCTCTCACCGCCCGAGTGCTTCTGCGTCAATTATTCACTTAACCCGGGACGTCTTGACGGCAGTGGCTCTTGCATTATGGCTCGTTGACATCGTGTGCAGAACTGCATCGTTGTGTTCCTCTGGGTAAAGGTGTTCTTTTGTGAAATAGTTGTTTGCGCGAATATGCAAATCTTGGTAAATAAATGTTCTGCAAATGCGACTTTTTGTCAGAATCAATGAAAAACAATTATCTATGCTTCTGTTTACTTTTGTCATATTAAGTGTATTCTTGGATAAAAAAATTCGTGAAAATGGTCAAATATCTAAATTTTAAAGCTTGCCTATGCATTTTCCTTAAACGCCAAGAAAAAAGTGCAAAGATACGGGCGTAGTTTGATCGGTGGTCTTTCATCGTTTGTAATAAAACCCCACTGTTACAGATGTAATTTGCACAGTACAGCGTTACGGCGAAACACTGCACGCTTTGCGCGTAGGAGCGATGAGACACTAGGCGTGCGTGTTAGTATCGCCCGTATAGCTCCCTCGCTTTTTGACTTTGGACGCGGGGTTCCGTCCCTCTCTTAACCGAGCGCTTTTGAAGTCAACCCCAGAATAATCGCACTGCCCTTGCTGCATGTATTTTGAGAGGCTGTATCATTCTTTATACATAAACTAGTGAGCACCTCCCGGCATCTCTGGGGTGCGATTTACAAATGTGGCGTTTAGGTTTACAGCAAGTACGTATGTACACTAAATGCATAAGGTATCTTAACATAGGATTAATACTGTGTTGTTCACAAAGTCATCGTAAGTGAACCCCTACAAGAAAAAAAAATGTTACTGTGGGTCGTCCTTTAAAGATAAACATATGCTGTCGGGGAACTTTTTTGTAGACATTTTTGAGATCTACAATTCTCTAGTACATTAATTGGGTGTAATTTTATGGTTTAGTTAGCGTAAGCCATGGAAGCGACCGAAAAGCAGTTTTTTCTGACTTTATTATAAAAGTCTACCTTTCTCTACTACCCTTACATTAAATATTAATGCATTATACACCTAAACCTTCATCAAGAAATTCTCCAAACAATGGTGAAAACCGTATCAAAATCTGTCAATTAGTTTAGAAGCCTTAGCCGAATACACACACGCGGCCGGGCGCCTGTTTTATACTATGTATAGATTATTCGCTTTAGTGTCAAAACAGAAGAGTCTGGACTCATTACTGATAATATTTAATTATAGAAGCACTACACTTCATAGTTCTGTGCAAATGTTTTTACCTGATAATAGTTATTCCCTGGTTGTCATTAAAAGGTGAGAATCAATTAATATATAAAATAGTTTATAATGTTATTAGTTCCATTTATTATATCTAATGACGGGTAAAGTAATCAGCTAAGCTTCTACTGTCGCATTTTTTAATAAATGCGCCTAAATTTGAATTGGGAACAAATAAATAAAAAAAATTAAAATGGCGGATGACGCATGTTGTTAATGGGCACACTGACTGCCGTGCGTGCGCTCTCTCTCTATAAAGTTGGTAACGATGGGGAGAAAGCAGTTCCATGTTTTAAACGCTAAATTAAAAGTAGTAAGAAGACATTTGAGAATACCGAAATTATTAGTTTTATTTTCTGTAGTTTGATGCATGTTAGTGTATGAAGTTGCAAAATAGTAAAATAATTTCTTTTCTAATAATTTCACGTCTTACTTGGCCAGCGCATGAATAAAGTGACCTGTGGCGTTTATTCCATAGACGCAAGGTAAGCAATGCGTACCCTATACATATTGAAAATGTTTGACCTTTTATTTTTATAGTTTTCGCCTTAACTTTATAAACATATTTAATTCTGAGTTTCCCGTTTCCGATTCTAGAAACAGAGTTTTCGTAACTCCCGTACTGTACATGCATAGTGCTGCTAGCTAGTATTTATTTCCATAAACGTTAGTGACTAGCAATGACTCGAACTCGCAAGCAACAACACGCCACCGCGTTCCTTCGACAGGGCAAGCAGTCGTTCTGTTTGCATCCTCCAGTCCCTAATTTTTCCTTGGAATATGGATGAAAGTGATCGGGGAAAACGGGAGTTTTCTTATAATTTGTAATATGCTCTCTAAAAATATTAATTTAAATTATTATTGCATTCATTTCTTTTCCATTTTTATAACTAATGTAAGATATTATAAAACGGTAAATACATGTGGAGGGCAAGCAACGATGGAAGTTGCGTCTGTTAGTATAAATAGCTTACCCTGTAAAAAAACTCACTACACGCCACTGAAAGTGACCAGGCCCATGGCAATGTTAACTTTACACATGGCGGAAGTATACCGAAGTTACGTACAAGTAGATCTTTAGCAGGGCTTTTAAAAACGCTCGCTTTAGCGCGAAGAGTCTTTAGAATTCTTTGTGTCGTAGCTGCATTACAAAAACTGCTATTTCGTCCTGGTTGCTCGTTGTTTGCCACACTAAAAAAAAAATAGAGGTCGATATTTTTTAGTCTGCTGCGCATGTCCAACGTGGGTTCACGATGTGTCGCTGGTTACCATAGTACTATTAAAGTAGTAGATCGAACAGAGGCGTGACTTCAGTTTGATACGCTGCCCATGGCTAATTGAGCGCTTTTGAAATGAACCTTTGGAAAATGTCACTTCCTCTACCTCCATATATTATTTTAATCTAGTATGCACCCAGTAAAGCTTGTAACGACCGAAGAAAATTAATTATACGTCTTAACGTTGAATTAAATGTGTCGGAGAAACATTTGTAAATACATATGCTTACTTTACCTTTCCGGTTTTTGATGCATTTAACTGTAAGATTGAACAAATTTCTAAAATATTTTTTGATGTAATAATTTCGCAATTTCAAATCACACACACGAATAAAGTTATAATGCCCAAAACATGTTAATTTAATATATGGTGGAAGAAGACACATTGTGAATGCAAATATGTTTTAAGTGGGGTTTTCAGAATTGCTCTGTTTATCGTGAACAGTTCATGCGGTTAGTTTTACAGCAAATAAACATTTTGTGTGTGTGTGTGTGGGGGGGGGGGGGTGGATGTATTGTGCGTGACTTGATTACATCGTTGCAGAATGAGAAATGTACCAACATTTCATAGCATTTATGCAGACAGTGTGCTAACCTCAGCACAGGCCACGTGGTTTTGATTGACAGTCGTTCAAAGTTGACACACCAACTTGTTACTGCGCAGCCGGCATTCGCGCTCTACCGTGCATTCACTCTAATGTTAGCTCAGGCTGCGAACAGTTTTCGCGTGTCTAGCTATACCAGTGGGTGAAGGGGATAAAATAACATGGTACTTGTACTTTCCGTTTGAAGTTCATTTTTGTAGCTAACTGGTGTAACTGAACGGCAAGTAAACCTAGGCAATACTAGTTAAAGGCTGTTCACGATAAAGTGAGCACTTTCGAAATCAACTTTAGAAAAAAGTCGCTGCTCCTACCTGCATATTATATTTTCACGGGCGTACTGAGTAACATGCGCCCAGTGAAGTTGGTAACGGTGGAGGAAAAGTAGGTTTTATATCTCAACGTCGAATAAAAAGTGTTAGGTAACAATTTCTGATCACTTAAATTGTTTCTTCCGCTTTCTGTTTGTTTTGATGCATCGAGGTGTAAAAGTGAAATGATTGATAAAATATTTACTTATCTAATAATTTCACAGTTACACATGACCGACGCATTAACAAAGTGATGAGGCCTATGGAAATGTTAATTTAGCATAAGACGGAACAATACACGACGTTCATACAAGTAGATCTTAAACAGGGTTTTCAAAAGTGCTCATTTTTCCGTGAACAGCCTCTACCAGTGTGCATGTACTTGCGTACAATAGCCTCTTCCGGTTATTTCACAAACTTCCGAAACCCGTTCTACTTTCAGGTAACAATTACGTATCCGTCCGCCATATGTGGACAATAAAGTTACCATACGACTTACATGTTTCATCTATCAAGTGCCCTGTCTAGTCACTTACCCTTAATAACGCCCTTAAATAGTATTGTAAGTGTTGCCGGCTTTGTCATTTTAATCTGTTCTTCGTGGTGGTACTTACGATTATTATTCTACATATTAAACTATTATTCGCGATTCTTACAAAAGTAGTTTACGAGTAAAAATAAGTAAACGCCATAGGTCCAATACTTGCTCTCGCAATGTCATGCTGGACTAACATAAAGGTTATATGGAACTCTGTCAACAACGCCCATTTCGTAAGTACGGTACATCACTCCACTCGTTCAACCAACACACACGTTAAATGTATTTATGCCTGCTTTAGAATCTCATATTTATGACTATGCGAAAGACAGTGAAGTTTAAGAAATTTAAAAGTAACAAGCTCTGCCTATACAAGTTTCTTCACTCTTACAGAAACAGAAGGAAACGACCCACCTTATTTGTCCTTTGCTCAGGCAACAAAAAGTATTTTGCAGTTTGTAACACTTGAATGTGTTTTCCACCAGTGCTACCAATAAGAAACATATAGTTTATAAATAGTGTGCGAAACTACGTTTAACAACATTTTACTGGAATATTTGTTACTAGTCATTGCCAACACAGCACTTTTCTCATTAAAGATAATTCATATTGACTATGAAATAAATCTAATTTGTAGATAATGTATTTTTCTTTAAACCAGAAAAAACATTAAAGTTAATGTCACTACTAAATACTAATTATAGGTACATTATTTATCGGGAAAAGCGAAAATTCAACCCCTGGGGTAATTTTTAGGTTTTCTCGCAAAAAAAAGTGAGAGAATAATTTAAATATATTGTAGCTCCAGCAGGGATGGGTAAATACTGGACATTTGTGGAATTGAAAGGGAACTTTGCAGTATTAATTGTTAATATACACCAAATACAAGTTTATATATATATATATTATATATATATATATATATATATATATATATACATGTTTACTTTTAATACTAAATTGCTTAGGCATATTAAAAATATCTTAATAGTTGATACAATTAATTAAAGTATGAAAACAATATTAGTTTCATTACTGTATAAACATTAATAGGCCTAACTTCAATATTTACAAAAGTGTTTCATTTAACAGAGCTTAGTATATAACAGAGATGATTTTAAAAATATGGTTTTAAATTGGCATTAAAACTTATTCTCAGCGTCACAATTTTACTTATAACATTATTCATACACAGTGTAAACTACATTGAGTGCTAATGTCTAAACATCTTTAGTTACTTTTTTATTTCTATTATCATACAATTTTGTTATTTTGTTCTGTCATTAATTTAGTCCACACAATCCACGATTTGTCACAGTCAGTTTCTAGATCTGGGTTAGTTTTGTCTTCGGGCTCAGAGTCTTCTGAAAGTAATTCAAATTCCACGTCACTGGAGTTTCTAGTTTCTTTTCTATTCTTTGCATTTTCGGGGCGAGGTGCGCATGCTTCCATATTAAACGTGTTAACTGAACTGGATCTTTGATTGCTTTGTTGATCTTTAGAATTATCTTATCTGCGTGAAACCAACTTTCCATTAACAAGTTATACAAGTTATTTTTCCTGCTCGCATCGTCGTAAAACGATTTCGTACTTTGGAATGTATTCTGTCTTGTGTACTAAAGCACCTTTGTATTTCTGCAGAAGTTTCATGCATTGATTAAATTCTGACAGCTACCTTCGAAAGCTCAGTGTGCTTAAACAGTCCTTTCCACACAAATGGTTTGCTCCACATCCCCTCCCTATTACGGCACTTTGCCAAATCTGCTAGGACAGCACTCTCAGAAATGTGTTGCATGTCTGTAGCTACTTTATCAATGAACTCTGCTGCATCCAGTTGCTCTTCAGATTTCATCAAAAGCCCTTGAGATGAAGGGTCCATGTGTGATGCGAAATGTATTATGGACTACAGAGCAAATCCTCCTTCCTCATTTAATTTACTCAACACGAATTTTTCATCTGCTGTGGAAAGGGGTGACTCTGGCAGTGAGATTTTCAGCAAATTTTAAATCTCCTTGAAAGCTACATACGCACAGTGGATGTTTGGTATGCTCCCTTCATGCTTGGTTATCCATAAAATTATTGTGCATAAGAGACCAGCCAGTTTTTGTAGCTTTAACCCAAAATATTTCGTCACTTTAAATGTAACTCTTCCTTTATCTTGAAATGGTGGCAGACACTTCTCCGCTGACTATAACATTTTCTAAGTTGACCATTTTCCTGCATACTGTCCAGACTATTTAAGTAGTTGCCCCAGCGGGTTTTAACTGGTGAGCTCTATGTTGATTTGCTACCCATTTTGCTCGTAATTTCTGAGAGTACTGATATTAATGTATGAGACTTCTTTGTAGTTTTAGCAATATTTTTACTACTCTGTTAGCAAAGATTGCAGGACACTTCTGACATGTTTGTAAACGAAGTGCCGTAAGTGGGGGTCACTTTGTGACAAGTTGGGGTGACTGACACAAAAATCACATTTGAATGTCCCATTATTTCAGTTGGATGTTTCAGATAATCAGTGGTGCCAACTGAACCACTGAACATTACAAATAGCCACTTTGAAATTGAAGTAAATTTAAATAACAGTGAAAATTCCTGTGTCACAAAGTCACCCCTGCTTATGGTTCTTGTGGTATTTGTGAAATATGGAGTATTACAAAAACTGCAAGAAACATCCACTTTTTTTACCTGTCTCTTCACTGTAATATGTAGTTCCAACCACTGTCTTTACTTTTCCCCATTACTACGGTTAACTTGCAAAAAATTATGAAATTTTCCCTTTTTAGGAAAGTATCTGTTAGCAGTGTAAACTTTCCATTTCGGAAACTTTCTACTTACTCATCCCCAAACTCCAGTGATATTATTGTGGCTGACTGCCCTTTCATGTGTGCATTCACTGTGAGCACTAAATTACACATCGGCCCATAGGTGCAAGTTATATATTCTAATCCTCCCTCTCCCCCTTTTGAGTGTGTGCACGCTAGCTATCATATTGACTCCACAAAGTAAAAAGTGGATAATGGATGGAGCACAGAGTTCTGGTTTATACGTAGTTTTTTACAGCTAGTGTCATTTAAACGTAAATATGACTTCAATAGTCTAGAAATAGTCTAGAAGTGGAAGAACGCTAGATTATACTCGATACATATGGGGTTAAAGTTCATACAAGAACTCCCAGTCTTAATTGGGCTGTGTAGTACCGGTTAAATATATCGTAAAGATTCTTGTGTAAACTTATTATACACACTAAATTGTTTTTTATACACACTACATTTTTTTAATGAGCTAAGATCTAAAATGGCGCATTTCTACTAAAATGGCGCATTTCTACGTATACGTTTTAGCTAACGCTTTGATGCATGTAGCTCACGTGCATGTAAGATGTAACCTTATCCTGCCGCAGAAATTTCCAGTTAAGTACTAATTTGAAACAAGGGCACTTCTTAAGTTTTAATAAAAATTTGAATACAGACGTTCATGGACAGAGGTGTGTAAGTAAAATAAAATTCAATTTCTAAGTCAAAACAACCTCGTCGCTATTGAAAGTTTGAGGGATTCTGTCGCAGTTTTATAAAATGATCCATGAAACTGCACTCGTCTGAACAAGCACTAACACGCAAACTTGGTCGCGACATGTCTTTCTTTACGACCGTGTCACGAGGAGATGGCAGGTGACCCGTTAGCCGCAGCCAAACACGTTCACGGAAGAGTTCGGAGTTGCTAACTCGGTGGTGTGCGCGCGTGCTCTGCATTGCGGAACACCTCGTGCGTCGCTTGTTCGCATTTGTGAGTAGCGCTCTCTTGAGGCTTCCGCGTCGTCTTATCACGTGCCTTACTACGCTTTATCTGCCGTAGGTTTCCATAGATACTTGAACATTTACTCCTTGTTGGCGAATTTTGAGGCACTGTTCACTGTAGAGTGAGCACGTTTTAAGGCCCTTTTAAATCTTGCCTTTCATCCAATCAGTGAGAAACCACTGATTCACAGTGAAATTCAACTACTCTAATTAGTGAAAATGGCTCCATTCAGAATCAGTGTTTCAGTGAAAAATTTCACCGATTGAATTAGTGACGTAAAACAATTTCACTGACTGAATAAGTGACGGCTGACTGCAGTGGCGAATTAAATATCGCTTTTATTGAATGTAGGCAAATAATTACGTGTAATAAACATATTTATGATAGTTTAATATTTATATTGTGCAATTTACCGTAATTAAAAAAATATAAAAAAAATTCGCATGTGGCTGGTGTTGAACTCGAGCTCCCTTCGACTGTAAGCCGTTGCCGTATCATCCGAACTATCACGCCAAGTTGAAATAATGGAAGGAAAATGCATGTGTTATAATTCTGCTGTGAAATCGTATAGTTTGAAGTTGTATGCTCATACTTTTCGTGTTTGGTTTGATTAGTACGGTTAGGATTGTTAAAACGAATAGTATGTATGATTGCACTCTCTTCGTGTGTTCATATTACCTCTAAAATGGCGTTTTGAAATACGAAACAAATTTTAGAAAGTATTTTGTATTAGTATTATTCGTTGTTACTTCACTTGATACACTTTTTTAACGACCATTTTACACGCAGCTTCACTGGTCCATCAGTCAAAAAATAAACCACCGAGAAGCAGTGGTAAATATAACTGACGAATCAGTGGGAAATTACAATGAATCAATCAGTGAATGAAATAGGGCTTTTTTTTTCACTAGTTCCTCAGTTAAATTCACTGAAGTGACTTGTATCAGTCAGATACGTTTGACTGATTGAAACAGTGAACTTCTCACTGTAATTTAAAGTGTACGTTTCATCCCCCTTAAAATGTAATGCCTGAGGCTGCAATAATATTTATTAGTGGTTAATGCTTGTTGGGAGGACCTTAAAAAGTGCTCACTTTACTGTGAAAAGCCTATACACACACCCGACTTTACGGAATGCAGAACTCAAAAGGCAATGCAGACACTATAATCTTTTCGCGATTTCTTCACGCTTTTTTAATCAAACCTTAGCAAAATTAGCCCATCCATGATGTGCTTAATTGCTTCTTGAATGTCTTGTATTAAAGGCTGTTCACGATGAAGTGAGCACTTTTTAAATCAACCTTGGAAAAAAGTCATCTACCCTGCCTGCATATACTTTCATTTTACCGTGAACAGTCTATACAAACCCTTTATATTTGTTTTACTATAAAATTACCGCTTTGTTGGATAAATTAAACTTTTGCGTATATTTTGTAAATGAATTAAAATTATTTAATTTATAATATATATGAACAAAACAGGGAGACCATAGCCATGTTGTTTAATACCAAGTAAAAAAAAATTTGGGCGGCTCTTAACACAAGGTTTTCAGAGTAGTAAGAAATAGTTGTTATTAAAAGTATTATTACATTTAGTGCGCACAAATGCGGTGCGTAGTCTCTTTAGTGTTTATTAGGGACATGAAAATGTTTATATTAAAAAGTGGCGAAAAGGTAGAAATTAGGTGAAAGGAAACATTTTGCAGGGTTTTAAAAAAAGTGCTCATTTTAGTATATAATTGGTTTTATGCACGTCCATTTTAGTAACGAAAGTTATAATTTGTATAGCTTTAATAAATGTACATGAAAAAAATTATTGGAAATTCGTTGACATTAATAAAAATTCTGTTTTGCATACCACCATAGTAATTAATATGATTGACGTTCTTGACGAAAGTTTTCTTGCAAAATGTGATTTTTGAAGCCTCCATAATGCGAATATGCTTACATTTTGTTATTTAAAATATACACTTATTAATTGCTTTTTTAAACTTTGAAATAATAAATTCTAGCAAAGTTTTTCTCAGTGTTACAAAATATATGCGTTCGTCTTTCATATTAAACGCTGTTCACGATAAAGTGAGCACTTCATAAATCAACCTTAGAGAAAAGTCGCTGCCCCTGCCTGCATAATTTTAACGGGCGCATTGAGCGACATGCGTCCAGTAAAGTTGGCAGTGATGGATGGAAAGTAGTTCTAATTCTTAAGGTCGAATAAAATGTGTTAGGTATACGTTTGTAATAACTTAAATTATTTCTTTTTCGCTTTCTGCTATTTTTTTTAATGCGTCGGAGTGTAAAAATTACCAAAGTTGTAAAAAATTTTTTTTCATTAATAGCACAGTTTCACCTGACCGACGCATGAATAAGGTGACGAGGTCCAAGGTGATGTTAATTTTCCATAAGGCGGAATGATACACAACGTGCATACAAGTAGATCTTGAGCAGGGTTTTCAAGAGCGCTCCGTTTACCGTGAACAGCCTATAAACACAAATGGTGTAATTCAGACATATTTGGTATAAGCAGTTAACGGTAAAATGAACACTTTTGGAAACCCTGCATAATATTTACTTGTATGCGTTTGGTGTATTCTTCCGCCTTATGTAAAATTATCATTGCCATGGGCCTCATCACTTTATTCATGCGTCGGTCAAGCGAAACTGTGGAATTATTAGAAGTGTAATTATCATACAAAACAGGTCGTTTCTACACTTTCGTGCATTAAAAAAACAGAAAGCAAAATAAATAATTCCAGACATCACACATGATTACCTAACACTTTTTATTCGACTTTAAGATATGGAACTCTTTCCAATCTTCGTTACCAACTTTACTGGGTGCATGTCGCCCGGTGCGTCCGTTAAAATATATGCAGGCATGGCCAGTGACTTTTTTCTAAGATTGATTTCAGTAGTGCTCACTTTATCGTGAACAGTCTTTAGTGTGTGTAATCCTTTAAACGAGCTCTGCATGTTGTACAGCCCGTTGGCAACCACTCTGCTTGCACCATGTACACTTATTGCGGTTCCGAGCAGCTTCAGATGGGGCCAGAACGTGGAGCTAGCTCACCCAGCGACGTTGTCTCAAACCGAGTGAAAGAAAGGCACTGTCACCACAGTGTTGCACAACGGCGTCATTCTTCACGATTTACGACGCAACAGCTGTGGTGTCGTATTTGCTAACTTTAGTGCGTCGTGTTTAATCACGTAATGTTGTGTAGCTATGGTCGAACGGAAAATGATATCCATTTGTTTTGTCCCGGGAAGTGATCTCGTATTGCAATACTGCCAGCAGCTTAATTTCTGTTGGAATAGTTCCGAGTTCAGCAGACATGATCAGGAGACGAGCAAGTACAATAAACTTCTGCGTTTTGCATGCCGCCGTGTTTGCCTCCCATTTTAATAACTATTCATCCTTAAGTCGTTAGAACAAGCGCAACAAGTCGTTCGTAGCTACGATAAATTTTTTTTTATAAAAAAAATGTTTTAATCTTTTTCTTTGGGCTGATTTAATGTAGGAATACCATTAACTCAAAATTTCGATTCTCGCATGATTAGTTACTGAAATATTTAGGAGCGTACAAATAACTTTTGATGGGATGGAAAGAGGAGCACTGTTACAAGAAGGTAGAGATAGCAAACGTATTTTTCTAAAAATAATTTTTTGGTTCTGTGAACGGTTGATACGATTTTCTCAATGCTACACTCTAAATTCTAATCAGTGGAAAACCAATGATTCGCAGTGAAATTCAACTACTCTAATCAGTGAAAATGGCTCCACTTAGAATCAGTGAAAACCACTGATGGTTTCAGTGAAAAAATTTCGCTGATTGAATTAGTGACGTGAAACAATTTAACTGATTGAATAAGTGACGGCCGACTGTAGTGGCGAATTAAATATTGGTTTTATTTAATGTAGCCGTTGCCATGCCATCTGAGCTACCACGCCAACTTGAAATATCATGAGGAAAATATATGTCATAAGTTTCGCTGCGAAATCGTGCAGTTTGAAGTTGTATGCTCATACTTTTCGTGTTTGGTTTGATCGGTACTGTTAGGATCGTTAAAACGAATAGTATATATGAGTGCACTCTCTTCGCCTAATTGCAGTTTAAACCTACAGAGCGCTGTGACGATTACATGGAATCGAAATGAAAGACGTACAAACGGAATGAAAGGCTGTTGTGTTCATATTACCTCGTAAAATGGCGCTTTGAAAAACGAAACACGTTTTAGAAAGTTTTTGTATTAGTTTTATTCCTGTATTTGTAGTTATTTCACTTGATCACGTTTTTTTGACGGCCATTTTTACACGCAGTTTCACTGACACATCAGAAACAAATATTTAGGGACGGAGCAAGTTGTTCAGAGGTTTCACTGGTCCATCAGTCAAAAATAAATCACTGATACAATAGTGGAAAAAATGACTGACGAATCAGTGAGAAATGCCACTGAATCAATCGGTGAAGGAAGTGTGACATTTTTCACTGGTTCATCAGTTAAATTCACTGATTCAGATTTAGAGTGTATCCGGTTGAAGATTTATCAGTAAAATATTCTGCCACCGAATGGGTTCACGAGCTTGCTTCCTCTGAAGTATTTGTACATCTGCTACATTTAAAATGAAGCACGGTTTTGCAAGAAACGGTGCGCACACGACCACTCAGTCATTTAGTTATTTATTATAAACATAGTGGTTAAGTGTCTGGTATATCAAGTTAAAATATTTAGCTGGACGAGCTTTACCTGCTGTGAGAGATAATTAGTTTAGGCCGCGGTTACACGGCACACAAAACTACTTCACTTCAACATGTTCAGCTCTGTACAGGTTACATTGCCACCGAACTTGTTCCTGACTGCAGTCACTTCATGTTCAAAGTGAACTTGCTGTGATGGAGTACAACAGAACGACGTCCCTTCTGTGTTGCCTTCTGATTGTCTGCTATATGCAGGATTTTCAGCATTGATTGAAATAAATGAGCCACGTCATAAAGATATGTTATGCTATACAATCAAAATACATTAATTTTTTTTAATAACAAAAAGTACTTATAATTAATGAGTATTGAAAGCTAGTATAAATAATTGTGGAAGGGTGACTTTGAAGTTAGGATATAGGCATATTCTGTTTGTTTTCAGTCAGAGAGGCGTAACCACTGAAATTAATTAAATGATGCCTGTTCACGAGAAAGTGGGCAATTTTTGACATCAACCTTAGAAAAAAAGTCACTGGCCCTGCCTGCATATATTTCAACGTGTGCACTGAGCGACATGCGCCAAGTAAAGATGATAACGAAGGATAGAAAGTAATTCCTTATCTTAACGGCGAATAAAAAGGTTTAGGTAACACTTGTGATAACTTAAATAATTTATTTCCCTTTCTGCTTACCTTAATGCATAAAAGTGTAAAAATGAGCAGATTTTTAAAATATTTGCTTTCATAATAATTTTACAGTTTCACTTGACTAACGCAAGAATAAAGTGCTGAAACCTGCGACAATGTTAATTTTACATAAGCCAGAATAATACACAACTAGCATACAAGTTGATCTTAAGCAGGGCTTTCAAAAGTGCTCATTTAATCGTGAACATCTTTACGTATGTTCGATAACGTGATCAAACAAGATTGCCGAACAAATCGATACGAAAATCGTTTTGACCACTCGTGAGATCGCGGCCTTATTAGTAGGCTATACCAGAGTTAAGGGCAAATGGAGTGCTTAATTCATTACCAGATGAAGTAGTGGTACTTCAAAAGCTAGAACTAAGACCGTCGCATAATGTTGCGTTGTTGGTTCAATCAAAGCGGCCTTCGTTCATCTCAAGGCAGATGACTAAATGCTTCACCCTAATATCTGGAGCTCTCTTTTGAGTTGACGGAGTCAGTTGCTACACACGCTGCCGTGTCCTCGAGGTGAAACATGCTGTCTCATCGTAGTGTGTTCCGGCGATTCAGGTGGCCGTAGTCTGTTATTTGTTAATGGGAGATGTTTTGGCCCGTGAGGTCTTAACTCCGGCTAGGATGAAATGAGAGGATGGAGCAGCGGCGGAATGCAAGGCCGGAAAACACCACTTGACCACATCCGAAAATCCCGGGGGCGAACAAGGTTCTCCTTTGTGGGAGGCGGGTAGTCTAACCACTACACCACCGCGGCCCCTCTGTCCTCTGTGTCAAGCCCTTTCAGCCATGTAAGGGGTCGTGGTGGTGTAGTGGTTAGACTACCCGCCTCCCACTAAGGAGAAACGGGTTCGATTCCCGGCGGGGTCGCCCCCATATTTCCGTATGGCATGTTGGAATCGTGCCGGACGATACCGCTGGTCGGCGGGTTTTCTCATGGATCTTCTGTTTCCCCGTCCTTGCATTACGACGCTGCTACATCCTCATCGGCTCCCAAGTCCTCGATGTTAAGAGACGCGCAAATATCTTCACACATTTTCAGCCGTGTACGTTACAGATGTCGGTACTGCTGCTTATGGGTAGGTGGGTAAGTGGGCCTAACGTCTCGTCGACAGTGAGGTCATTAGAGACTGTGCAAGTTGCACAGGAAAGAAGGGATTGGGAAGGAATGGGCCATGGTCTTTGTTTGGGACCCATCCCAGCATTCGCCTGGAGTGATTTCGGAAAACCAAGGAAAACCGAAATCAGGATGGCCGGACCGGAAATCTAACCCGGGTCCTCCCAAATGCGAGTCCAAGAGTTCCCACTGCGCCACCTCGCTCGGTTTTGCTGCGTATAGGTCTGTCGTGTTGGTTACACCTACTTGACGAAACTATTAAATGTGCCCGCAATGTTTACCTACGAAAAGACCTCATACCCCTGACGATACGGAAGGGTACTTCAAAGTTATCACGCATGCTGTAAATATTTCTTTGGAGTCTTCCTTTATAGTTAGGGCAGTCTCAAAAAGCCGTTTCTATCTTAAAACATACTAGCCGGGCACGAGCCAAACTACGGTAGGAATTACGGTCATGTCATAAATAAAATTATATGGTCACAGCTGAAGTCCCATTGGTACACGCAGCACTACGAGAACACTGCTCGCCAGTTCAGAGTCCTACGCGTAAGGGCGATGGCGCTCTTGTACGGAGGGCCAGTGTAACCTTTACAGCTCCTTCGCTTGTCGTAAAAAAAAAGAGCGAAAAAGATGCACGCAGATGGGGCCTTTAACTTTTAGCAGTCGCAGAACAGCCTACAGAGAGAAAGTTGTGGCGTAGATGAAATATCCTGGCTGAAAATTAACGTTCGTCAGTACGCTCACAAATAACAGCCCAAACGATGGCGGTGAAAGGGACTTGGCTCTCATTTTCACGGTTGATAGAATGACATGATTTTCGCGAACCTCAGTTAAGGTGACCTTGATTGTGTAGTAGTTGGATTTAAGTAGTAGAAGATAGCCAGCCGCGTCATGCGAAAATTAATCTCCCGCTTCCTCATGCCACTTGCAAAGTTATTCGTACAGGCTCAACATTTATCATTGATAACAGTTAACAATTCAGCTGTCCGCAGCATAAAGATTTGTGTTTTGTTGGGACGTCATTCATTGGAATGAATTTTCGCGGTAAATGCTTAAAAAATATCTATTCGAACTCGGAGAACACACAAAAGTTCATCACATTTTAATAAAATGTCATGAAGTAATTGTAATTTAACAGCCAGGCTTTAAATTTGTACTCTTCTCCAATTCTTAACTCAAGAAATATCCTGTAATGAGATTCAGTATCAGTGTGTCAAAATGTCGGCATTTATTATAGTTACGGACATTTTATTTCAATCATATTTTAATTGAGTGTAATTTATTTAGTCAACAACCATTATTCAGTAAAAGTTAACCATATTAGTGGGAGAGAACAAAATTTCGAGTATATATTACGGTTCGACCAATGTAATTATTCGTGAGGTTAAGTTCTTCGTAGTCCAGGGATATACTGGTAAATTTATCAGTCTCAGAACGTTTTGGTCCTGGTGTTAGTGGTAGAAAAAAGGTGCATACTGGTACGTATTTCGTTATTCAAGAGAATAAAAAAAGAACTAAATGTATTGCATTACTAATAATTTAATAAAATATATCGTTTGTATGCTAAACTATGTATTTTACTTTAATAACTGAGCAACTGAACTGAACTAAACAACAAACAAGGCTAGACCTGTCGAAGTTTGTTTACTTTTTTTTAGTTAAATGCGTTGTTTTGGTAGTGTTGTGGGCGGAAAAAAAATTATCTGTTCGGACACTTGAGATTGAATACTGCACAACTGGCACGTGCACCTTTACTAACAGCTTTCTGGTTGTTAACTCGTTCGTGGCACGAACAACACTATCGTAAACGTTTGTGGACGGAACGTAACTGGAGACGCCGGGGATTGGTACCGGTGTTGGTACTAGTCAGTGCCAGTTGCCATCTTTGAATGCTCCAAAGTATAGATACAGATAGTGTTGGCTGGGCAACTTTAGCCCATCCTAGCGTCTGTCGCTCATTCTAGCTACTGTTGTCTGTTGCTATAGTGGGGTGTCCACCCACAGGGAAAAGTCAGGGAATTTCATGTAACAACGGAAATGTAAATAATTCAGCATAAGTTGTTAGTCTGTGAATACAAAATAATGTCGTTGTGAACATATGCATTTTAAAATGTAAATTTTCTTTTAAGTTTGTGAACTGGCAATAAATCTGTGCCAAGCGGCATAGAGCCAGTATGTACAAAATAAAGTATTTGCGTGTTCATAAGGGGCACTCGTGTGAAGTGAGTATCGCAAGTAATACTGATGGGCTGAATAAAATGGTTGGTATGTTAAAGTGTAATTTAATTAAACCTCACTGATAACGTTTTTTCTGTCAGTGGTGGAAAAATATGGTGTCAGAAGGTTTCTGCCCTGAAAATAGGTCAGAGAAAATGGTAAAATTTTGCCTGGAAAACAGGGAAGAGCCAAGGAATTCCAAAATGGAATTTCCGTGGACAGCCTGTATAGGTTGTTGGCGGTTAACTGATCACATTTGAAATTAACCTGTGAAAAATGTCGCTGTCCCAATCTGCATGTATCTTTAAGGTTGAAACAAAGCAACTGCCTATGGTGCACTGCAGCCTACTATACAATTTAAAGAACACTATAAAAATTGCTGCATATGAAATAAGAATGTGTGTATATTTTGCAACATTATAAAACATTTTACTAAAATATATTTTTTAAATGTAAAAAATAATGTATTAAAATAGTCTGCATTTTTAACCAAATTTAAGCACGTTTCCATTCTGGATGCTTCAGAAAGCAGAATTTGCAAGAAATCCTTCGTCATGGAATATCGTCATAATGTTTACTATGATCGTGTGCAACAAAATTGTAATAATAATATAGGAAGCAATGTTTATAATATAATTTTTATGTGCGTCCATTTGTCACAAACATTCATGGCTGAAACTGTCGTAAATAAAGTAAATTATAAAATGATATAATTCATTATTACTACGATTTTATTACACACGACCACAGTAAATATTACGACGATCTTTCTTGAAGATTTTTTGCAGATTATGCTTTTCGAAGCATCCAGAATGGAAATGTGCTTAAATTTGGTTAAAAATACAGATTATTTTTTTACTTTTAAAAAGTATATTTTGGTAAAATATTTTATAATGTGATGTGTTGATTTCATGTACAACATAAACCGCACTCTTCTGACTTTTATGGTGTCTGTACTACTTATTTATGAGTTTTTAACGTTGTATAGTCGGGTGCAGTGCTCCATAGGCAGTTGCTTTACTTCAAACTTAACTGGCACGCTGAGTGGCGTGCACCCAGTAAAGTCGGTAACGACGGACGGAGGGGACAAATAGTTCCATGCCTTAACTTTGAATTAGAACTGTCAGGTAAACATTTGTGAATACTGGAATTATTTCTGTATCTATCTATTAATGCATATACAAAATAATACTGTGACAGTAAATACTAGTTCATGTGTCTTCTTAATCTGTGGCTATTTAGTACATAGAACAAGAATAAATGGTACTAGTTGTTTATTAGTAAAGAATTATTCCATAAATACGGCTATGACCTGTTAACGTAGTAAACGACGCATATTAATTAAAAATTATTGAAATTAAATACATTTTTCACGTCATCAAATATTAGGATAGTGGTTATATACAGTAATAAAAATAATATTGGGACGGTTAGTATTATTTATATAGTTTGGTTTACATAGTCTTAACATACATATTATATTTGAATAATATTGTTGCAGTCAATAGTGCTGAACAATAATATCCCAAAAGTAAATCGCAGTTTCAAAATAAACTTGCAAATAATCAACATAATTAAATAAATTGTATACAGATGCGTGTCAAAAAAGTATTGGGACAGATAAAATTTAATGATGAAAACAACTCATTTTGTATCATGAAATTAATTTTTCTATTTAGTAGGATCATCTTCACGCATTGTGACCTCGCGAAGGTGATTTGGTGTACTGTGAACCAATTTTCTCGCACATTCCACTGAGATGTTGGCCCGTTTTTCTGTAAGTCGCCTTGTAAGGCGTTCTTTTGATGTTACTGGTGCAGATCGGACTTTGCTATTGAGCTCATGACACAAATTCTCTATTGGATTCAAGTCCGGTGACTGTGGGGATGGATGGGGCACTTTAGGACAGTTGTACAGCAACCACAGCTGCACGACGTCTGCATTATGTTTGGGTTTATTGTCTTCATATAACATCAATTTCTCCCCAAGTCGTAATTTCTCGGCACTTTTGTGGAGATGTTTCTTCAGAATATCAAAGTATATTGTTTTTGTTAATGTTCTCTTCAACAAATGCTAACTCTCCTACCCCAGCGGCCGACACACACCCCCAGACCATGATACTTTCGCCTACGTGTTTGACTGTAGGTAGGAAATTGTTGGCTTCCATTTCTTTATTTGGTTTGCGCCTAACTATAGCCCTCCCATCTGAACCAGAGATGTTCAGTTTGCTCGCATCAGCAAGTATTACGTTCTGCCACCACTCATCTTTACAAATACAGTAAATTCTTTTGCGAACTTAATTCTCTTCCTGATATTTTTTCGTTAACACATGGATATTTTCTGGCCACCCTACCATTCAATCCTGCCCTCCTGATAATATTTATTGTCTGAGGATTTATTTTCTTTCCTGTACTTTCGTACACCTTGGCACATAATTTCGAAACACTAAACCTGGGATTCTTCACACTCCTGACAATCTGTGCCTCTTTCTCGAGCTGTAAATATTCGATCCTTATCTCAGTATCTCTTGATTATACACTATCTACTAAAAAGTAATTGGGCACCTGTCTACAATGTTTGCTCGGTGGTTGTCACCCCGTTAGAATTTTGCAGGGCTACCTCTTGCGGCTATAACAGCAGCCACCCTGTCTGGCATGCTCTCTACGATTGTTTGCAGGACATTCACGGTATTCGTCGCCATTCCTCTTGCAACCATTCCATGAGTTGAGCAATGGATTTTGGCCGCGCCTGATGAGCCCTCACCCGGCGACCCAATTCGTCCCAAAGATGTTCTATAGGGCTGATGTCGGGGCTCTGGGTGGGCCAGTTCAATCGGCGAACATTGTTGTCGGCGTACCACTGCATAGTAGCCCCTGAAACATGGCACCTGGCACTGTCATCCTGGAAGTAACATGGGGTCCGTTCCGTAAAAACACCACAATGTTGGGAGCATTTCATTATCCAGAATGTTACAATAGGCCTCTGTGTTCATGCAACCACGAACAAACACCAGCGTCCTACGTCGAATGCTGTGAAATACAAGTCAACTGACGTACTGAATTACGTATCTTCACGGGTGCCCAATTACTTTTTGGTAGATAGTGTATTTCCCACTCTACGTCGTTTCTTCATTTTAAATATTTCAGCTATTTTTCCTGCAGTTTTTAACTTTCTCGTAATTGAAGATAACACATTGCCTTTTCTCGAACGGAGTACTCCTACCTCTCCGTCCCATTTGGCTAGCGAACCGCTCTTGTTTCCGATGAAGTTAAGACAGCTGAACTACAGCGTGCACTGCCCTATGGTACGCGGGTCAAGCCGTATGAAAGAGAAATACAAAGTGTTTCGCGACTCAACCCACGTACTTCGGCAGTGTGATGTACAGATCATTGTCAGTAAAATATGTTATACACACTAGGCTATACAGCCCCATTTCAGAGTTACAGGGATGTAAATGCAATAAAAACACAAATTGGAATAACTGAACGTCTTTAATGTAACCGACTACGTTCATGTTAAATGTTTTACACAAATGTTTCACACGAGCTGTTCAAAATGTGCACCATCTGACCGTAAAACAGGCTGCGATACGTTGTAGCCTACCATGGCATGATGACAATGCATACCTGCGAGTTCATTTCTGAGTTGATTAGTGGCGTCATTTATCGCCTGTAGCATCTGGCCTCGTGTGTCTGATAGCCGTCCGCTGTAAACCCTACTCTTCAGGCAGTCCCAAAATAAAAAAGTCCAATGGGGAGAGGTTTGGAGAGCGCGTCGGCCATGTGACTGGCCCACCTTTTCCAATCCACCTGCGCGGATATTCAGCTGCTGCACCACGCCCATTTCCATCACAGTATCCGTAAACAAACACCATGTTTGCGTACTTTGCACTAGTAAACATTCCTGGCATTGTTGCAGAACCACTCGCCTCGACCATCTATGCCTCAACACACTAACAAAGACTGGCCACACCAGTCACACTAGCAGCCTGCTTACGTTCAGATGGGGAACATTTTGAACAGTTTGTGTGGGACTTACAACATGAATGTAGTCAATTGCATTAAAGGTATTCAGTAGTTACAATTTGTGTTTTTATTGCCTTTACGTCCCTGTAACTCTGAAATGGGGCTGCATAGCGTACTTGTGTATATGAAATTTTTTTTGTTGCGAATCATCTTTATAACACGTACCGAAGTATTTCGGTTGAGTCGCGAAACATTCTGTATACAACCAATGTCCCTGATATTTTTTTGACGTGTAAAATGTGTAGGCTTTAAATATTTTTTTACTTTATAGGCGTAGTTTACCACATTAACAGGTTATGGCTGTATTTTATGGTA